>SJYT01054971.1:32640-58918 GCA_006410635.1 Cephalophus harveyi | reverse complement strand
GAAGAGTTGACTCACTGGAAAAGACTCTGATGCTGGGAGGGATTGGGGGCAGTAGGAGAAGGGGACGACAGAGGATGAGATGGCTGGATGGCATCACGGACTCGATGGACATGAGTTTGAGGGAACTCCGGGAGTTGGTGATGGACAGGGAGGCCTGGCGTGCTGCGATTCATGCGGTTGCAAAGAGTTGGACATGACTGAGCAACTGAACTGAACTGAACTGAACTCCCTCCAACAAGCACTGATTTTTTTTTAAATTAGATCTTTAGTGTTGCCTTTTTCTACAATGTCTTATAGTTGGAATCACATAGTATGTAGCCTTTTTAGATTGGCTTCTTTCACTTAGTATATGCACTTAAGGTTCTGCCTTATAAAGCTGTTTATGGCTCAATAACTCATTTCTTAACACTGAATAATATTCCATTATCTGGGTATATCATAGTTTATTCATCTATTCATCTGTTTAAGGACATCTTGGTTGCTTCCAATTTTTGGCAATTATAAATAAACCTACTATAAATATTCGTTAACAGGTCTTTGTGTAGAACACAAGTTTCCAACTCATTTGGGTAAACATGAATGTGATTGCTGAATCTTGTGGCAAGACTGTTTCCCCCCCAGCTTTACTGAGAGATAGCTGGCATATGATCGGTGTTTAGCTTTTTAAGATACTGCCCAACTGTCTTTGAATGTGGCTGTACTACTTTGCCCTCCAACCAGCAATGAAAACAAATGAGGGGTCCTCTTGTTCTGCATCCTTTCTAGAATTTACTGGTTTTTTTTTTCTTTTTGATTCTAGCTATTCCTAATCAATGTACAGTGGTATCTCATAGTTATTTTAATTTGCAATTCCCCACTCACATATGATATGGGGCATCTTTTCATGTTTGCCATCTGAATATCTTCTTTGGTGCAGTGTCTGTTCACCTTTTGCTTTTTAAAATTGGATGGTTTGTTTTCTTATTGTTGGGTTTGAGTTCTTTGTATATTCTGAATACAAGTCCTTTTATCAGATATGCAATTTACAAATATTTTCTCCCAATCTGTGACTTGTCTTCTTGTTACCTTAACAATGTCTTTTGTGTAGTAAAAGATTTTGAT
This sequence comes from Cephalophus harveyi, assembly GCA_006410635.1. NCBI lineage: Eukaryota > Metazoa > Chordata > Mammalia > Artiodactyla > Bovidae > Cephalophus > Cephalophus harveyi. Next base: position 57,817 of record SJYT01054971.1, on the reverse strand, counting down.
TTTAATGAAGTCTGACATCGGTTTGGATTGTGCCTTTGGCGTTCTATTTTAAAAGTTACGCCAGACCCAAGGTCACCTAGATTTTCTCCTATGTTATCTTCTAGAAGTTTTATAGTTCTGTATTTACATTTAGGTCTATGACTCATCTGGGGTTAATTTTTGCCAAAAGTGTAAAATCTACACTTAGATTAGGAGAAGGCAATGGCAATCCACTCCAGTACTCTTGCCTGGAGAATCCCATGGACGGAGGAGCCTGGTGGGCTGCAGTCCATGGGGTCATGGAGAGTCGGACACGACTGAGCAACTTCATTTTCACTTTTCACTTTCATGCATTAGAGAAGGAAATGGCAACCCACTCCAGTGTTCTTGCCTGGAGAATCCCAGGGACGGGGGAGCCTGGTAGGCTGCCGTCTATGGGTCGCACAGAGTCAGACACGACTGAAGCAACTTACCAGCAGCAGCATGCTTAAATTAATTTGAGGTGTTTTTTTTTTTTTGCCTGTGGATCTCCAGTTATTTCAACACCATTTGTTAAAAGGACCTCTTGTCTCTTCTACTTTCTGAGAGATTTTCTCATCAGCAACAGATATCTCCATCTTGGTTTAGAGTGTTTTGTTTTGTTTTTTAATCAAAACAAAACCAAACCCTGTCTTGGCCATGGACGGACTGGACCCATGCCCTCAGTACCCTCCTTTCACCCCCAGTGTGTGTTTCTATCTGTACCGCGTGGTCACTAGCAGCATCCATTCTGCTGGGCTCCGCCTTTTCCCTACTTTGTGAATGATCTTACTGGGTTGGCCAAAAGAATCAAACATTTTGGCCAACCCAGTATTTGCAGATCTTCTGTAGGTATGAAAATTCCAATTTGTGGAAAAAAAAGATCGTTTAAATTCAGTCCAGGAATAGGGACTGACTTCCTAACGCGGAGAAATGCTACACAACACAGAAAAGGACACTCATAGAGTCATTGTCCAAGAAGGAAATGGCAACCCACTCCAGTATCCTTACCTAGAGACTCCTGTGGACAGAGGGGCCTGGTGTGCTGCCGTCTATGGGGTCGCACAGAGTCGGACACGACTGAAGCAACTAAGCATGCATGCATGCATTAGAGAAGGAAATGGCAACCCACTCCAGTATTCTTGCCTGGAGACTCCCAGGAACAGAGGAGCCTGGTGGACTGCTGTCTACGGGGTTGCACAGAGTCAGACATGACTGAAGCGACTTAGCAGCAGCAGCAGCAGAGTCACTGTAGTTTAGGGGTTCCAAGTATAGATAGCTTGGGTTCAAAGACTGGCTCTGCCTCTGCCTGGCCTTGAGAGCTTGCATAAGACAGTTAAACCCTTTCTGCCTCTGTTTCCTTATCTCTAAAGTAGGGTAATAATAGAAATTGCTTCCTAGGGTGGTTTAAATGACTTATTTCATGCCAAGGGGGTAGAACAATGCCTAGCACACAGGAAAAGGCATAAACATATTTGCTATACTCTTTACTGCCTGACTAAGCATATGAGTCACTAAGAACTCAGAATCAAAACTTTAATCCCCTTGTGCAACTTGTCACTGGAAACAAGGCAAGCTGGGGCTGGAATCACAGGGGTAGCTGACTCATTCCAGCTCTTCCAATCCTGACCAGCTTTCACATTTCAGGGCTCATTTAGAATGAGGAAGTACCAGCACCGATGATAAGTGAAAGGGTTTACACTGCTTTAGCAAACTATTTTATTGGCGTCCCAGAAATATCAAGACCCCAGTTAATCTAGTCCTGGGAACTGGGACTGTGTATAAGTCCCCATTGGGTTATACCAACTCAGTACTGGCTCAAGAACACTAAATCTAGGTACCAAGGAAACTTCAGGTTCTCCTCTGATAACCTGACCCTATTTTCTTGGTGCTTCTTCTATCACTTCATCACCCATACTACCTCTGCTCCTAGCTCCCACTTCCAAAAGTAGGATATTGTCCAAAGCCTTGTCAATCTCCCTGGAAGGACTCCAGTTTTCACATCAGAGTTTGACCTTTTACTGAGTTCAGAGACAGACAAGCTCCCTAGAACTTGGGACCAAGCCCATGGTACTAAGTTCAAAGGAAATAATTGTGCCTCTGCATGCGTGCCCAGTCATGTCTGGCTCTTTGCAACCCCGTGAACTGTAGCTTATCAGCCTTCTCTGTCATGCGTTTATCCAAGCAAGAATACTGGAGTGGGTTGCCATGCCCTCCTCCAGGGGATCTTCCCGACCGAGGGATCGAACCTGCCTCTCCTGCATTGGCAGGAAGATTCTTTTCCACTGAGCCACCTGGAAGAAAGGAAATAATACTTAAAATGTAAATAGAAAAGGTCAATATATATAGTTAGATGTCCTGGGAGAAAAAAAAATGAAATAATTTTTTGGAGAGTTCCGAGATGTTTTAAAAAGTTTCTTTAAGTGTTTTCCCTTCCCTTGTCTTCTGATCTATCTCTTACATCTGGATTTGGGGAGTGGTTGAAATGGTATAGTCTCGATTGCTGGGAGAAAGTCATCATCAAGTTGGGGTGTGTGAAACACAGGTCTCTAAGAAATGACAACTAGCTCTCATTTTCTCAGTCCTTGACAGCAAGGTCAGAAAGAGGGGGAAAGTGGGTTAGTTCTTTTTAAAAGTGTAGAGGAGGAGATTGAAAGATTAGAAAGGTCAAGTCTCCTGGAAACTTTGTGTAGGAATTCCATCCCTTTATCTTCAGGACCCAAGGTAATAATGGTCATGATGATGATGATGTTCACATGAAAGCCTTTCATCTATAGACAAAAAGTGCAACACAACCACTAATTAATTCTGAGGGCAAGGTAGGCAAACATCATTAGCTCCAATTTACAGGTTAGGAATCCAGGCAAGAGGAAATTAAACCCTTTACCCAAGGCCAGAAATGAAGAGTGCCCGCCTCCTTGCTTCTCACTGGCTGCCCTAAAGCTGGCTTCAGAAGGCCTTTAGTTTATGCCGCAGAATAAGCGAGCTCCTTGTCGAGCCTGACTCTTCTCTTTATAGAACTTGATGAGGACAGGAAAGATATCTGGTAGAACGATGTCTCTACCAGAGAATGATTTTGAGGGTGGCTACATCTCTACCTAACCATGGAAGTGGAAGTGGAGAAAGTGTACACGAAACACTGTAATCTGCTTGAAGGTGAGAACTGTATAACTTACCTTTTTGTGTCACCTACAATACCCAGCATAGAGTCCAGCCATAGATCTTCACCAATTCTGGTTACTTTTGGAGTGATTGGTTCTTTGGCAATGAGAAATTTCCTTTTTATCTAGAGTCTATTGAGTTAGTTTAATTTTCTTATTGCAAGAACAGTTTAGGGAGAAAGGAGAGCCCACCATCAAGGATTCATGTTCCTTCCCCTATAGAGTTGCTTGGAGGAAGAGTGTGCCCAACTGGGAAATATATTTCCAAGAAATTTTGCATCCGTGTGACTAGTGTTGGCCAATGGAAAGTGCAAAGAAATGGTGTGTGCTTTCCAGGTTGAAGCAGTCAATTTTCTGATATGCTTCCGATCTTTCTACCTCATGGTGAAAAGGGCTTGGGTTCCTGAGGAGGGGAATCACCATGTAATAGCTGCATTAAGCTTAAGTCAAGTGAGAGGCCGTGTGTGTGTGTACCCAGTTGCTCAGTCGTGTCTCACTCTGTAGCCCCGTGGACTGTAGCCTACCAATCTCCTCTGTCTATGGGATTTCCCAGGCAAGAATACTGGGGTGTGTTGCCATTTCCTTCTCCGGGGGGATCTTCTGTACCCAGAGATCAAACCCATGCCTCTTGTGTCTCCTTGCATTGTCAGGTAGATTCTTTACCACTAAGCCACCTGTGAAGCCCAAGTCAGAGGTCATCCTCACTTACTGCTTGAGATTTTGGAACCATTTGTGATTTTAGTAGGCCTACTCTGAATAATACAGGGAACCTTTAGAATATATCCAATGTGATCAACAACAACTAAGAGATGAAGCAATTAGGGCAAAAAGAAAGCAAGGGTAGGAAAACAGGATGAACACAAGTGCAAGGAGCACACAGACAATACATGCCCTGTGGGACTGCGCAAGTTGTTGGAAGTAGGCAACATATTTAGCTTTGAATTTCCCAACATCCAACGTAAAGAGAGAAATTTTGTAAGTTACCAGATTCATAATGCCCGGAAGAGAAAACAGGCTCACATTCAGGAGAAACACATATTTTTCTGGTTATTCAAACCCAGAGGCATTTCTCTTAAGAGGCCTGAAAAAGGGGATCAATGCATGCTGTCAGCTGGATTGGGCCACATCCTTAGTAGCACCAGCTTCCCAGGTGGCATTAGTGGTAAAGTACCTGCCTGCTGATGTAGGAGACATAAGAGACAGGGGTTTGATCCCTGAGTCAGGAAGATCGCCCCAGGGAAGAAATGGCAACCCATTCCAGTACTTGTACCTGGAGAATCTCACGGGCAGAGGAGCCTGATGGGCTACAGTCCATAAGGCTGCAAAGAGTGGGACGTGACTGAACAAACTTAGCACTTAGTGGTATCACAGAAATGGTCCTACAACTGGCATAGTGTTCACTAATGCAGAAGGGGGCAGTCTATGGAAGGCTAGTTCAGAAATGGCCCTTTTAGGAGAGGCTAAGAAAATACAGTGCACAAAGGCAGCTGTCTGATTGTCTGGCTTAATCCAACGTCCAAGAACCCAACAGGGTGGCTTCCTTGCTCTAGCACAGGCTCTGGGAGTATCACGAGAGAATCAGAACCATCTGGGACTTCCCTGGTAGTCCAGTGGTTAACAATCCAACTTTCAATGCAAGGGACATGAGTCTGATTCCTGGTCCGGAAAGATCTCACATGTCTCAAGGCAACTGAGCCACAACTAGAGATGCCCGCAGGCTGCAACAAAGACCTGGAACAGCCTAAATAAATACATAAATACCATCTGCTTCCGGATGAGCCACAGAATAGAAGCCCCACTCCAATGGAAAGTGCAAAGAAATGGTGTGTGCTTTCCAGGTTGAAGCAGTCAATTTTCTGATATGCTTCCGATCTTTCTACCTCATGGTGAAAAGGGCTTGGGTTCCTGAGGAGGGGAATCACCATGTAATAGCTGCATTAAGCTTAAGTCAAGTGAGAGGCCGTGTGTGTGTGTACCCAGTTGCTCAGTCGTGTCTCACTCTGTAGCCCCGTGGACTGTAGCCTACCAATCTCCTCTGTCTATGGGATTTCCCAGGCAAGAATACTGGGGTGTGTTGCCATTTCCTTCTCCGGGGGGATCTTCTGTACCCAGAGATCAAACCCATGCCTCTTGTGTCTCCTTGCATTGTCAGGTAGATTCTTTACCACTAAGCCACCTGTGAAGCCCAAGTCAGAGGTCATCCTCACTTACTGCTTGAGATTTTGGAACCATTTGTGATTTTAGTAGGCCTACTCTGAATAATACAGGGAACCTTTAGAATATATCCAATGTGATCAACAACAACTAAGAGATGAAGCAATTAGGGCAAAAAGAAAGCAAGGGTAGGAAAACAGGATGAACACAAGTGCAAGGAGCACACAGACAATACATGCCCTGTGGGACTGCGCAAGTTGTTGGAAGTAGGCAACATATTTAGCTTTGAATTTCCCAACATCCAACGTAAAGAGAGAAATTTTGTAAGTTACCAGATTCATAATGCCCGGAAGAGAAAACAGGCTCACATTCAGGAGAAACACATATTTTTCTGGTTATTCAAACCCAGAGGCATTTCTCTTAAGAGGCCTGAAAAAGGGGATCAATGCATGCTGTCAGCTGGATTGGGCCACATCCTTAGTAGCACCAGCTTCCCAGGTGGCATTAGTGGTAAAGTACCTGCCTGCTGATGTAGGAGACATAAGAGACAGGGGTTTGATCCCTGAGTCAGGAAGATCGCCCCAGGGAAGAAATGGCAACCCATTCCAGTACTTGTACCTGGAGAATCTCACGGGCAGAGGAGCCTGATGGGCTACAGTCCATAAGGCTGCAAAGAGTGGGACGTGACTGAACAAACTTAGCACTTAGTGGTATCACAGAAATGGTCCTACAACTGGCATAGTGTTCACTAATGCAGAAGGGGGCAGTCTATGGAAGGCTAGTTCAGAAATGGCCCTTTTAGGAGAGGCTAAGAAAATACAGTGCACAAAGGCAGCTGTCTGATTGTCTGGCTTAATCCAACGTCCAAGAACCCAACAGGGCGGCTTCCTTGCTCTAGCACAGGCTCTGGGAGTATCACGAGAGAATCAGAACCATCTGGGACTTCCCTGGTAGTCCAGTGGTTAACAATCCAACTTTCAATGCAAGGGACATGAGTCTGATTCCTGGTCCGGAAAGATCTCACATGTCTCAAGGCAACTGAGCCACAACTAGAGATGCCCGCAGGCTGCAACAAAGACCTGGAACAGCCTAAATAAATACATAAATACCATCTGCTTCCGGATGAGCCACAGAATAGAAGCCCCACCACACCATCCTGCAAGAAAACAGCCTGACCCACTGCCTGGATGGTCTTGTCCTTTGATCAGATGTTCCAGGAGGCGGCCCAACACCTGATTTGCTGACCATAAGGAGAGGAAGTTCTCCACCCTGGCCCATTTTCTTGAGCGGATGGTCCCAGTGTGGATTTTCACTCAGTTCCCACATCTCAGGGGTGGTGGTGGGAGGGAAGTCAAGGCTGCACCTACTGAGGTCACCCTAGGTTTCCTAAGGTCTGCAGGTGTGGATGACAAACATCTGGCCAGGAAGCTGGTCCCTGGAGTGAGGTTTCTCGGCCACGCCATCAGGAAAGAGGAAGGCTCCTTGGCGTCATTCTGGCTGGCATTCAAATCCTTGGGGCTTGTGGAGCTAGGAACGGCTTTCTAAATAAAGGCTGCCCTGCCCAGGTCTTTAGGATGAACTGGATTACATCTCCGAATGTCTCATCCTTCCTGAGGCCAGGTGCTTCACCCTGCCAGCAGGAATCACACGCCTCCCTCTGAAGGAGGTAACCAGCTGTTCTCGGGGAGTGATGTGCCGTGGGGAATGACTTGACTTTTCTCCCAGAAAGTGTGCTCTCCACTTGCCTAGTGGGACAAAGAGTAGACTTGTCAAAGATTTCAAAGCTGCTTTAACTCTTGTCCTCCCTTCTCCGTTTTCCTTCTCCCATTCCCTTCCTCCCTTTAAGACACAGTTGGAGGGACTTCCCTAGTGGTCCAGTGGCTAAGACTGTGTTCTCAATGTAAGGGGCCTGCGTTTGATCCCTGGTCAGGGAATTAGATCCCATGTGCCCCAACCAACACCCAGTATAGCCAAATTAATTAATTAAAAAAAATTTTTTAAAGACACAGATGGAAACAATGTTAACTATAAACCATGGATATTGTATTTACCAGTGATAGTAAGTAAGTAAGTGTTAGTCACTCAGTCGTGTCTGGCTCTTTGCAACCCCATGCACTGTAGCCCACTAGGCTCCTCTGTTCGTGGAATTTTCCAGGCAAGAATATCGGAGTGGATTGCCATCTCCTTCCCCAGGGGATCTTCCCAACCCAGAGATTGAACCTGGGTCGCCTGCATTGCAGGCAGATTCTTTACCATCTGAGCCACAAGGGAAGCTCTGGTAAGTACCAGTGATACTTACAAAGGCTGATACCAATCAGATGCAATAGCCTTCTATTCTTTCTGAAAATCTTCATGAAACCTTTCTTTTTCCCACTTTGAGTATGACCAGGAAGTTGGTGGAACAGAGTCAGCTAAGAACATTGGCTTCTGGCTCATCAGATCTAGATTTGATCCCACCTGATTTCATCAGCTGCCAGATCTTGGCAAACCCCGTTTCCTCATGTGATTGTCTAGGAGGTTTAAGGGAGGTGATGTTACAAAATGCCTAGCAGGAATAACTGGGATCCTGCTTATTAGTGTCCTTTCTCTTCAGGCTAGACAGATACAGATATATATTGTTGTTGCTGTTTAGATGCTCAGTCCTACGCGACTCTTTGCTACCCCATGGGGGTATAGTCTGCCAGACTTCCCTGTCCATGGGATTTCCCAGGCAAGAATACTGGAGTGAATTGCCATTTCCTTCTCCAGGGGATCATTCCAACCCAGGGATCAAACCTGGGTCTCCTGCATTGCAGGTGGACTCTCTAACATCTGAGCCACCAGTGAAGCCCAGATATTGCTATAGATATACACTATATATAATACATATAAATAATTGGTACATGGTATTTAATGAATTCAATCATTTTATTATTGTTATTTTGTGTAGAAAGACCCTTCCCTATCTTCTTTTGAAAATGTTGTCAGACATACAGTAATTTTTCTAAGTTAAATTGGATTTATTTTAAGAATTTGGGTGAATTTCAGACTCCCTCTGAGACTGTAAAGGAAGCCATGACTATTTGAAAAAAAATAAGAATCAAAACACTAAGCTAAAGCTCTGTGTCTGGTCATTGTATTCTTTAGAGACCTTTCTAAGACCTTTCATTCTTTGGGGTGGTGGGGAGGGGTGTATGGGACTGACGTTTTTCCTCTTCAACTAATTTTTCACAAGCTTCAAAGCCATTATCACACCCAACGGTCACCAAATGTCCTCGGATCTGAGTCACCGAGGAAGTGCTTGTGAGGGTGGACTCCTGGGTTCCTGGGGCAAGCGATTCTTCTTCCAAAAGTTAAAAAGTGTTAGTTGATCAGCTGTGTCCAACTCTTTGTGACCCCATGGACTGTAGCCCTCTAGGTTCCTCTGTCCATGGAATTCTCCAGGCAAGAATACTAGCGTGGGCTGCCATGCCTTTCTCCAGGGGATCTTCCTGGCGCAGGGATCAAACCCAGGTGTCCTGCATTGCAGGCAGATTCTTTACCGTTTAAACCACCAGGGAAGCCCCCACTTCTTCCTAGGGGTATGTGTTACCCTGAGTAGAACCTGGCCTGATGCTGCTGAGGTTTAGAACTTGATTTTTAACCTTGAAAGTTCCCTCTTAAGAGTCAAAGATGCTGCCTCCCTGGCATCTCTGGGGTTAATCCCCTGGAATAGTCTTATTGAGGGTGAAGAAATGCAAGTAAGACTTTCCGGGAACTGGGCTATAATGTCTTTTGTTCCCTCCTTCCCCTTGCCCTCTTGACTTACAGACCACTCTGGCAATAGCTCTATTTAAGGTGGGCTAAGACTGAGTTTTCCAGTTAATGGTAAACTAGAAGCAATTTTCCAGTAGACTTCCAGTTCACCAGTTTCCTGGGTCCCTTTCTTCAGTACCCAGATGACAATACTAGTTTCTGGGACCCTCAGGCCTATGCGTAATAAATATGATCTTTACCTTGGGTCTTAGTCTGTTCAAGCTGCTATAACAAAAATACCTTAGACTGTATGACTTAAACAACAGAAATGTGTGTTTTACAGTTCTGGAGTCTGGGAAGTCCAAGATCAAGGTCCTGGCAGATTTGATGTCCAGCAATGGCTCACTGGAGAAGGTGATAGCACCCTGCTCCAGTACTCTTGCCTGGAAAATCCCATGGATGGAGGAGCCTGGTAGGCTGCAGTCCATGGGGTCGCTAAGAGTTGGACACGACTGAGAGACTTCACTTTCACTTTTCACTTTCATGCGTTGGAGAAGGAAATGGCAACCCACTCCAGTGTTCTTGCCTGGAGAATCCCAGGGATGGGGGAGCCTGTTGGGCTGCCATCTATGAGGTCGCACAGAGTCGGACACGACTGAAACGACTTAGCAGCAGCAGCAGCAGCAGCAATGGCTCACTTCCTATTCACAGATGGCAAACTTCTTGCTGCGTCTTCACATGGTAGAAGGGGTGAGGCAGCTCCCAGGGGTCTCTTTCATAAGCTTTCTAATCTCCTTCCCAAGGACTCCACTCTCATAACCTTTCAAGAAAAATGCCATCTCTCAAAGGTCCCACTTCCTAATACCAATACCCTGAGGGTTAGAATTTCAACACAAGAATTTTTGGAGAGCATAAATATTCATTCCACTGTATTTGATGTTGCCATCTGGAAATAGGAAGCCAGTGGTTTAGTCTGCAATAAGCCAGAACCTGAATAAGCCAGCTTACCAGTAAATCTGGATCATCACCTTCTCAGGTGGCTTGGTGGTAAAGAATCTGCCTGCCAATGCAAGAGATTCAGGAGACACCAGTTTGATTCCTGGGTTGGGAAGACCCCCTGGAGAAGAGAATGGCAACCCACTCCAGTATTTTTGCCTGGGAAATTCTATGGATAGAGGAGCCTGGTGGGCTACAGTCCATGGAATTACAAAGAGCTGGACACGACTGAGCAACTGAGCATACACACACATCTGGAAACAGGAAAACAGTGGTTTAGTTTAGAATAAGCCAAGACCTGAATAAGTCAGGTTAGCAGTTAACCAAGATCATAAATAGTATGTATTAAATGAGGAAATAGGGCCCAGCCAAGGCCAGGATGTCATGCAGTCCGGATGCTTGTCTCCACCAACCACAGAATGTGTTTATATTAATTTGATCAACTCCTGGTCCTTGTTGTTCATTTCTGTCTGCCTCTCCCTCTGTGGAAGGGCCCACACTGATATTTAACACAATGGTAAGCTCAGGGAGAGCTGCAGGGGGTTTTGTATGCTCAGGAAAATGCCATGTGAACATAGACGTTTAATTAATAACTGTTTGCCATTGGTGGTGGTGATGACAAATTCCTTCCTGGTAGGATATACAGTTCCTGATAAAGCAAGCATTATTGTTTTGTAGTTAATTGTGTGCTTAAATATATGTATGCCCAATATATCGTATATAGTATTGATATGATATTTATGCGTGTGTATATATACACGCAGGGGTTTCTAGATGGCTCAGAGTAAAGAGGCTGCCTGCCAATGTAGGAGCCGCAGGAGCCGCAGGTTCAGTCCCTGGTCTCGGAAGATCCCCTGGAGGAGGAAATGGCAACCCACTCCAATATTCTTGCCTGGAGAATTTCATGGACAGAGGAGCCTGACGGGCTGCAGTTCATGGCATTGCAAAACAGATCCGACATGACTTCAGTGACTGAGCATGCACGCACATATACACACATACATATATACACACATATATACACACACAGACACAGGCACGCATATCTTGTGCCTTTGGTTTTGTGGTTTGATTGTTGTAGATTATATTTGAAACTTTCAGTGCCTTGAAACCACTGGATCCCTTGACCTGACATTCTGTTTTGGTGGTGTCAAGGCGCTGATGAGATGTCTGAAGGGCTGCGTGGAGGGCTTCTGAGGGCTCCTTTCACACCTGCCCAGCCATCTCAGCAACAGAGCTCACCCTGTGGAAAAGCTACCTCCCACACCTGTCTCTGATGCTGGAATTCCTTCTACTCGGAGCAAACTCATCTATTTCAGTTCCATTTGATATTCAAATACCCTAGTGGAGGCAACCAACACTCACAAGTTAAAACTTGCCGGAAGGCAGTTTTTACAACTAGAACAGAAAGTGTGTAGCCACTTAGCTGGGAGTGGATGCATCAGCAGAAAAAGGAATTGAGAAGAAACCAACACAACACTGCAAAGCAATAATCCTCCAATTAAAAATAAAAATTAAAAAAAAAGAGGAATTGAGAGTCTGAGAATCAGAACTCATTACTTCACGCCTTTTCTTCCAACTTCATCTTGCTTCCCCGTCTCATCTTTGAAGAAGTTTCCATTTCGTGACAGGGTAGTGTTCGATGTGAGCTGTGGATTATCTGTCTACGTGCTTTATCTGGGCTTTCAATGTAAATTTTCGACCATCATTTATTCAAGACCTGGCAATAATTAACTCCCCATAAGGAAACCACATGATTTTCTTAGTGAAATGACATCAGAACACAATTTCCTGGAGACATCGAGAACTGTAAACAGCTATCATCACATTTAGGCCATTGCGTGTCAGCCAGTGCCAAAGTCCTCTTTAATTACACACTGTGTCTGACTTCTCCGGGCACTGCTAGGCTCAAGCAATCTGAGTGAGGTGGACTTTCAAGGGGATGTGGGTGAGCCTTGCCTGGGAGTCATGTCGACACAAAATTATCCTGCGTGTTTAACCAAAATCTTCCCTGGAGTTGGAGGTAGCATGACTGTTCAAGTATCAAACACTTTTTTGAGCTGTGCTGTGCTTATTCACTCAGTTGTGTCCAACTCTGCAACCCCGTGGGCTGTAGCCTGCCAGGCTCCGCTGTCCATGGGGATTCTCCAGGCAAGAATACTGGAGTGGGTTGCCAAACCCAAAGATTGAACCCAGGTCTCCTGCATTGTAGGTGGATCATTGCAGGTGGATTCTTTGCTATCTGAGCCACCAGGGAAGCCCAAGAATACTGGAGTGAACAGCCCAACCCTTCTTCAGGGGATCTTCCCGACCCGGGAATCGAACCGGGGTCTCTTGCATTGCAGGCAGATTCTTTAGCAGCTGACTTACCAGGGAAGCACTTTTCTGAGCACCTATTTGCTATTGGAACTCAAGAAAATTTTTTAAAAGCAATAATAATAATAATAATACTGTTTCAGTCTTGAAAAAATGTGCTTGACACAGATGCCTTTCTGATCTGAAAAGACAGCTACTCTCTCCTCAAGCTTTCAAATGCTAAAGTTCATTCTTATTTGAAGTAAAATTATCTGAAAGCAAATAAGGAGTTAGCTTCAATTCAGTTCAACTCAGCCACTCAGTTGTGTCCGACTCTTTGTAACCCCATGGACTGCAGCACGCCAGGCCTCCCTGTCCATCACCAACTTCTGGAGTTCACCAAACCCATGTCCACTGAGTCAGCAAGGCCATCCAACCATCTCATCCTCTGTTGTCCCCTTCTCCTCCTGCCTTCAATCTTTCCCAGCATCAGGGGCTTTTCCAATGAGTCAGCTCTTCGCCTGAGGTGGCCAAAGTATTGGAGTTTCAGCTTCAGCATCAGTCCTTCCGACGAACACTCAGGACTGATCTCCTTCAGGATGAGTTAGCTTAGAGAGAACCATTAGAAAAAATATTTTTTTCAGCTCTGTAACATTTTAGCAATGCTGCCCTCTTCAGGATAAAACTAGAATTTCAGCTCCCCAGTTTATGTTAATATATTTCCCAACACTGGTTAGTTTGAAGAGAACTTGAAGGTCTAGAGATCTTTATCTGTAGAAATCCCTAAAAGGATTTTTATCTATTTTATTTTACTTTACTATTTTATTTCATTTCATTCATTTTTATTATTTCATTTTTTTTTTGTTTTTTTTTTAATTTTTGCCACACTGCACGACATGTGGGATCTTAGTTCTTGGGCCAGGGTTGGACCCATGCCACCTGCAGCGGAAGTGTAGAGGCTAAACAGCGAGACCAACAGGGAAGTCCCTAGATGTCAACTTTAAAATGTCCAGGGGGCACGGAGTAGCTCACAACTATTTGAGGGGACTTAGGAAGGAAGCTTGAGGATCCCTGTGTTAGTCCCCCAGTCATGTCTGATTCTTTTTGACCCCATGGAGTGTAGCCCGCCAGGCTCCTCTGTCCATGGAATTCCCCAGGCCAGAATACTGGAGTGGGTAGCCGTTCCCTTCTGCAAGGGATCTTCCCCACTCAGGGATCGAACCCTGGTCTCCTGCGTTGTACGCAGATTCTTTACAATCTGAGCCACCAGGGAAGATCCCGAGACCCCTCAGTTCAGTTCAGTCACTTGGTCATGTCTAACTCTCTGCAATCCCACGGACTGCAGCACGCCAGGCTTCCCTCCATCGTGGAGCAGCTTTGGGAGTTGGCGATGGATGGGGAGGCCTGGCATGCTGCAGTCCATGGGGTCACAAAGAGTCAGACACGACTGAGGGACTAACACAGGGATCCTCAAGCTTCCTTTCTATGTCCCCTAAAATAGTTGTGAGCAATTATGTGCCCCTTGCATGTTTTAAAGTTGACATCTAGGGGCTTCCCTGTTGGTCCAGCCGTTCAGCCTCTACACTTCTGCTGCAGGTTGGCCAGGAAACTGAGATCCCATGCAGGGTGGCAAAAATTAAATATATATATATATTGAAATAACAAAAATGAATGAAATGAAATAAAATTGTAAAGTAAAATAAAATGGAGAAAAAAAATGCCCCCTGAATCTCCTCATGGGCAAAGTCAGCCCCCACTGTCAAGCCAGTGGACAAATTAAAATTGCATTCTGACAAGGGGGAAAAAAAGGTTTTACTCAATCGTTTTCCATTCAAGAGACTGTTTTGTGGTGGCAACCATGGCACTTTTGTCTTGGATACCGAGGCAGGTGAGCGGCTGGGGCAGGGCAGGCAGATGGCTGCTCTGTCCGGCTAGGATTTCCTTCCAGAAAGCTCCTTCTGCTTTGCTCTCATGGGACTTTCCTTTCTCGGATCTGAAGTTTCCTTTTGCTGGGTTGTTTGGTGCATGCTTTCACACACTGGGACCGTGTATGTGGTAAGACGTGTGGGACGGTCGGAGGTGTCTCTCTCTCTTTTGTCAAGTGGGAGAAGGGTGACGAGGAGGCGTAAACAAGAGTGAGGGCATAGGCTGAGTTCCCACAGCTACTTCTGGGGCAGTACAACAGAGATGTTGAGGATGTGGGAAATAGTTTCTGTGGCCTGGCCAAGGGGTAACGTCCTCCAGACAGTTGACCTAATTCCCCCGAGGAGCACAGTCACTGGAGAGCCACTCTGACCACAGCCAGCCTCTAAGAAGTCACTCATATTCAAGCGGCTCCTCTTCTCCCTCCACTCTTGCACTGGCCTTTACAGGCAATGGCTTTCCTTTGGGGTCACCTGGAGGGCAGGCTTGTGATGTGCCTCTGTCATTGTGTAAAAGCTGTTGTCATTGTTCAATTGCTTAGTCGTGTCCGACTCTTTGTGAGCCCATGGGCTGCAGCACACCAGGCCTCCCTGTCCATCACCATCTCCCAGAGCTTGCCCAAACTCATGTCCCTCGAGTCAGTGATGTCATCCAACCATCTCATCCTCTGTTGTCCCCTTCTCCTCCTGCCTTCAATCTCTCCCAACATCAGGGTTTTTTTTTTTTCCAGTGAGTCAGTTCTTCACATCAGGTGGCCAAAGTGTTGGAGCTTCAGCTGCAGCATCAGTTCTTCTGATGAATATTCAGGACTAATTTCCTTTAGGATGGACTGGTTGGATCTCCTTGCAGTCCAAAGGACTCTCAAGAGTCTTCTCCAACACCACAGTTCAAAAGCATCAATTCTTTGGCGCTCAGCCTTCTTTATGAGCCAACTCTCATTATCTGTCTGTGACTACTGGAAAAACCATAGCTTTGACTAGGCAGACTGATGTCTCTGTTTTAAGATTATGTTTCTAGAAAGGAACTCTTTCTTCTCTGTCTCTCTTGAAGATTTGATGATAACTTTTGGTCTCTAGCTACTTAGCAAAAATTAATGCCACCATCCAGCACTTCTCTGCACGTATGTACAGGACAAGAGCCTAGGATGGACATAGATGATGAAGCCAGAGGGCCTGGGTGAGTGTGGAGAAGTGAGGATGATCTACTCTCTGCCTCAGGGAACTTGAACACCAGACTAAGCCATTCCAGGCCCGGCATCACCTGACCCCAGCCTACTTTTCTAGGCTCAGCTCTTACTGTCCTCTGCATCCTACTGATAAGACCGAAATGTGCTTTCTCACACACCCTATACCGTCCCCTGTTAGAGTCGAGCTTGCTTGGATCCTCGTCTTGTCATCAAAAGCCACTTTCAAGGATAAAATACTGTTTTCTGATTATTTCCCAAGACAATCCTCTCTCCTTCCTTCTTAAAAAAAAATTTTAATGTATTTTAATATATATATTTTTATCTTATTTGGCTGCACCAACTCCAGTATTCTGGCCTGGAGAATTCCATGGACAGAGGAGCCTGGCAGGCTATGGTCCATCGCTATTGCAAAGAGTCAGACTCAACTGAGCAACTTTCACTTTTTTTTTAGGTCCTTGTTGGGGCATGCAAGATCTATTTCTCTGACTAGGGATTGAACTTAGAGCACCTGCATTGGGAGCACAGAGTCATAGCCACTGGACCACCAGGGCAATCCCTCTCCTTCCTCTTAATAATATGATATTCTGTGCTTTTTTAGGATACGCCTTGTATTTTGCCTTGTGCTATAATTAGTCAACTACATGTCTCACAGTCCTTCGAGAAGAGAGAGACAAATTCATCTTTCTATTTCCCAGCTGTCTAGCTCAATATCTGGTATGGAGCATGGGCTTCAAAAGTATTTCCAGTCTCAGAGCCATCCCACACCACTGCTGTGTGAGTTTATAAAATACACCTTCCACGTAAACACCCAATTCTGTTTTCTCAGATCCAAGCAAGCACTTCTTCTCATCACACGTTTCAAGGATGACGTAAGTTCTGAAACTTGGTAGTTTCTTCTGGAATTCCAGCCAAAGGCATCTGTGAGGTAAAGTAGTTGTGAGTGCGATCAGGGATTTTGTCATGGATGATGATGACACCCTCTGGGTGACATTTGTGAGTCCCTGCCTGGTGCTTCTAGGTCAGTAGACCTGAGTTGAGTGATGGAAGGCTGTGCATCAAGGGAAAACCAGGAAGCTCAGTCTGATTCATCTTCTTTTTTTCCTCTCCTGTAAGAGATACTTGGAAGAAAAGCAATGACAAACCTAGACAGCGTATTAAAAAGCAGAGACATTACTTTGCCAACAAAGGTCTGTATAGTCAAAGCTATGGATTTTCCAGTAGTCATGTACAGATGTGAGAGCTGGACAACAAAAATGGCTGAGCACCAAAGAATTGATGCATTCAAACTGTGGTGCTGGAGAAGACTCTTGAGAATCCTTTGGACTGCAAGGAGATCAAACCAGTCAATCCTAAAGGAAATCGAACCTGAATATTCATTGGAAGAACTGATGCTGAAGCTGAAGCTCCAACACTTTGGTCACCTGATGTGAAGAGCTGACTCATTTGAAAAGACCCTGATGCTGGGAAAGGTTGAAGGCAGAAGGAGAAGGGGGCAACAGAGGATGAGATGGCTAGTTGGCATCACTGATTCAATGGACATGAGTTTGAGCAAACTCTGGAAGATGGTGAAGGACAGGGAAGCCTAGTGTGCTGCAATCCAGGGTTTAAATTAGATTTAAATGATAGTCATGTAGCATCACTTAATAGAGTTTGGATACATGGAAGATAGAAGAAGCAATAAAAATTTCTACCTAAATCATATCTAAATTGGCAGGGACCAAGCTCATTTAAATATTCATAAATCTGCAGATAAAAAGAGTAGCTGGAATTGTTCCACCATGTGATGGTTTTCCAAAATAAATCAACACAAACAAACCAAAAATTGAGAAAATGGAGGCTGTGTAAATTGTCTTACACATGATGGGTAAAGAACAATGCCCATGGAAAAGTGTGGTTTTATTTGACCCCGTGAGGATTAAAAATATTAGCTATCAAGTAAGAAAGCAAACTGTTGAATGGAAACATGTGCCAAGGCATATGGTATGGCATGATAGTGTCTTCTTCTCGTCCCAGCTCTGCCACTAAGCTGCTGAGTGACCTTGTCTGAAGATCTGCCCATTTTTATACTTAAAAAACTGAACATTGGCCAATGAGTGCAGACAGAAACATTTTGGATGGCTAATTAGTCTTACTAAACAATCACCAAGGAGGAAACGATGGGCTACCCAGATGGCAATAGTGGTAGAGAATCCTCCTACCAATGCAGGAGACACAAGAGCCAAGGGTTGGATCCCTGGGTTGGGAAGATCCCCTGCAGGAGGAAATGGTAACCCACTCCAGCATTCTTGCTAGGAAAATTCCAAGGACGGAGGACCCTGGTGGGCTGCAGTCCATGGAGCTGCAAAGAATCGACATGACTGAGCATGCTCACACAGGAGGAAAGAAAGGGATGGAGTGGGAGAAACTGGGAGACTGGAACTGGTACATATACACTATCAAAATACATATACTTTGTACAAAATACACGTCTGTTGGGAACATAGTGTGTAGCACAGAGAATTCTACTTAAGGCACGGTGGCGTCCCCAGTGGGTTGCTGTTAGTGGCTAAATCATATCTGACTCTATTGAGACCTCATGGACTGTATGTAGCCTGTCAGGCTCCTCTGTCCATGGGATTTCCCAGCAAAAGTACTAGACTGGGTTGCCATTTCCTTCTCCAGGGGATCTTCCTGATTCAGAGATCAAACCTGTGTCCTGCATTGGCAGGCGGATTCTTTACTGCTGAGCCACCTGGGATGCCCATCCTAAGTAGAAGGGCAATCCCGAAGGGAGGGGATATATGTACATGCATGGCTGATTCATTTTGCTGTGCAGCAGGTGCTAATACCGCACTGTAAAGCAATTATACTACCATAAAGCTTAATTATTTTAAAAAAAGTCAGCCACTTTTCTGATGCTAAAGTTGAGAGAATTCATCTACCAGCTCTCTCACCCCACCTCCCCTTCTTCCTGAACACCTACTATAAGCAATGCATGCCAGGCAATTAAGTACTGGGCAGCCAGGGTGTTCCCATGGAAACCAGTTCTAATCCGAGAGAGTCTTCCAATCAGGCTATAAACTGGGGTTACTGAGGGCAGCCTTCATCCTGCCAAGAAACAGAACCAGCCTTTCATAGGAGCAAGAAGCTCGTGGTTTACCGGGTGTTTATTCAACATCCTGAATAAAAGCTCTTTGTGGTGTTCCCCAGATGACCTCTTGCCGACCTTTCTCTTATATTCTAAACACCATTCTCATGCCAAGCTTATTGAGAGTTTTCATTCTTAATGCAAGAGGAGGGTTGTCAAATTTAACAGATGAAAATACAGGATATCTGGTTACATTTTAATTTTGGATAAACAACAAAAAAATTTTAAATATACAATATTTGGGACATATTTACACACAAAAAAACTATTCCTTATTTTTCTGAAGGTGAATATAATGAGGTATCTTGTTGGCAACGCTTTATGGGGATTCAACCGTCCTCATTTTCATAACCACTGGAACGTTTTTTCCTTCTGTTTCTCTCTCATAGCAGGAAACAAGGCTACATAACCTGGACTGCTTTACTTATCTAAAAAGAACATGCACTCTCCCTCCATCAGAAGTTATCAAAAACACGATAGACACACTTTTCATTAGTGACAATCCTGAAGTGTGTGTATTCTCTTCTCTCATAATTCCTCTAATGATTGCCTTTCTCTCTTTACCCCATCTCCATCTCTGTTGCCAATTGTCTCACTTTCTTAAATAAAAAAATTAAAAATCCTTTATGTCAGCCATGGGATGTGAAGGACACTGGTTCTCAAACCCTTTATCTGTGTGAGCTATGGCATCCCATGAGGTCTGAATCCAATAATAGAACAGCCACTTGGTACTGACTCTGTAGCTAAGTAGTGCTTGTATGAAGTAAAGGTGGCCCTCACATTTATTTTTTTATGTTTTTTAATATGACACAATAATGCTATCAGTTTGCTTTGTTTTAATATGAAATGTTCATATAATTTTTTTTTCTTCCAAACATTCTGTAATTGCATATTTGATTTCTCATTGATCTAAGATTTAGGAGAGAGAGTTTCAGTTTCCAAGCGGCTGCATTTTTGTATTGTTTTGTGTTTTTGTAGCTTACACTCTGGCTGTTTACTGTTGGTGTTATGTAATATCTGCTCTGGGGTCAGTTGGCATGCAGCATCTGAGGTCCCTGGCCAGGGAATGAACCCATATTCCCTGCAGTAGAAGCTCAGAGTCTTAACCACTGAACAGCCAGGGAAGTCCTAGCCCTCACCTTTTAAGCACTTGGAGAAGGCAATTTGTTTTCCTTTTCTTTACTTAATTATCTGGGATATGGTTTTGGAATCAGAGATAACCAAAGTCTTCACGGCTGGCTTCTGCCCTAACCGTTGTCAAGCATTCCTGCCCCCAGGAAGGCTGCCTGTGGTCCCTCCTCAAGAGTTCGGCCAGTGGCCAGCCTCTGTCTGCAGCAGAGTCCGTGTTGGAACCTGCTGACAGACTCTGGGTTAGCTGGCCTACCACGAGCTGGGGTCACCCTCTGCGAGGCAACAGGGAACTAATCACAAGGAAGCAGAACCAGCAGAATGGGCCACTGTCAAAGGCCACCGATTAGCTGTGTGGGGAGACACAACAGGAAGGTATAATCACAGGGGAGTGTTTGTACCATCGGAGACAAGCGTGTATCAGTGAGGTGGATAAGCGTACTCAGACTTCTTAAATGAAATAAGTTATTTATAACTTGGCCACGCATGATGTTCAAAAAGAACCATGCGTAAACAACAATCAGGAAGGGATCAGGGGTACATACTGGGGCAGAAGACGCGAAGGATGAAGGATGAAGGGGGCAGAATTCCCCCCCTGCCCACCCCCTCAGGAGAGTACTAGAAGCAAGCTAGGTAGAAAGAACAGTTCAGAAGCACTTAGGAACAGGATATCAGTCACACAGATCTCCCCGGATTGATTCATGACTCCGGCACAGGGAGAGGGGACGCCCTCACAGGATCAAGTCTCAGTGACCAACTCCAACATTCAAGGTCCACATAGCCCAGCACCAACCTCATGTCCCATCCTGTCCCCCACATTTCTCTTACTTGCCGAGGAGCAGGGTCAGCCAGGAGGTCACAGGGCATTGAATCTGTCTTTACTCAGGCTTCTGTTAACCCAGATCATTTATTGTCTCCTCTACCCAGCCAGACAGTGTGGTCTTCTTGCGTTCTCAGACCACTCCTGGTGGTTTTTCCTCCCATGCCTCTAGTAGGAAAGCCCTCTCCTTTCCAGCTCTTTCTACACAGCCCTTCCCTCATCCACCCCATCTTGTCTGCCTCATCTAAGCCTCTATTCTTATTAGCTTGAATCTAAGTGTGGCAGGTGGGTGAGTATGTGTGGGCCTCCCCACTGAGCCTCAGACCCCTAAAGGAAGAAGATGCCTCTTAACCTATTATTCTACCTCCAACTGCTGGAGAATACAGACTCTGGGACAGAGTAGGTCCTTAGTAAATGTTTGTTGAACTAGATAAATGGATGGATGGGTAGATGAATGGGTGGGTGGATGGATGGATGGATGAATGGGTGGGTGGATGGATGGGTAAGTTGAAGGATAGATCGGAGGGTAGGGGGATGGGATGAATTTGTGGATAGTGGCTGAATGGCAGCAATCCACATTGACCAGGAAATCACCCCCAAGTTTTCCCTGGGCTGGGGAAGCCACAGAGAAAGGGAAAGGGCATGCACAGAAGGCAGAGATGAGAGTCTTCACTTTAGCTTCTCCATCTCTGGCTGTGTAACCTTGGGTGAGTCACTGCACCTCTCCCGCCCCAGGTACCATTCACTTACAATCAGTGACAAGAACACACGTCTGTCTGATGTTAGGGAGTTGTCCCAGATGGTGTCTCTTGAAGTCTTTTTCAGCTGTTTCTCAGCCATTATCCTTTCCACAGCACCTCCCGAGACAAGCCACAGTGAGGAGGATTTCTATCACAGAGCTTCTGGCGTGGTATGTGGACCTGAGGAAGCAGCCTCAGGACGTTTTCCTGAGTGATGGTCCACAGAGCCTGACATTTTCCGGCATCCCTGATGCTAGAATACTAATAATACTTGTTAGAACTTTTTAACCTCTATGCCAGCAATACCTCCAAACACAACCTATGAATTTTTGCCCAGCTTTATTATTTCTCCTGGACTGAACATGTTGAGCACAGTCTGTCTTGTTCTTGTCCCTCTTGGAAGGCAGAGCCTTCATTTATGAGAAGTTTCCCCTTTACAGGTGGGAAGAATGTGTCCTGAGAGCATGAATGTGCTGCTCAGTCTGTTCTTTTTTTTTTTTTGGCCTGCAGGCCTCCCATAACTATCATTTAATTTCTTTTATTTCTATTATGCTGAAAGTGAAAGTCACTCAGTCATATCCGACTCTTGGCAACCCCATGGACTGTACAGTCTGTGGAATTCTCCAGGCCAGAATACAGGAGTGGGTAGCCCTTACCTTCTCCCAACCCAGAGATCAAACCCAATCCTCCCGAACCCAGGAGGATTCTTTACCAGCTGAACTACTGGGGAAGCCAAGCTGAAAGTAATCAAGCCAATGCATGCTCTTTGTTTAACAAATATTTCAAACCTCCAGAAGAATATGAAGTGATTTCTGCAACCCCAACGGCCTCCCTCTCCGAACTATTTCTCTGAGGTAACCCCTCAGCAAACAGTTTGGGGCTCAACCCCAGTATTCATCACAGCGATTCATTTCTTGGATTTTTCTCTCTCTTACCAGGGTTCTGCCTCGGGCCTGCCTTTCCTTCACTTGGTCATTTCCTCACAGCTTTCCGCTGCGCGTTGTGGCAGCTGGCATCACGCTGGCATTCTGTGACTCAACCTACCCTCTTGTGGTTTCTCATTTACTTTAGGAAAAATCTCTCTTTTTCCTTCTTTAAAATAAATTTTTAAATTTATTTATTGGCTGTGCACGACCTCTGTTGCTGTGCGGGCTTTTCTCTAGCTTCAGGGAGCGGAGGCTGCTTTCTAGTTGTGGTGCGCGGGTTTCTCATCGCGCTGGCTGCTCTTGCTGCCGAACACGGGCTCTAGAGCACAAGCTTGGTTGCTGCATGTCACGTGGGATCTTCTCCAGTTAGGGATCAAATCAGCGTCTCCTGCCTTGGCAGGCAGATTCTTTACCACTGAACCACCAGGGAAGCCCCTTAAGTCTTTATTGAACTTATTACAATGTTGCTTCTATTTTATGCTCTGTTTTTTTTTTTTTTGTTCATGAGGCATGTGGGATCTTAGTTTCCTGATCAGTGATTGAATCTTCAACCCTTACGCTGGAAGGCCCACTGAACTACTGGACCACCGGACCACCAGGGAAGTCCCGTTTTTTCCTTTTTAATCATGATTTTTTGCTTAGCGAGTGGGTACAGAGGTGGGTAGGAGGGTAGCCAGAGTGGAAAGGAACATCACCCTGTGGGAATAAACGGACAGGTTTTCCCACAGAGAATGATTTCCTCAGGTTGTGAGGCTCAGGAGTCCTGTGGTGAGTTTCTGTGGCGGCGCAAATTGTTCTTTCAAACAAGGTTTAGCTTTCTGACTTTCAGGGAAGGATTTGTCAGGTAGCTAAGTGTTCTGATTAATTAATGCTGGAATTCCATATAAATGTGAATTGTCACATTTCTCACTGAGTCCCTTTCACAGACAGACATGGGTAATGCTTTTGTTCGCTCACTCAGTGGTGTCCGACTCTTTGCGACCCCATGGACTGCAGCACGCCAGCCTTCCCTGTCCTTCACCATATCCTGGAGCTTGCTCAAACTTATGTCCATCGAGTCAGTGATGCCATCCAACCCTCTCATCCCCGGTTGCCCCCTTGTCCTCCTGCCCTCAGACTCAGACAGAGGGTGACAGGAGCAGGTGCATGACCCCCACCGCCCCCACCACCCCAGAAAGGTTGAGGGCAAGGTGGGAAGAGGCAGACTTGGTGGTCACACACCCCTGGGCTGCCATTGATGGCATGGTTGAACTTAAGCACAAAATCTAACCTCAGGAGCCACTGGGATGTCAATGGACATGGGGCCCACCTCACAGGAAGGCTGAGGGACCTCAAAGAGATGTGCCTGCAAGTTGCTTAGCACAACACACGTAATAACTTCTTAACGAACACCCGCTTACACTTGACCATGACTTTGTCCCGTTTGATGCTTGTCTTTTATTTCCTTTTGACACTTTTCTCCCAGAACCTGAAGAGGGTGGTAGAGTGCTGAAGTCAGCTAATCCCTTCCTGGCATTTCTCAGGACCAGTGAAAATGGTTTTCATTGCTCTTCAAATCAGGGAAAGAAAAAAAAAACCCCACATCTTAATGAACACATGTAACAATCAATCTAGATTGTTTATATTAACCTTTACACTAGTGTGATAAATAAATAAATAAATAAATATATTTTAATGGAGGAAGGGACCACAAAGATGAAATTCCTTGAGCCCATAAAAGTCATAACTCAGTCCTACAGGTTCTAGAACTCACACAGCCTGACAGTTTGGGATGCTTGGCAAAGACCAGAAGGGCTGAGTCAACAAAATATCCCTTAGGGGTATGTAAGAGACATGCTTCATCAGCTATAGAAAAGTACAAATCTCCTGAAGAAAACCCTTATTGCCCAGATTGGCACAGCAAACAGTTTGTTCACTGAATAGGTGGAGTGTGAGAGGAGATTTTGTGCTGAGAGCTGGGGGCTGTGGTAACAGTGCTGGGCACAGTGTGGGGGACAAGGGGCACCGCGTGTGGGCATTTTTATTTTTCATATTATCTATTTATTTATTGACTGGACTGCATGCCATGTGGCATCTTAGTTCCCCGACCAGGGATCTAATTAGCACTCCCTGAATTGGAAGCTCGGAGTCTTAACCAGGGAAGCCCTGAGCGGGCATTTTTCAAACAGCTGAAGCTTGCATCTTAAATTCTATATGGGCGCTTGCTGACTCCAGCCATTTTCGCAGGAAATTTCTTTATAATGCACCACGTTCCCTAGCTATCTCTGTGCCTTTTTTCACTTTTATCCGTGGTATATAGACACACATATTAAGTCCAGTAGTACTAAGAGATTAAGACAAGTAACAGTGGCTCCCTGCTTCACCTTTCTGTCTTTCTGTCCCTCCATTTCTGCTCCTTGAAGGCCATCACCTTCCACCCTTCCAAGCCCCTTCTAGTTTTCTGCTGTTGAACTGAACATTTCTAAGGAATATACACATATAGCTCTTTACCGACTTGTCAGTTTCTGATGGTAGCTATTATTGTCCTGTTGCAGTCAATGAGGGTTTAGCTGCCGGGCATCCCTACCTTATTTCTTCTCCTCCCTCCAGCTGTCAATTAGGTTATATCATAAGCTTTTTGTTTAGTTTTTAACTGTGAGGTGGCTCAGTGGATAAAGAATTCACCTGCACTGCAAGAGACACAGGAGACATGGATTCGATCCCTGGGTCAGGAAGATCTCCTGGAGGAGGGCATGGCAACTCACTCCAGTATTTTGCCTGGAGAATGCCCTGAACAGAGGAGCCTGGAGGGCTGCAGTCCATGGGGTCACAGAGAGTCAAACACGAATGATGCAATGGAGCACACACATATTTAGAATGTTCTTTATTTAGTTCAGTTCAGTTCAGTTCAGTCTCTCAGTCGTGTCCGACTCTTTGCGACCCCATGAATCGCAGCACGCCAGGCCTCCCTGTTCATCACCATCTCCCGGAGTTCACTCAGACTCACGTCCATCGAGTCAGTGATGCCATC
>SJYT01054971.1:4810-27979 GCA_006410635.1 Cephalophus harveyi | reverse complement strand
ATTCATGGGGTCGCAAAGAGTCGGACACGACTGAGTGACTGAACTGAACTGAGCTGAGCTGATACCATCAGATACCAAATTTTCTTACCGCTTCTCAAATATCTCTGTCTTATTATGCAACTTTCTGTGTCATCATATTAAGTTGATCTAAAGTGAAAGTTGCTCAGTCGACTGTCTGACTCTTTGAGACCCCATGGACTATACAGTCTATGAAATTCTCCAGGCCCAGAATCCTGGAGTGGGTAGCCTTTCCCTTCTCTGGGGGATCTTCCCAATCCAGGGATCAAACCCAGGTCTCCCGCATTTCAGGCAGATTCTTTACCAGCTGAGCCACAAGGGAAGCCCAAGTTGATCTAAGTTCTACAGAAATAAAAGTCTCTGGATCTCCACAACCTTTTAGCATCTTCTAAAACTAGGTGGGCACTTCTTGTCTATCATTGTTTCCTCTTAGGTTCTCCTGATCCTCATGGGTTTATAATTTTTAAATTCCTTGACGATCACTTTGGGGGGATTCTCAGAAGGAAGACTGGGGGAGCAGTGCTGATGGGGGTAGGGGCAGAATGGAGGTTTCAGCACTGTGGGAACCTGGTGGTTTAGTTTCTATCTTGCTGGTCTCTTTATTCCTTAGGACCTGGACATACCGCTGGGTTCAGTCACTACCTTCCCCTCATCCTAATGACATCCTCAGTTTATAGAGGGAGAGGACATAATGGAAGATTGTTAGATTGAGGTCCTACAAAGTCAGCTCAAACTCCACTTCTGTTCTTCAGTAGCAGAGTCAGCTTAGACCAGGCGGTGAAGCTCCTGCCGTGTCTTCCTCTGTGGAATGGGTCTCCCATCCTGACTGTATCTATGACAGGTGGTTATATGAGCATCAGATCAAGACATAACACGTGTATACAGAGAACAAATGAGTGGTTCCCAGAGGGGAGAGTGGTGGGAGGAGGGGCAAAATCGGGGAAGGATATTAAGTGGTACAAACTTCTAAGTATCAAGTAAAAAGTTTCAAAGATATAATGTACAGTGTAGGGAACATAGTCAGTATTCTATCTTTTATTTTATTTTGGTAAAGTCATTTTATTTATGTATTTATTTTTGGCTGTGCTGGGTCTTAGTTGCTCCGTGGGCTTTTCTCTAGTTTCGGCGAGCGTGGGCTGCTATCTAGTCGGGGTGCATGAGCTTCTCATTGTGGTGGCATCTCTAGGGCACCTGGGGTCTCAGTATTGTGGCATGTGGGCCTCTGGAGCACAGGCTCAGTAGTTCTGCCCCACATGCTTAGTTACTTCGCAGCATGTGGATCTTCCCAGATCAGAGATCGAACCCTTGTCTCCTACATTGGCAGGTGGGTTCTTTACCAATGAGCCACTGGGGAAGCCCTAGCTAATGTTTTATAACTCTGTATGGAGTACACTCTATAAAAATAAAGAATTACTATGTTCTACACATAAAACTAATATTGTAAGTCAACTGTATTTTTTTCCTTAAAATTAAAAAATTATAGTTGATTTGCAATGTTGAGTTAGTTTCAAGTGTACAGCAAAGTGATTCAGTTATCCATATACATTGGGTTGGCCAAAATGTTCATTTGAGTTTTTCCATAGCATCTTATATATATGATATGCATTGATATTGATGTGCGTGTGTGTGTGTGTGTGTATATATATATATATCAGTGATACTTGAATAATAAAAATGAGAGAATATCATATATAAGAGTGTTGTTACACTGTAAGATTTTATGAACAGGTTAATTATACTTGACAATGAATGGCAGAGCTGACAGCTAGTTGCTCAGGAGAATCTCTTGTTTGGAGGGTTTTTTATTTCCTGGCTTGTCCCATGATTCCCTCTGAATACTTGCTACAGACAATGGCTAGATCACTGGGAGTTTTGAACTTAGAAACTCAGTTGCCCTTTGTGGAGGAAACAAGGATGAATCAACCTGTTGAAAAGGACTGACTCCTTGCCAAGAGATACAAATGAGCAGTTGGGGAGATTCTAGCAAGCCTCACCCACTTTCAAGCAAGGTAGCCAGGTGCCAAAATGTAGTCACTAGGTGCTTGGAATGTGGGGGTAATCAAGAAAGAGAGAACTGGCTTATACCTTTTCCAAAGAAAGAATCTTACACCCCAAAGGCAGATCTGCAGAGTAAAGGGAGGTCAGAGAGCTAGGGCTTATCAGTGTCTTCAATATCCTCAGTGAAGATGCCCATGGACACACAACCCATTGGGTTTGCTTAGCGGCTATATTTTCTTAGCAGACATGGCTGTATCTGTCCACATAAGCCTGTTGCTGCCAATCGTGCAATTTTCCTTGTCCTAATTTTGTGTTGATTAAAGAGCTCTTCATTGAGCATGTGCTATGTGATGGACATTCTTTTAGGTGCTTGGGATACACTGATAAGAAAGAAAGGCCAAGATGCCTGCCCTCTTGGAGTTTACTTAACAAGAAGAATAATTTTAAGTGATTAGTCACTGTGCTAGGGGTTGGACTGGGACACACAGTTAGGGGATATGGTTCCCAATTAAATCTTCCCACAGGGAGAGAATGGTTGATGAACTAATCCAGATACCTAGTCATTCCTGCACACTAAATACAAATTACCTGCCCTCTGGTCTCTTGTGAGTTTTGTTAGCTTGAGATGGTCCCAAAATTGAGCTTCCAGACACAATGTATGAGGAGAGCCTGGAAAGGCTAACCCCATCCTGTTGATTTTCCTTAGCTACTCCATGCCTAGATATCCTATAATTTCTCTCTTGTGTCCCTTTCTCTCTTTAACCACACCAGACATGTTTCTTATGTCATCCATAATCATACTGCCTCTTGCAGGGCATATGGAGGAAAAGGTAGTAAGTTTTC
Source organism: Cephalophus harveyi (assembly GCA_006410635.1). NCBI lineage: Eukaryota > Metazoa > Chordata > Mammalia > Artiodactyla > Bovidae > Cephalophus > Cephalophus harveyi. Next base: position 25,120 of record SJYT01054971.1, on the reverse strand, counting down.
TCCTATTTGGTCCTAGCTACTTCTTGAGATCTATTTTGTACCAGCTATGGTGCCCATCAGATGAACAGGGCAGTTTCTCTCCACAGGCACTCCAAGTCTGCAATGACAGGGTGGGTAGCAGAAAGCTCTCTTGATGGACAGAGTTGAATTCTGGTCCTGGATCTGCGGCTGACTTGGGGGAGTGACCTGTTTCCTGGGCCTTTGTGATTGCTTCTGTGTCAGAGAAGGCTGACCCCTGACTTTCTGTGTCGAAGGTATGTGTGGGATCCTCTGGAGAGTAACTGTAAGGGAAAACAGGATGTTGTTTGGAAGACAAGGGGAGACAAGAGTGGTGTGGGGTGTTTCTCTTTTTGTATTTTTCCACCACCAGACTCTTGGCTTTTTTCTCAGCTGCCCTGAGGAGTCACTGAGCAGACAGTCAGTCTCAGACACCTCCTTTCTTCCCCAACAGACGCTGGACTCGGAGTTGGATAAACTGGGTGATGGATAAAGTGAGCAAAGGCATTAGATCCCTAACTACCAGCCTGGGGAGGAGGAGGAGCACCAGGTGAAACCTGTGAGGGGTTCCTGCCCTTCCCGAGCTGGGCTTTGCTCTCAGCAAACAGATGGAGAAGGAAACAGCTTCTTCCCAATCCATGGTTTCCCTCCACTCCTTTCCCATGCTTCTCAAATGCCATTTTCTCAAAGGAGGTGCAGAGAGGAGGGTCCTTTTCCTTGACTCGTAACCACCCAACAATTATACCTCTTCCTGTGCCCTGATCCTCTCAAAACATGCAGACACACACGTAGACACACACTGCACACCATAAACATATTTTGCACATACTGCACACACACTATACATCACACACACACACACACAACACACACTATGCATGCACACTACACATATTACACACTAAACACACTAACACACAATGCACCACCAACACACACACCACAAACATTATACACACACATACCCTGCCTTTAGCCAAAATTTTCACAAAACATTGTTTTCCTCATTCATTTGCTCAGTAAATAACTATTTACTAAGACCCTGCCTCATGGCAGAAAGTGAAGAGGAACTAAAGAGCCTCTTGATGAAGGTGAAAGAGAAGAGTGAAAAAGCTGGCTTGAAACTCCACATTCAAAAAACTAAGATCATGGCACCTGGTCCCATACTTCATGGCAAATAGTTGGGGAAAAAATGGAAACAGTGACAGACTTTATTTTCTTGGGCTCCAAAATCACTGTGGATGGTGAATGCAGCCATGAGATTAAAAGACACTTGCTCCTTGGAAGAAAAGCTATGACAAACCTAGACAGCATATTAAAAAGCAGAGATATCACTTGCCAACAAAGGTCCATCTAGTCAGTTATGGCTTTTCCAGTAGTCATGTATGGATGTGAGAGTTGGATCATAAAGAAGGCTGAGTGCCAAAGAATTAATACTTTCAAATTGTGGTGTTGGAGAAGACTCTTGAGAGTTATTTTGTCTGCAAGGAGATCAAACTAGTTGATCCTAAAGGAATTCAAACCTGACTATTCATTGGAAGGACTGATGCTGAACCTGAAGCTCCAATACTTTGGCCACTTGATGTGAAGAACTGACTAATTGGAGAAGACCCTGATACTGGGAAAGATTGAGAGCAGGAGGAGAAGGAGGCAACAGAGGATGCGATAGTTGGATGGCATCATCGACTCAATGGACATGAGTTTGGGCAGACTCCAGGAAATGGTGAAGGATAGGGAAGCCTGGCATGCTACAGTCCATAGGGTCACAAAGAGTCAGACAAGACTGAGTGACTGAATAACAAGACCCTGTGAGGTTCCAGGCCTGTTCTTTATTCTGGGGACCCTTCGTGAACAGAATAAAATGAGACTGGCTTCATGGATCTTGCTTTCTGTGGGAGAAAGACCATGAACATGTAAACAAATAAATGCACAGTGCAGCATCCAGTTGTGAGAAATGCTTTGAGATGAAGTAGAGCAAGGTTGGGAAGCAGGGACCAGGGATGGCAGGATGGGGCTGGGGGTGGGGAGAGGATGGCTAAAGGGATGAGGGAAGTCTTTCCCCCTCCTCAGGGGATCCATGTGCAGGGCTCCTGAGGAGTGAATCTTCCCAATTTCCAAACTTAACCTCTTTAAATGTCCCCAATTTTTATTCTAACTAGCTTTGACCAAAATTATTTTACAAGCTTTGTATGCCTCTGCTTTATAACACAGAAACCTGGCATAGTCACATCTTTCTTCAAAAGGTGCAACTATTGGGAACACCTGGTAATGCGCTGGGCTAATCTCTTAGTTGTTGCTGTTGTTCAGACACTAAGTCATTTCTGACTCTTTGTGTCCTTGTGGACTGCAGCATTCCAGGCTTCCCTGTCCTTCACTATCTCCCATAGTTTGCTCAATCTCATGTCAGTAGTCAATAATGCCATCCAACCATCTCATCCTCTGTTACCCCCTTCTCCTCCTGTCCTCAATCTTTCCCAGCATCAGGGTCTTTTCCAATGAGTTAACCCTTTGCATCAGGTGGCCAAAGTGCTGGAGCTTCAGCTTCAGCATCAGTCCTTCCAATGAACACTTAGGTTGGCAGTTCTCAAAGTCTGTCCTGGGACCAGCAGCCTCAGCAACCCCAGAATGCATTAGGAAGGCCCATTCTCAGCTCCCTGAGACCCGCTGAATCTGAAATCCTAGGGGTGGGGTCCAGGAAACTTTTTTTGACACTCCCTGCCTTTTGAACTGTGGTGCTAGAGAAGACTCTTGAGAGTCCCTTGGACTGCAAGGAGATCCAACCAGTCAATCTTAAAGGAAATCAGTCCTGAATATTCATTAGAAGGACTGATGCTGAAGCTGAAACTCCAACACTTTGGCCACCTGATGTGAAGAACCAACTCATTGGAAAAGACCCTGATGCTGGGAACAATTGAAGGCAAGAGGAGAAGGGGACAACAGAGGATGAGATGGTTGGATGGCATCACCGACTCAATGGACACGAATTTGAGCAAACTCTGGGAGACGGTGAAGGACAGGGAAGCCTGACATACTGTGGTCCATGGGGTCATAAAGAGTCAGACACAACTGAGCCACTGAACAACAATAACAACTCCCCTAGGTGATTGTGAAGTTCACTCAAGTTTGAGAAAGGCTGCTATGAGGATGCTCTTGGGGCATGGCAGGGTGGAGAGTGGCGGAGCTGCATTCTGCCCCACACCCAGCAACTGCTTTGCCCTTTGCAAGAGGAACTTTTCCCGCCTTTTTGCAGTTTCTGTCTCCCACTTAGGGCTGTCATCCCTCATGGCTGTCAGCAGAACATTTCTATATAATTTGTGTCCTTCTAATTTGCTGCTTCAGTCTGCTCTGTGTTGACAAACCAGATCACTGGCCATAACTCCATTATGCAGAAAGTAGGCATAAATTTCAGGACTGCTGGAGCCTCTTGTTACTAATTTGCTGTCTTGCTCTCCAGACATCTGGCAGAGTGGAGAGAACAGACTCTGAAGTCAAATCTAGATTTCAGTGCAGGCTCCCACTCCCATGGGGATTCTCTCAGCTGCTGTGTACATCTATTGCAATTATGCTTCCTCAAAATGAGATAACCACAGCATGAGTTCAGGGACCCACTGTGAGACAGACCTGAGCTAAAATATCATTGATCACCTGAGCTCCATAAGCCCCCACTCTAACTGGTGAGCCACAGTGAAGTGCTGGGTCTCCTGGGACTGATGTTAACTGACAGCTAGTGTCCACCAGCCCTGGGTGCTCATTGGAAGGACTGATGCTGAGGCTGAAACTCCAATACTTTGGTCACCTCATGCAAAGAGTTGACTCATTGGAAAATACCCTCATGCTGGGAGAGATTGAGAGCAGGAGGAGAAGGGATGACAGAGGATGAGATGGCTGGATGTCATCAGGGACTCGATGCACATGAATGTGGGTGAACTTCAAGAGTTGGTGATGGACAGGGAGGCCTGGAGTACTGCGATTCATGGGCTTGCAAAGAGTCAGACACGACTGAACGATTGAACTGAACTGAACTGAGTGTCCAGTGACTGCTGAATGTCTGGTTATTTCCTTTTCCCCAGTTCACAGTCACTCAGTAAAAGGCCAAAGATCCCTTTGGAGACAGCTGGGATAAAGAGGAACAGTATACATTTTTAGCAGTGTAACAAGGTGCAATGCAGGAGACTTGGGTTTACTCCCTGGGTCAGAAATATTCCCTAGAGAAGGAAATGGTAACCCACTCTAGTATTTGTCGGGAGCCGCATTAGTCATTGCTGACAAAATGGAGGCATGGCCCCAACTCCCTCTCTTTGTCCCGCAGGCACGGACCCAGGATGAAGGAGTTTGGCTTTGTGATTCTGACTTGTTTTTTCCTTTCCTCGGCTGAGTTGACTGAAAAGAATATTAAGGTGCTTATTGTTCTTGAGAGGAGCATGAGAAGGCACAAAGTCTTCTACAGCTGTGCTCAGAAAATAATTCATAAAGTTAATCATTGACATTCATTCATGGACTTTTACAAAAGAGTGTTCCAGGGTGAACATGTAAGCCGCAGCTTGAGGCCATGGGAGGGATTGCTATCTGAAGCCTATTTGTGAGGAAAGTGTTTATGGCAAAGGAGTTTGCTGAATTTAGGGCTTATGAATAATTAAAATAGTTAGCAGCTAAAGATTTAAGGAATGTTGTAATGTTAGCATATTCTACTATAGCTTATAGAGATTAGGAACTTTAGAGATATTAATAGCTAGAAGCCTTTTTTAAGAAATAGCGAGCTTAGGATGCTAGAGACAAACAGGAGTTAAAAAGATAAGAAATAAACTGAGGAATGTGGTATGCAGCCCAGACATTAGCATGAGTTACTATGTATTCACAAGGACACATGAGAAGTAGCTAAGAGAATCGCTGAGGCAGGAACTCCTTTTGAGGGGCAACAGTGATTTTTGGAGACAACAAATCTGGGTCAGGGGGAACTGAAATGTCAAACCTCTGACCTAATGCTTTTGTAAAAGTATAAAAGAGAATCTTAGCTTGAAATAAATAGGCAGTCCAAGAAAACTGAGAGTGTGCCTCAGTTTCTCACCGACACTGCTCACCCCTTCAGGTTAAATCCTTGGCTGCTAGCGCTGGACTCCAGCAAGTATTTTTGCCTGGGAAATTCCATAGACAGAGAAGCCTGATGAACTATAGTCCATAAGGTTGAAAACAGTCGGACATGACTTAGCAACTAAACAAACCAACAAAATGTCCCTCCTCAAGGGGCCCTGGCCTCCCCATTACTGGCTGTGTGATCTTGGCATATTTACAACAAGAATTTTTTGGCACCAATGATGTGCACAGAAAGCTGTTTCCTTTCTCCTGGGCTGGGAGATACGGGGGAGGGATTAACCTACGTGATTTATTTGTTTATTTTTTGCATGTCATCAGTTTCTGAAATTGTTCTCAACCTTCATATTTTTTTAAAAGGCAACTTAAAAATATTTTTGAGAAATAGTCACGTTCTGACCATTCACCCATCTAGAGTGCATGACTTAATGACTCTTAGTATATTCACAAAATTATGCATCCATCATGAGAAAAATCAATTTCAAAATTTTTTCATTACCCAAAAAATGAGCTTCACATCCCTTAGCCATCACTACCCCCCACCCTTGCCCCATTTCCTCCAATTCTAGGCAATCACTTCTAGTCTATTTTCTACTTCTATAGATTTGTCTATTCTGGGCATTTCATGCAAGTGAAATCCTATGACATGTGGTCCTTTGTTTTCTTTCACTCGGGATGCTATTGAAGTTCATCCATATTGTATGAGTTAGTATTAGTACATTAACATGTATTAGTGCTCAGTTTCTCAGCCATGTCTGACTCTTTGTGGCCCATTGGATGGTAGCCTGCCAGGTTCCTCTGTCCATGGGGTTTTTCAGGCAAGAATACTGGAGGGGGTTGTCATTTCCTTTGCCAGGGAATCTTCCCTACCCAGGGATTAAACCTGCATGTCCCGTGTCTCTTGCATTGCAGACAGATTCTTTACTGGCTGAGCCATCAACATGTATTAGTACTTCTTTTTATTTCCAAGTAATATTCCATTGTATGGACAGATCACATTTTACTGATTGATTCATCAGATAGTAAATTTGGGTTGTTCTTCCTTTGGGACCTTTAAGAATCATGCTACTATGAATATTCACATACAAATTTTTTGCATGGATGTGTGTGGCTATGGCCTGAATGTTGGTGTACCCCCAAAGTTCAATGGTTGAAGTTCTAACTCCCAATGTGATAGTATTAGAATATGGGACCTTTGGGAGGTAATTATGCCATAGGATGGGGCCTCATTAAAGGAATTAGTGCCCTTATAAGAAGAGACTTAGCACGTGCTCTTGCTCTCTCTGCTATGTGAGACCACAGTAGGAAGATACCATCTATAAATCAGGGAAAGAACTTTTGCCAGAACCAAACCACGCTGGTACCCTGACCTCAGACTTCCAGCCTCCAGAACTGTGAGAAATAGATTTGTTTGCTGTTTAGGTCACCCAAGCTATGGCATTTTGTTGTAAAAGCCCAAATGGATGAAAGTATGTTTTTATTTGCCTTGAGTTTATGTCTAGAGATGGAGTTGCTAAAGCATATGCCATAGAACTCTATTTTTAAACTTTTGAAGAGTTATCAGACTATTTTCCAAAGTAGCTACACCATTTTCTGTTCCCAATAGTGTATGAGGATTCTAATTTCTTCATCTACTTGCCAGCACTTGTCATTACCTGACTTTTTGATTCTGGTCATCCTAGTGGGTATGAACTGGTATCTCATTCTGGTTTTGATTTGCAGGTCTCTGATGGCCAATGATGTTGAGCATGTTTGCATGGGTTTGTTGGCTATTTGCATATCTTCTTTGCAGAAATGTCTATTCAGGTCCCTTTCCTATTTTAAAATGGGCTTGTCTTCTTATTATTGAGTTATAAGAGTTCTTTATATAGTATATATTCAAGTCCCTTATCAGATGTATGACTTGCAAATATTTTCTCCCATTCTGTAAGTTGTCTTTTTGCTTCCTTTGTGGTGTTCTTTGGTGCACAAAATTTTAATTTTGGTGCTGTTATTTTTCTAAGTCAATTTTTCCTAATGTCACTTGTGCTTTTGGTGTCATATTTAACAAACCATGGCCCAATCCAGGGTCATGAAGGTTAACCACTATATTTTCCTCTAAGAGTTTTATTCTCTTAAGTCTTGTGTTAGTCTTACATTGATCCTTTGAGTTAGTTTTTGTTAGTGAAGGAGTGAAGGTCCAGCTCCACTCCTTTGCATGTGGCTTTCCATTTGTCCCCAGCACCATTTGTTGAAAAGACTATTCTTTCCCCTTTTAATTGTCTTGGTGTCCTTGTCAAAACCCAGTGATCGACCCTTTTTGTTTTAATTTTTTACCCACAATTTTGCTAGTGAAGATATTGTTATGAGAAAAAACAAACAGATGAACAAAGAAGCAATGCTGAGTATTTCTGGATGGCAGAGTACAGCTTCCACGCTATGTAAAATGCTTTTAACCTTCTGTTTTAGTGACCACTGCCCAATTTGTTGGGCAGTTTGCCGCTTGGCATTATGTGCTAAAAAAATTTTATTCTCTTTCAAAGCAAAAGAACAGAGACCTCTAAGAAGTACGCTAGCTCTAGATGGCTAGAGAGACTTAATATTTGCCTCAGTCAACCAGTTTTATTTATTCTTAGACTTTTGACCAACCTCAAAGAATCCACTAAAAGTCTAGTTGTAAAGCAAAAATCCATTGACGATGTTGCTGCTTTTCTTGAAGAATCACAGCATCTGTTTCAAGGCTCCGATTTAAGAAGTTGCTTATTCCCAGAATTGCCTTCTCCAGGCAAGAACACTAGAGCAGGTTGCTTTTCCCTCCTCCAGGGGATCTTTCCCAATCCAGGGATTGAACCCATGTCTCCCGCCTCTCCTTCGTTCGCAGGGGTGTTCTTTACCACTGAACCACCTGGGAAGCCCAGTAGTGACAACAATGATCACCTGCAAGTCAGCTCCAGTGATAGGAGAGTTTTCTTCAGTCTTTCTCAGATTTCATGTCATTTCCAATTGCTCCTCATTGAACACATAGTACATTCAAAGCTCTGTATGTGTATTGTGGGGACAAGGAGATGTAAAGAAAGGAGATGAACAGAGAAAGGAGCAATTCTTGCTGTAATGGAGTTTCCAATTTAATTTAGCAGGAGTTTCCAATTTAATTTAGCAGGACTTTGACGGAACTGAAATGTTAAAGGAAACAATCTACTGTTTAAAAAATTACAGACTTTTATTAGACAATAGTTCCTGTGTTCAAGGGTCCTCTTTAGACTCCCAGGGCCCAGCATCAGGTTCAGTGAGTCACTAGAAGGGCTTACAGAAATTAGCAAAGCTGTTATAATCATGGTTGGGACCTGTTACAGTGAAAGGATCTAGACTAAAATTGACAACAGAGAAAGGGTCATAGGATGAATTCTTGGAGCGACCAGGCATAAGCTTCCAGTCGTCCATTCCCAGCGGGGGCACGTGGACATTGAATTCTCTAGGCATCAAAGTGTGGCAGTGCACACAAAGTATCGCCAAGAAGGGCAGCTCACCTGAGTTTTGGGGTCCAGGGTTGTTATTGGGGTTCTGTCACAGAGGCATGGCTGACTGCTTGTGTGGTTGACCTAACTGCAGAGACCAAGCTAATGCCATGTGGCCCAAGGGTTCCCTCAGTCAAATTGTTTGCATAAACTGTCTGGCATGGCTGAAGACCGAGGTGTATGTGTGCTGCATGCATGCTGTCTCCTCAGTCACGTCTGACTCTTTGTGACCCTACAGACTGTAGCCCACCAGGCTCCTCCATCCATGAGATTCTCCAGGCAAGAATACGGGAGTGGGTCGCCATGCCCTTCTCCAGAGGACCTTCCCAACACGGGGATCGAACTTGCATCTCTTAATTCTCCTGTATTGGCAGTCTGGTTCTTTAGCGCCACCTTGGAAGTGAAATGTCTCTGAAACGTGCAGGGTTTGGACAATCTAGAATTGCTGAAATAATCCTTTACTGCACACTCCCCAACATTTGTGGGTCCAGGGACACGTTTTGCAGACAACAAATTTTCCACAGGTGGAGGGGGGTGGTTTGGGGATGATTCAAATGTGTTACATTTATTGTGCACTTTATTTCTATTATTATTACATCAGCTCCACCTCAGGTCATCAGGCATTAGATCCCAGAGGTTGGGGACCCCTGCAGAGCATCCAAATGAATTTTTTTTGTTAAAGAAATTCAGATACAACAGATAGTTCTAAAGCACTCCTTCCCATGTCAGGAGCATCTTTACAAATTTAGTAAGACATTATTTGGAAATAGAGCTTCCCTGGTAGCTCAGAGGTTAAAGAATCTTCCTGGAATGAGGGAGACCCAGGTTCAATCCCTGGGTCGGAAAGGAAGATCCCCTGGAGAAGGAAATGGCAACCCACTCTAGTACTTACAAATTTAGTAAGACATTATTTGGAAATAAGGTCTTTTCCCTTGTGGTTCAGTGTTTGCCAAGGCCTCTGTTGTCGTGTGAACCCAGATTCTTTCTCAGAACAATTTCAGCACCTCATAGGAAGAGAGATTCTGCCAAACACACTTAACATTAGAATAACCCCCCACATACTTCCCAAGAAATTCTCAAAAGGACTTAACTCATATTATATTCCATTTGAATCCAGCTAAGCAATGGGACTTTGCCAACAAATGTCCATCTAGTCAAGGCTATGGTTTTTCCAGTAGTCATGTATGGATGTGAGAGTTGGACTGTGAAGAAAGCTGAGTGCCAAAGAATTGATACTTTTGAACTGTGGTGTTGGAGAAGACTGTTGAGAGTCCCTTGGACTGCAAGGAGATCCAACCAGTCCATTCTGAAGGAGATCAGCCCTGGGATTTCTTTGGAAGGAATGATGCTAAAGCTGAAACTCCAGTACTTTGGCCACCTCATGAGAAGAGTTGACTCATTGGAAGAGACTGTGATGCTGGGAGGATTTGGGGGCAGGAGGAGAAGGGGACGACAGAGGATGAGATGGCTGGATGGCATCACTGACTCGATGGACGTGAGTCTGAGTGAACTCTGGGAGTTGGTGATGGACAGGGAGGCCTGGCATGCTGCGATTCATGGGGTCGCAGAGTCGGACACGACTGAGCTACTGAACTGAACCGAACTGAAGCAATGGGAAAAGCAGAAAGGAAAACTTTTTTCCTAGGAAAGGAAGACAATCCAGAAAAGGAACTTGTCTTCAAGTGTAGCTGTAAGTCTAGAGTGGTTTATGCAAGTTCCTCTTGAATCACTGAAGGAGCCTATGTGACTCAGAATTGCTAAATTTATATAGAATTGGTTTTGAGTCTTGCTTTGCCACTTCTTCGTGACTATAATGGGTTGACTTGTGTCCTCCCTGAAAAGATATGTCCAAGTCCTAACCCCTGATACCTGTGAATGTGAGCTTATTAAAAACTGAGGTCTTTCCCCTGCTTGTTCAGTGGTAAACAATCCACCTGCCAAAGCAGGAGAGACACAGGAGATGCAGGTTCGATCTTTGGGTTGGTAAGATACCCTGGAAGAGGAAATGGCAACCCACTCCAGTATTCTTGCCTGGAGCCTCCCATGGACAGAGGTGCCTGGTGGGCTACAGTCTATGGGGTCACAAAGAGTCAGACACAACTGAGCAATTGAGCATTAGTACGAGCACATGCAGATGTCAGTAAATTAAGGATCTAGAGGTGAGATCATCCCGAGTCAAAGAGGGATCCAAATCCAGTGTCTGGTGTCCCGAGGGAAAGGCTAGGGAGACTTAACAGACACAGAGACACACAGAGAGGAAGGCCTTGTGGAGAGGGAGACAGAGACTGGAGTGATGCACCTACAAGTCAAGCAATGCTTAGGATGCTCTTGCCACTGGAAGCTGGGAGGGAGGCAAGGAAGGGTTCTTTCCTGGATGCTGCAAGAAAGAACATGCTGATGCCTTGATTTAGGACTTCTGGAAGTCCTAAAATCTGGGTGGAGATACATTTTTCTTTCTTTTTTAATTGGAAGAGAATTGCTTTACAATATTGTGTTGGTTTCTGCTGTACAACATGAATCAGCCAATAAGTATATATATGTGCCCTCCCTTTTGAGCCTCCTCCCATCTCCCCCATCCCATCCATCTAGGTCATCACAGAGGACTGAGCTGAGCTCCCTATGCTATTCAGCAGCTTCCCACTAGCTATCTGTTTTATACATGGCAGTAGACTGATGCTGAAGCTCCAATACTATGGCAATGCAAGTTCCTCTTGAATCACTGAAGGAGCCTATGTGACTCAGAATTGCTAAATTTATATAGAATTGGTTTTGAGTCTTGCTTTGCCACTTCTTCGTGACTATAATGGGTTGACTTGTGTCCTCCCTGAAAAGATATGTCCAAGTCCTAACCCCTGATACCTGTGAATGTGAGCTTATTAAAAACTGAGGTCTTTCCCCTGCTTGTTCAGTGGTAAACAATCCACCTGCCAAAGCAGGAGAGACACAGGAGATGCAGGTTCGATCTTTGGGTTGGTAAGATACCCTGGAAGAGGAAATGGCAACCCACTCCAGTATTCTTGCCTGGAGCCTCCCATGGACAGAGGAGCCTGGTGGGCTACAGTCTATGGGGTCACAAAGAGTCAGACACAACTGAGCAATTGAGCATTAGTACGAGCACATGCAGATGTCAGTAAATTAAGGATCTAGAGGTGAGATCATCCCGAGTCAAAGAGGGATCCAAATCCAGTGTCTGGTGTCCCGAGGGAAAGGCTAGGGAGACTTAACAGACACAGAGACACACAGAGGGGAAGGCCTTGTGGAGAGGGAGACAGAGACTGGAGTGATGCACCTACAAGTCAAGCAATGCTTAGGATGCTCTTGCCACTGGAAGCTGGGAGGGAGGCAAGGAAGGGTTCTTTCCTGGATGCTGCAAGAAAGAACATGCTGATGCCTTGATTTAGGACTTCTGGAAGTCCTAAAATCTGGGTGGAGATACATTTTTCTTTCTTTTTTAATTGGAAGAGAATTGCTTTACAATATTGTGTTGGTTTCTGCTGTACAACATGAATCAGCCAATAAGTATATATATGTGCCCTCCCTTTTGAGCCTCCTCCCATCTCCCCCATCCCATCCATCTAGGTCATCACAGAGGACTGAGCTGAGCTCCCTATGCTATTCAGCAGCTTCCCACTAGCTATCTGTTTTATACATGGCAGTAGACTGATGCTGAAGCTCCAATACTATGGCTACCTAATGCGAACAGCCGACTCAGTGGAAAAGACCCTGATGCTGGGAAAGATTGAAAGCAGGAGGAGAAGGGGATGACAGAGGATGAGATGGTTGGATGGCATCACCAACTCAATGGACATGACCTTAGGCAAACTCCAGGAGATGGTGTGGGACAGGGAGGCCTGGCGTGCTGCAGTCTGTGTGGTCCCGAAGAGTTAGACACAATTTGGCAACTGAACAACAACAGTTGCATATAAGTCAGTGCTACTCTCTCAATTCAGAGGATGCATTTCTGTTGTCTTCAACCACTAAGTTTGTGGCCATTTTTTATGGAGCACTAAAAAACTAATAAATCCTGCCTTTTTTCTCAGTTTATGCAGTCCATTGTTTTCACCTATAAAATAGTAATACCCTCCGCCTGAGACGATGAAGTGAGATAATGCATACACATAAGAGAGAGATGTCTCATTAATTTGACATTTCTTTTTTCCTGTTCAAAAGCGTTAGTGGCTCAGTCTTGTCTGACTCTCTGTGACTCTGTGGACTGTAGCCCCACCAGGCTTCTCTGTCCATGGGATTTTTCAGGCAAAAGTACTGGAGTAGGTAGCCATTCCCTTCTCCAGGGGATCTTCCCAACCCAGGGACTGATTGAACCCAGGTCTCCTGCATTGCAGGCAGATTCTTTACCATCTGAGCCACCAAGGAAGCTCTAGAAGAATTTCAATGCTTCATCAAGGTACGGTACTGCTTTCAGGGGTTCCAGGGTATGGTTTTATATTTTATCGGCATGGTGACCATAAATGGAGGACAACTCCAGAGAGACAGTCGATGACATCTCACATGATTTCAGTGCAAAAGGGTAAGAAAAGAGAAGGATGAATTAGAACAAGTGAGCTACCCAAGCTCTCCTTTAAGAGACACACTTCTCTTTCCACTGAGACAGTTATTGTTGGATGACTTCATTGCCTTCTGGAAAGGTCAGTCTCAGGACCTGGGGGTCCCATGGTGGGAGTCTGTGTCAAGCAGCACTCATTGTGTCAGTGCATGCTGGTGGACCCAACCACTGTCTCTTTCCTCTGGGTCCTCTATGTTGCTGCCATGCGTTGACACAAAATGCCAGAGGGCACTGAGGGCAAGGACCAGGTCTTTAACAGTAAAAATTATTCCCCCAGTGGAGCAAGAAGGTCTGTTGCAGGAGTTCCCTGGTGGTCCAGTGGCTAAGACTCCGAGTTCCCACTATAAGGGGCACAGGTTCGATCCCTGGACAGGGAACTAAATCCTACAAGCTACAGCTAGACCTGGAATAGCCAAATAAATAAATAGTAAAGCATATTTTGAAAAAAAAAAAAAAAAAAAAAGAGGGGAAAGAGTAAGGAAAAAAAAAATGTCCAGTGGCTAAGACTCCGAGTTCCCACTATAAGGGGCACAGGTTCGATCCCTGGACAGGGAACTAAATCCTACAAGCTACAGCTAGACCTGGAATAGCCAAATAAATAAATAGTAAAGCATATTTTGAAAAAAAAAAAAAAACTAAGGGGGAGAAGAGGAAGGAAAAAAAAAACTCTCTATTGCAGGAATCCAGAATTTCCACACATTACGACTATGGTTCTGCCTTTCCATCACATCACCATGCTAGCATGTCTTCATTCTTGTCATCAGCTTGTCAGGCCGGCAAGTCTGTAAGAGCAGTCTCTGGTGTAAGCGCCAGGAGCCAGCCGATGCCATGGCCCCACAGAAATCTGTCCTTGTCACGAGAAGGACTCAAATTAAAGAGGCCCTCCACCCTCCTTCAGGATAATAAAATCCTGTGCTTCTCGGAAAGCGGGGGTTAGAAACTTAATTTATTAGAGATTATTCTGCACCAGGAACAGTGTTAGCTGAATGTACATATATTTTCTAATTTAAGGCTCATTTGATTAACTTGCAAAGATCCTGGTTTAAATTGGATCTGGGAGATGTAGCTTAAAAATACATTGGCCAAAGAATTTAGTCTTTACAAGACATTGGGAGGATTATCTGCCCTAAGATGCCTTGTTATGGAATCAGTTTTGTCCCAATAGAATCATTCATTCATTTTTACCCACTCATGCAACACGTATTTACTAAGTTCTGTGTGTCAACTTGGAGAAGGCAATGGCACCCCACTCCAGTACCCTTGCTTGGAAAATCCTAAGGACAGAGGAGCCTGGGAGGCTGCAGTCCATGGGGTCACAAAGAGTCCAACACGGCTGAGCGACTTCACTTTCATCATTGGAGAAGGAAATGGCAACCCACTCCAGTGTTCTTGCCTGGAGAATCCCAGGGACGGGGGAGCCTGGTGGGCTGCCATCTGTGGGGTCGCACAGAGTCAGACACAACTGAAGTGACTTAGCAGCAGCAGCAGTGTGTCAACTTTCATGGGCAAAGCAGCCAGAAATCCCCATTCTGAGGCACTCACATTCTAGCTTGGGGAGAAGACATAATAGATTGGTGAGTTATATGATATGTAAAAGGATGCTGTGCAAGATGAAAAAATTAGAGTAGAACAATGAGTTTGGGGAGTATAGGGGTTGTTGTTGTTTAGTCGCTTAAATTCATGCCCCACTCTGTGACCCCATGGACTGTAGCCTGCCAGGCTCCCTGTCCATGAGATTTCCCAGGCAAGAATATTGGAGTGGATTGTCATTTCTTTCTCCAGGGCATCTTTCTGACTCTGGGATCAAACCCACATATCCTGCATCGGCGGACAGATCCTCTACCACTGAACTGCCAGCTGCTGCTGCTGCTGCTAAGTCACTTCAGTCGTGTCCGACTCTGTGTGACCCCATAGACGGCAGCCCACCAGGCTCCCCCATCCCTGGGATTCTCCAGGCAAGAACACTGGAGTGGGTTGCCATTTCCTTCTCCAATGCATGAAAGTGAAAAGTGAAAGTGAAGTCACTCAGTCATGTCCGACTCTTAGCGACCCCATGGACCACAGCCTACCAGGCTCCTCCATCCATGGGATTTTCCAGGCAAGAGTACAGGAGTGGGGTGCCACTGCCTTCTCCAAGAAACCCACTATTTGACCAGGCAAAGATGTATATGTTTCTGGTAGGTCAAAGAGACTCTAGTGAAAATAACTAGATTTGAATCATGTTACTGATATCAGATTGAAGCCACTTAACCTGCAGGAAAGAGGAACCCCATGAGGAAGAGGTAATGGGATGGATCTTTGGTGCAGATGGGGACAACGAAAAGGGAGAAGAGGGAAACTATAATTTACAGGGTCACATGATCAGGAATATTGTCTCATAAATAAAATCTGATCTTGCTGGGAGACTCAAACCTGCTCTCAACCACAGTTGTAAAAATTGTGTTTAACTTCACAAACTCCAAGAACCAAACCAGGTTTACTTGGTACAAGTAGGACGAGGAAAAAAGAATTTTTTTGAGTGACTTTTTGGAATGACTTTTGAGACAGAAATTTTGAAATGAACAGAAGTGAGTTTCAAATGCTGAAATGAGACTGCTTCAAAACAAGAATCCCTGAAGAATTATAAAATTTGGCCAAGATATCAATAAAGAATGAGCTGAAAGTGAAAGTTGCTCAGCTGTGTCTGACTCTTTGAGACCCCATGGACTATACAGTTCATGGAATTCTCTAGGCCAGAATACTGGAAAGGATAGCTTTTCCCTTCTCCAGGGAATCTTCCCAACCCAGGGATCAAACCCAGGTCTCCCACATTGCAAGTGGATTCTTTACCAGCTGAGCCACAAAGGAAGCCCAAAAGAATGAGCTATCCATTGGTAAAATTTGACAAGGCCAGCTGGACAAAATTACTAGAGAAAATAGGACCATCTTATGTTTTAGACACACAAGTTTAGACTCATGAGTAAACTGGTTATATATAGAAACTAAAATGGATAAAACACTGCTCTTGAATAGTAATCTATCCAGATGTACCACACACACCCTCTCTTTTATCAACCCTGTCTTTGTGGTTGACCAACCAGTATAGAAATGCTAGGACCCTTCTAGCCACTGGTGAAACAGGAAGAGTTCAAGAAAACATCCTTTAAAAGAATGACATGGCCAAAGGACATGACAAAAACTGGTTAGAATTAACTAGATCCAAGATGGTGGAAGATTCAACTTTCAGTAGACCTTGAGCCTTGGTATACACTCATTGTAAGATATTAGCAAATACTAAATAACACACTCATAAACATCACGACAGTTCTGAAAATGAAAACGTTAGTCGCTCAGTGGTGTCCAGCTCTTTGCAACCCCCTGGACAGTGGCCTCCCAGGCTCTTCTGTCCATATAATTCTCTGGGCAAGAATACTGGAGTGGGTTGCCATTCCCATTTCTAGGAGATCTTCCCAAGGCCGATCATAAAATGCCAAAAAAGTAGGTGGTGGCCTAATTCTGGGAAATCCGCACCCCTTCCCTGAAATAGTTGGAATAGTCCTCCTACTCATTAACCTATGAAATTACCCACCCCATAAAAACTAATCATGCCATATTTCAGGGTCTCTCATCTTCTGAGATAGCCCACACTCTGTCTGTGGAGTGTGCTTCTTTCTAAATAAATCTGCTTCTTACCTACCACTTTGTCTCTCACTGAATTCTTTCTGTGATGAGACATGAAGAACCTGAGCTTCATTAAGTCCTAAGACCAGGTGTGTGATCTCAATGAAAGGACCTTGGGTTCGAGTCCCAATCTACGCTGCATGGTTTTACTGGGATGACAGAAAGAGAACCAACTTTTCCTAGAAATTTCCAAAGAAGTGAAGAAAAATCATCATCAGTGACCTTTGAGGATGTGTTCACCTGCATCCGCCACTGGTAAATCACCCAGATCTGGACTAGTTTGTCAGTGAGCAGGTGCCAAAGCTGACCTTGTGTTCGCTGTGTGACACAATCCCCAATGACCCCATGTTTGCAAGGTCGCCATCTTGTTCCAAGTCTATTATTTGGAAGGATAAATGGAAGGAATGAAAGAATGAACAAAAAGAAGGAAGGAGTAGATAATATCCACAACAGTCAGAATATAGTTTAATTTGCCTTGAGCCTCCTTATCTAAATTTGAGTTCAGTTCAGTTCAGTTCAGTTCAGTCGCTCAGTCGTGTCCGACTCTTTGCGACCCCATGAATCGCAGCACGCCAGGCCTCCCTGTTCATCACCATCTCCCGGAGTTCACTCAGATGGTGTGGTAAAGGAGGGTATTTGGGGAAATCCGGTCAGATGGGCAGCCCAAGTCCTTGAGGGAAAATGCCTGGGTTCAAGCTCTGACAATTCCATCCATTAGCTATATGACCTTGGGGATTTTTGTTGTCTCTCTTTGTTTAAATTTCCTTATAAAAAGGTGATGTCTACCTCTTTGAGTTTCGTGAGGCTTGGAGAAATAATCATATGTAAAACACATTATTAACACTGAATAGATGTTGGCTGTTGTCATAACAATGCTAATTACTATCATCTTAAAAAACGTACAGGCAAGGAGTAGGGGTGGAAGTGAGAGTGGAAGGAAAGGAAGGGCTGGCTGCTGGCACCAGCGAGTGAAAACCCAACACTGAGAGTCAAGTGAAGGCAAACCAGCAGCCAAAGTCAGACAGAGGAATCTAACTGTGTCCCCCAGGAGAGGTCCTGGCATTGATGGAGCGAGAAGGCAGTGTCCAGCACGGCTCGGGACTGGAGGGTCAGGGTTGACTAGACGGGAAGGTGCCTGGTGAACATGTGCAGCTGCATTGTATTGGCTCCAAAGAACTCGGAGCCACAGCCCAGGCCACCAGGCTGCGGCCTGAAGCTCTGACAGCTGCCCGGGAGGTGCGGAATCGCCTTGGGGACAGGTGGTTCAGCCGAGGCTGTTCTTCTCTGGTTATTTGGGTCCAAGCACTCATAGTCATCTGCCCCAGCGCTGGCTGATGGGTCCTGATGTCACAGCTTGGTAGGTGTTCCTTTCTGAACAGAAAATGGTTTAAACTCACCTATGGGAAACACAGACGCACTGTCAGAAATGAGGGGTTGAGGGTAATCATAAGTTAAGAATAACAAGATGTTATGGCTTGACACAAAATTAGAGGACATTGGAAGCATAATAGTTTTTAAGAAACGTACCCCAAATGAAAAGTCCTTTCCTTGGACAGTGCTACAAGATGAATATAAACACTCGTGAGCTTAAATAACACAGTGCCCAATTTCTCCAACCCTATCCTCAGACAAACTTGGATTTGAATCTTGCACTCACCTTGTCTTCCACTGCCTTTACGGTCAAGGTACCACGGGGCAGACTTAGCAACAGGAAGTCGCCAGAGCACACGGTGGAGAGGGTGGGGACTAGCAGGGAATCTGGCTTTTGTGGCCAAGATTGGACTCGTGATTAATGTCTCCAGTGCTCCTCCAGGAAGCTGACAAAGTGGGGAGTTTCGTTTTATTTTTGCGGGCAGCCGAAAGTGTCATTTCCCAAGAGCCACGCTTGGTACTGTTACATTCACTTGTGGGTTTTGATGCATGGTTTTCAAATGGGCTACAGCTACAGCTTCTTAAATAATGGCTAAGTGAGGGCTTCCCTGGTGACACAGTGGATAGGAATCTGCCCACCCATGCAGGGGCCATGGGTTCATTCCTAGTCTGGGAAGATCCCACATGCCTCAGAGTCACTAAGCCCATGCGCCACAAGTACTGAGCCTGCGCTCTAGAGTGCCTGAACTTCAACTACTGAACCTGTGTACTGCAGCTACTGAAGGCCCAGCTCCTAGAACCTCTGCTCTGCAACAAGAAGTCACTCAATGAGAAGCTCTCACACCGCAACGAAGAGCAGTCCCCGCTCACTAGAGAAAGCCTGCACACAGCAATGAAGACCCATCACAACCAAAAACAAATAAATGAATTAAAAAAATAATGGCCAAGTTTTGAGAATGATAACTCACCTCTAAGCGTATTCATAGGCCAAAAAGAGAAATAGAGAATCGTATTATTATTACCATCCTTATGCCAATAGTGTAAGCCTCATTTAGAGATGCCCTTGCTTACACAGTGGAGGGTCTTTTATTGTTTCTGGCTGTGCCCCAAGCTCTCAGGAATATTAATTCCCTGACCAGGAATGGAACCCAGGCTCCCTGCAGTGGAGGTGCAGAGTCATAACCACTGGACCCCCAGGGAATCCCCACGGTAGAGGGGCTTAAGGGAGTGGTTGGGATGCTGTACTTTCCACTTAACTTGAGGCTACATTCTTCACATGAAGCCCACAGAGTTCATCTCTTGAGAGCATTTTTTTTTTTTTTGCATTTTATTATTTTAAAAAATTGAGACATTTCACATACCATAAAACTCACCATTTAAAAGTATGCAGTTCAGGGGCATCTAGTAAGTATACAAGGCTGTACAACCATCACAGATGTATCCAAATATGGATATACCACATTTTGTTTATCCTTTGAGCTGCTGCTGGACATTGAGTTGTTTCCAGATTTTAGCCATTATGACTAAGGCTGCTATGAACATTTGTGCATAAGTTTCATCTCTCTTGGGTATAGTTAAGAAATGGAATTTCTGGTCAAAGGATCACTCTATGTTTAACTTTCTAAGGAAGTGAAAAGTTGTTTTTCAGTAGCTGCACCATCGGCAATGTCTAAGCATTCTGATCTCCTCACCAACGCTTGTTATTATTAGCTCTGTGTGTATGTGAGACTACAGTCATCCATCCTTGTGGGTGTGAAATGGCCCCTCACTATGGTTGTGATCATTTAAAAAAAATTTAAGATATATTTTTGCCATGCTGCATGGCATGTGGGATCATCATTCCCTGATCAGGGATGGACTCTGTGCCCCCTGCAGTGGAAGCATGGAGTCTTAACTGCTGGACCACTAGAGAAGTCTTGTATTTTTTTTTTCCCCTAGGTATGCAGTTTATTGAATATGCACTGTAGTTTTAAAACAATACTCCCACACGTGTTAGAACTTTGATTTGCATATAGGAGTTCCCCTAGCCATAGTCTATCAGATAAGCTTAACCATCCACTCATTCAACCAAGATCTGCTAAATCTGCTGTGTTCCCCCCACTTCTGAGAACACAAGGCAGGGCGGGCAGGCAGAGC
>SJYT01054958.1:306298-346844 GCA_006410635.1 Cephalophus harveyi | reverse complement strand
CTGCGATTCATGGGGTCGCAAAGAGTCGGACACGACTGAGCGACTGAATTGAACTGAACTTGAACATTCTTTGGCATTGCCTTTCTTTGGGGTTGGAATGAAAACTGACCTTTTCCAGTCCTGTGGCCACTGCTGAGTTTTCCAAATTTGCTGGCATATTGAGTGCAGCACTTTCACAGCATCATCGTTTAGGATTTGAAATAGCTTAACTGGGATTTCATCACCTCCACTAACTTTGTTCATAGTGATGCTTCCTAAAGCCCACTTGACTTCACATTCCCCAAATATTAGCAGTTAAGTAAAACTTAATTAAAATAAACATTTTAGTCTTAAATAGTGGGAGAATTCAGTAGTGGAGACACTTTTGTGAATATAAAAACGCAAAGTCAGCAGTCTAAAACTGAACTGTCCAATATAGAAGCCACTAACGTGGCTATTAAACAGTTGAAATTGGCAAGGCCAAACTGTGTTGTGCTTAAGTTTAAAATACACACCAGATTTCACCATCAAAGAGGGCATCTTTTTGGGAAAGAAACTAGGTTTGTACAACCAGCCCTAATTATCCCTTTGATAATTTATATTGATTTTATGTTAAAATGTAATAATATTTGAATATATTATGTCAAAGTAGGAAAATCTATTTATTTGTTTCTTTTAACTTTCTAAAATGTGGCTATTACATCTTTTAATTACATATGTAGCTTGCATTAAATTTCTATTGCATAGTTCTTATCTAGAAGATTATCAAGCATGTTATTAGGGACTAAAGCTGAACTTGTATTTCTTCTTCTTACTTGTCCGACTGTCACCCACATTTTAGGATTCTGGGCAAGTCAGGACATTTTGGAAATGTAGTCATTATTGCCACAGGAAATGAGAATGACCTCACAGTGGTGCACACCCCAGACCTGCAAGCCAGATAGGGAAAGTCATCTAGTACTACTTAAAAGAACTATTTCCATTCATACCTTTCTGGCCATGTTTTCCGTCACATCCTGGGAAGCCTTTGTGTCCTGGAGGGCCTGGTGGGCCTGGGAGACCTGGAGGCCCCGGCAGACCACAGTCTCCTGGTTCCCCTTTCAGAAGGTCGACACTCCCAGGTGGTCCTGGAGGCCCAGGTAATCCTGACCACATGAGTAGGCAAAAAGATTCTTTCAGTCAAAAACAAATGCGCATGCTGGCTGCCTAAGAGCTTCCTAAGGAAAGGAATTTAATCGTTTACAAGCAAGGGATGCAAGGAATTAGAATAAGGAGGTCAATAGTATCAGAGGTGAAGCAGTATGTCTCTTGAAGCCCAAGTTGAGAAATGTAAATAGTCTGTTAGTAACTATTAGGACAAAATGAGCTATGCAAAACCTTCCTTCCCTTCAGAGCCATTCCTTTTGGAAGCATCAGCTTGTGACTTTTCTTTGCATTGCCTTCCCATTGTTTTCATGTGGTAGATGGATGGATGGATAGATAGATGAATAGATGGATGGGTAAATGGATGGATGGATGAATGAATGGGTGGATGGATAGATGGATGAATAGATGGATGGGTAAATGGATGGCTGGATGGATGAATGGGTGGATAGATAGATGGATACATGGATGGACGGACAGATGAATAGTTGGGTGGATGGGTAAATGGATGAATGGATAGATGGATGGGTGGGTGGACAGAGAGATAATAGATTTTAAAGAAAGTCTGACTAGGCTCCTTGGTGGTCCAATGGTTAAGAATCCACCTGTCAGTGCAGGGGACATGAGTTTGATCCCTGGTGAGGGAAGATCCTACATGTCTGTACACCACAGCTAAGCCCATGTGTCACAACTACTGAAGCCCACACACCCTAGAATCATGCTCTGCAACAAGAGTAGCCCCTGCTCGCTGCTACTAGAGAAAGCTCAGGCAGCAGCAAAGACCCAGTGCAGCCAAGAATAAATAAACCAAAAAGAGAGAGAGAGAGAATCTGGCTGATGAAAAAGGAATATCCACTCAATTAAATTTAAAATCCTATTTGAAAACCATTGTCTACACATGGTATTTGAGCCCAAGTTCTAGTCCTACTTAACTTCTAACCTTCTTAGCATATTTTGGGGCATTTCAGTTTTTCATAGTGTAAAGCAGAATTACATATTTTTTATCCCACCCTCACTAAAACCTAAAAATTTAAAGGTTTCTGTCTCTCTGGAAGAGTTCTGTGGGCTAGTAGGAATATGACCGCCTGCATCTGGCAGAAGGCTGCTCTGAGCCACACTCTTGATCCAGCTCCCCAGTCAGCTCTGGTTCAACCTTCCTTTGTTAAATATTGACTAGCTAGAGTTCATCCCAGTGAAGGGATTACAGGAACAAAACGTACTGTGAGCAGCACATGAAGAGACTCTGGGTGTGGGTGTGGGTGTGTGTGAGAGAGAGAGAGAAAGAGAGAGGCAGGGGTCCTGTCATCTCCGGGCTGAAAGAAGGGCTTTATGTGCTGATACTGAGACGAACAAGGATGGCGGGGCCCCCTCCTGCTCCTCCCTTCTGCACCCTCAAGCTCAGCATCAAGCCAGTGACGGTAAAGACTTGCTCTGTGTCAGAGGTGGTCTGATGGAGTTGAAATAGAAGAGTGAGGGGTCTAAGCGCTGGTCCTGGGTATGCTCCCCACTGCCCACCCTGCCGCTTTTCCATCTGCCAAGTTGACGGGGCTGCTAACATGCTTCTACTTGACCATTCTCGCTGCTCCTCCATCCCAACAGAGTTGGCAAGCATCTAAGGAAAGCAGCACCATCACCCTTTGCCGTGACTGTCCCATACCTCTTAGACCATCGGGGCCAGGAGGCCCCTGATCTCCAGGCAGACCCGGGTCTGGAATGTCACCCTTAAGAGCTTTTCCTGGGGCACCTGGAGGACCAGGCAATCCAGCTCTCCCTGAGGAGGAATGTGTTCAGATGTTAGTCTCACGACATTTGGGAGGTTTGGATTCAGTTATCGAGCGAAGGGCAAAGCATGCTGATTTCTTACCTGGGGGTCCTGGGGGACCTGGGGGACCTCTTTCTCCAAAAAGTCCCGGAGGAGAAATTCCTGGGTTTCCGGGGTCTCCTGTCTCCCCTTTAGGGCCAGGCATTCCCACTGGACCTGGGGAGCCCATTTCATGTGAACCTTAATGAGGAAAACAGCATTAACATTGCATCTTCTCTTGGTGTGTCCCTGGCATGGGGGCTGGAAAGGAACTGCTTCCCAATGGGCACAGGACAGGAAAGGAGTGCATTCTGCCGAGACCGACATAGTCCACAAGAGCGATCCGAATGGCTGCAGTCTTCCGGGGGTCACTGTCCCCTCTCTTATGACCCATCACACCTGTCCAGCATAGCTCTGATTTATTTTTATGACTGTTTCCCAGATTTAAAAACACAACTGCTTAGTGACAATACCAACCCTTCAACCTCTACAATCATTAAGAGTGAAACGAAAGAGATGGGACAGTAAGTGACTGTGAATAAACTGACTTGACATTTAGGATGGAAACTGGAAAATAAACAGAACCATTGTGGAGTTTCACGTTGAAAAGGCAGAACTCCACTGGTTTCTTGGAGAGGGCACACATTTTACCAGACGATTTGGAAGAGCCAATTACAATCCTAAGTGACCTAAATGACGTCTTGATCTTCCAAACCGTATAAACAAATAAACCATATAAACCCTCCCCAACTACAGATTCAAACCCAGCAGCACAACAATTCAGTCCTTTTCTCACTGCCTCACAAATGTGCAAGTCTGCTTCCGGCTTCCTCGTCTGATTGCAAGCTCTTTTTCTGAGAAACGAATGCAACCAATGTGAATTCTATTCAAATAACAGAACAAGCGAAGATGTTGATGATTAGCCTATTTGTGGCATCAAAAATAACAGCAATTTGTTCAGGTAATTTGTTTTCACAGCAGGCCACTGAAGGATGCTGAAGTACTAATTAGACCCACGTGGTTGTACTTGGCATGACAACACATAAAACAATACTCCAGTATCCTGACTATTTATTTGTTATTCATAACATTTTGAAATCTAGCTCCACCTAAGTGATTATGCAGAATATGTTTAATAGATAGTCACAAGCAGTATCAACAACAGGCACCGTTAAGCCGCCCTTCCTGCTTAAATTGGGTTTTCTCAAGTGCCCGTTTGATAAAGTGAAAGTGAAGTCGCTCAGTCGTGTCTGACCGCAACCCATGGCCTGTAGCCTACCAGGCTCCTCCCTCCATGGGATTCTCCAGGCAAGAGTACTGGAGTCGGGTGCCATTTTCCTTCTCCAGCCCGTTTGATAAGTCATCATCAAAACTAGAAACAGTTCCAACACGGTGAATCTAAGCTAAACCAGTGTCTCAGTTTCGCACCCGTATCTTGTGAGGACCAGCGGACTCTCAAGGTTCGTTAACAGCCGTTCAGCCTCTTGCAAAGGTTCTCTCTTACCTGAAGCGCCTTTGCTGCCCTTCTGACCCTTCAAACCATGCAGGCCGTTCAGGCCGGGCGACCCAGAGGGACCTGAAACACATCACACGTCTGTGACCCACAGGGGAAGACCCTCCATTCACATTCTCTGACTGTGCCTCGCACGCACAGTCCAGGGGAAGGTTAACTGACGGGGACCCACAAATTCTCTAGGTGGGAACCGTGCGACCTCACCATCTAAACATCACTGCTGCTGCTAAGTTGCTTCAGTCGTGTCCGACTCTGTGCGACCCCACAGATGGCAGCCCATTGGGCTCCGCCATCCCTGGGATTCTCCAGGCAAGAACACTGGAGTGGGTTGCCATTTCCTTCTCCTCTAAACATCACTAAGAAGGCAGAATCCACTCCAGGGGCCATCGCTAAACACGGTCATGTGATGGATGTTTTCTGTTAACACAGACTGCTTAACATATACCTTTATATATTATATACTTCAATATTCTTTCCCATTATGGTTTATCATAGTAAAAGTGAAAGTGTTAGTGGCTCAGTCGTGTCCGACTCTGCAACCCAATGGACTATAGCCTGCCAGGCTCCTCTGTTCATGGAATTCTGCAGACAAGAATATTGGAGTGGGTAGCCTTTCCCTTCTCCAGAGGATCTTCCTGACCCAGGGATCAAACCAAGGTCTCTTGCACTGCAGGCAGATTCTTTACCATTAGAGCCATCAGGGAAGTATATATATATATATATAATAAATTTTTTCCCATTAATTTTTATCATAGGATATTTAGTAGAGTTCCCTATTCTATACAGTAGGACCTCGTTTTTTATCCACTCTATGTATAACATCTTGCATCTGTTAACCCAACCTCCCACGCCATCCTTAACTTGGCATATATCCTAACACATAACTTTATTTTTTCATAATTTTTTTTAATGTGGACCATTTTAAAAGTCTTTATTGAATTTGTTATAATATTTCCTGTGTTTTTTGTTTTTGGCTGTGAGGGATGTGGGATCTTAGCTCTCCGACTGGGGCCTGAACCTGCACTCACTGCACTGGATGGTGAAGTCTTAACCACTGGACCGCCAGGGAACGAAGTCTCCTTTTCTTGGGTTTTAACACAGTTCTGTTAGTTTCTGACCATATCATGAATCTCTCTTTCTCTCTTTCTAGACAGATACAGTCTAGAATTACTGAATCTTGGCATAGGAAATGACCTCCAACTTTATAACAACAAAGTCATTCTAGATAAGGAAGAGATTGGGTGGGAGTAAACACCTGCTTCCCTCCTCCCATGCCCAGAATCTCCCCTCTCCACCACAGTCTGCAGATTTTAATTTCATCACAATCTACCTGGATAAATATAGTAAGACAGCAAGGACAGGTGGGTCTGTGGCACACTGAGGAATGCATGTCCTGCTGATGTTTTTGAGCACTGTGCCATTCAGAGAGAACAGGCCTGTGGCTCAAATGTGGCTGCAGCTATTTCTCTGCCACCGATTCTGTCAAAGAGAACCTCTCTGATGCCTCTTTACAGAAACCAAATTTATTTCATGATGATCACTGAGAACTCCATTCTCTGTAACTGGATAGATCTCACTGATGCCTGCATCTCCTTCTAGAATTTCTGTCAGACGTCACTAAGGAGCCATCTACTAATCTGATGTGTGCACTTGGTCACTCACTCGTGTCTTAACGCTTTGCAGCCCCATGAACTGGAGCCTGACAGGCTCCTCTGCCCATGGAGTTTTCCAGGCAAGAATACTGGAGAGGGTTCCCATTTCTGCTCCAGGGGATCTTCTCAACCCAGGGATCGAGCCTGGGTCTCTTGTGTCTCCTGCATTGGCAGGTGGATTCTTTACCACTAGCACCACTTAGGAAGCCCAAAACAAACCATAAACTGTCACTGAGTGATACTATGGAAAAATCCAAATGAACTCTTTTGTCAACCCAATATGAATTATATTGGGTTGGCCAAGAAATTCATTTGGATTTTTCTGTGTAAGATATTATGGAAAACCCTGAACAAACTGCTTAGCCAATCCAATATAATATGTGCTATATGACATAAATATATAGATTTGTAGGGAGGAAGTAAAGGGAAGCAGGGATAGAGGGAGGGAACAGACAGGTTACTAATCAGTACAGAACATCCCTGGCTGCTGAGTCTTCTGCCAAGAGTTCCACAAATGTCCCACTGATGGATCTTGGAGAAGAATCTTCTCAGCCCCTGGCCAAGCCTGGTAACGTTCCCACTACATTAATGGATTTCCCATCCAGAAACTGTTCTTTCTCACCTAAGGCTAAAAGCCCCTCAGAGCACAGTCAGGCATTCATTCAGTTTAGGTCATAGCTCTTGAAATTGTGATAATCACACCTTTGCTTATGACTAACACAGAGAAGTGCCCTCACCAACCCCCATGACACTTACAGAGCTCCCTCCAGGCCCTTCTGCCCAACCTATCCCACTCTGTATAGCAGTCCTGTCTGTGATGACCGGTTGACTTTGGATAAATTAATTGAGTGCAAGATCAGGTCTTATTACTCCTTTTATTCCTGCACTTAGCGTATATCCTGACACACAGTAGGTGCTCAATAAATGTTTGTTGAGTGAGTGAGTGAGTGAAATGACCAAGTCTAGAACAAGGAGGGTGAGGGACTCAACAGGGGGAGTTGCTGTTTATTGCTAAGTCATGTCCGACTCTTTGTGACCCCATGGACTGCAGCATGCCAGGCTTCCTCGTCCTTGACTATTTCCCAGAGTTTGCTCTAACTGATGTCCATTAGGTTGATGATACAACCCAACATCTCATCCCCTTCTGTCCCCATTCTCCTCCTGCCCTCAAAATCTTTCCCAGCACTGGGGTCTTTTCCAGTAAGTCAACTCTTCACGTCAGATGGCCAAAGTATTGGAGCCTCATCTTCAGCATCAGTCCTTCTAATGAATATTCAGGGTTGATTTCCTTTAGGATTGACTGGTTTGACCTCCTTGCAGTCCAAGGGACTCTCAAGAGTCTTCTCCAGCACCACAATTCAAAAGGATCAGTTCTTTGGTGCTCACCCTTTTTCATAGTCCAACTCTCACACCCATACGTGACTACTGAAAAAACCATAGCTTTGACTATTCGGACCTTTGTTAGCAAAGTGATGTCTCTGCTTTTTAATATGCTGTCTAGGTTTGTCAGAGTTTTTCTTCCAAAGAGTGAGTATCTTTTAATTTCACAGCTGCAGTCACCATCGACAGTAATTTTGGAGCCCACGAAGATAAAATCTGTCACTGTTTCCACTTTTTCCCCTTCTATTCGCCATGAAGTGATGGGACTGGGTGCCATGATCTTAGTTTTTTCAATGTTGAGTTTTAAGCCAGCTTTTTCACTCTCTTCTTTCACCTTCATCAAGAGGCTCTTTAGTTCCTCTTTGCTTTCTGTCATTAAAGTAGTATCATCTGCATATCTAAGGTTGCTGATATTTCTCCCAGCGAACTTGATTCCAGTCCAGCATTTCACATGATATGCTCTGCATGTAAGTTAAATAATCAGTATACAGCCTTGACAAACTCCTTCCCCAATCTGGAACCAGTCCATTGTTCCATGTCTTGACTTGCATACAGTTTTCTCAGGGCACAGGTGAGGTGGTCTGGTATTCCCATCTCTTTAAGAATTTTCCACAGTTGGTTGTGATCCACACAGTCAAAGGCTTTAGTGTAGTCAATGAAACAGAAGCAGGTGTTTTTCTGGAATTCCCTTGTTTTCTCTATGATCTAGCAAATATTGTCCTTTTGATCTCTGGTTCCTCTGCCCTTTCTAAGTTGAGCCTTTACATCTGGAATTTCTCAGATCACATATGACTGAAGCCTAGCTTGTAGGAATTTGAGCATTACCTTGCTAGCATGCAAAATGAGTGCAATTGTTCAGTAGTTGGAACATTGTTTGGCACTGCACACAATTTGGCATTCCAAATTTCTTTGGAATTAGAATGAAAACTAAGCTTTTCCAGTGTTGTGGACACTGCTGAGTTTTCTAAATTTGCTGACATATTGAGTGCAGCACTTTGACAGCATCATCTTTTAGGATTGTAATCAAGGAGGGTGAGGGATTGAACGGGGTAAAAGAAAGCTATAAAAAAGAGTGAACTCCAATCTCTGTTTGCATCTAACATCTTTCATTGATAGATGTATAGGATGAGTAAGATTGGGAGAAGTTAATGTTATCCGCTTATATATAAATATTCAAGCACTCATTATTATTTCTTCATTAAGGTAAGTCCTCTGTAGACTTCTTATTGGAAGAGGGAACAGTTCGTTGGTTCCACTTTATTTTTTATCAATACTGGAAACAGTTATTCTATTTTAAAATCTAAACGTTAAATTGGTACAAATGAGCCATATTCTCTCAAAATCAAAAAAGGGGGGAATGCACCCCCATTTTCCCCAAAGCTCTTGTTTCCTAACCACTTTTGTCAGGTCTAGCTGAGCTTGTTTTCCAATTCTCTTTTCTACTTATGAGCAAATGTTTCAAGTTTGCACCAAAAGAACACACAGACCTTCTTCATCTGCCAAATCTGGATATTTATTGCCATCTATCTGAAACGATAATACATTTTTTGAGACTACTCTGCCATTTCAATGTGTTTTGATCTCCAGCTTAAGCCACTGAGATTGATGGCTTGGGGACTTGGCTGGGGGTGGAATGTCTCAACTCCTGCCAACTCTCCATTGTCACATCAACACGTCCAAAGCCTGCTCTGTCACAATTTCAGCCTCTCGCCATTGTTGAACTGGCCGACCCTTATCTGACCCAATGTTATCTTTCTAAATTGAATGCAGCTACATCTGGGTAGGGTTTTAAGGGCAATTTTTCCTTTTTTTACTGAAAGCTTTTTATCCATCCCATCTCTAAATCAGAAAGTTGTTCATGCATAAAATACATACAGGGCAAATGAGAGGCAATTAGGCTTACAAAACACAGTCCTTGGTAATGAGGCTTTTTTTAAATTCACCTCTCTGGTCATCCTGCGGCTTAACAACCAACATTTAAGGTTGCATATCACTCCACACACAGGCGAGGGCGTTCTCTAGTCGGAGAATCTGATCTCATCTCCCAACTGTAAGCACAATGAAAGCTTCCATCTCTGTGAGCCAGCAGAGTCGTGACTGGATGCCCACTCTGAGGTTTTCTTCTGTTGTCAAACTGAAAATGCTTCCCTATCCCCAGGAACCTTTCACAGTTTATACCTTTAATAGGGTGACCAACTTGTCCCTGTCTGCTGGTGGCTTGCCTAGTTCTGACACTGTGAATCCTGTGTTCTGAGCATCTGCTCTGGCCAAGGCAAAGCGGGACAGCTGGTCACCCTAACTTGAAAGCTGCTGGGAAAGAGACCTTTCTTTGAGCCTCTAGGTAATAGCTGAACAAAGTGGAAAACTTAGCAAAACAGATTCTGAAATCATCAGATGTTTTCTGATTAATTCAGAAAATACATGAGTGTCTACTAAGGGAATGCACAAGAGCCTAAGATAGAGCCCCCTAAACTTGGAGCTTCAGCCCCCAAATGTGCTTGGCGACAGGCACTGAGGAGACACGGGACTGAGAGAGAAAACCATCCTTGACAGAACAATCAGGCAACTACCTCAAGAGTGGCAAATGCTGTGGGGCAGAGTCAAGGAGGAGGTACCAGCTGTAAAAAGGGAGGATGTTTCTGATTTTCACAACTGTGAGATGCCGGGCCTGTCTGTGCTGATAAAAGACATCTCTAGGTGCTTTGTTCTTATGAAACAATTTACTTGCCATCAACCAAAATAACCCAGCCCACATTCTTTACATGCTCTCATGCCAAAGCTTATTATTTTAGGCTTCTATTATTAGTCTCCTATGGGGCTTCCCAGGTGGCTCAGTGGTAAAGAATCTGCCTGCAATGCCACAGATGCAGGTTGGATCCTAGGTCAGGAAGATCCCCTGGAGAAGGAAATGGCAATGCATTCCAATATTCTTGCCTGGGATATCCCATGGACAGAGGAGCCTGGTGGGCTACAGTCCATGGGATGGCAAAGAGTTGGACACAACTTAACAACAGCAATGATGAATGCCTAACTAGGAATTGAGCATATATAGGTACTGGAAGTCTAAGCACCAAGCTATTTTTACCTATGTTGAAGTGAAAGTTTAAATCTGATGGAATATAAGCAGGACTCAGAATCCATATGGCCTGTTCTAGTAGAGCAAACAACTTGGAGTTAGCAGCTGGTTTGTTCAAACAAGATAATCAGTCCCCTTGACTTATTTAGAACATACTTCAAATATTTAGTTTCTCAGTTCAAAGCATTTCTGCCAGAGTGTGGTTCATTTTTCTATCAGCATGATAAATGACAGCAATGGATTTATATTGTAGACGTTTTCATTCCTAAGAATGTATTTCACTGTTTTGTGGATTAAAAAAAAAAAAACGACTGGTTGTTCACTGGGCTGTTTGCAGAGAAACACTGTCCCCACATGGCCAGGAAACATCACTGCAGCGTCCATCTGCACACTGGGGTGTACATTTGGCTCAATTTACTCATTTCCTCACTCCTCCTCTTAGCAAACTTGTTTCGTAGCACCGAATTACGATGTCATTGGAGATAATTTTGTTATTCGATCAAACTCACTAGCTATCAGTTTTTTAATAACCTATCATACTGAAGCTATGTGGTAAGTGCAAATGAATTCAAGGAAAGGAAGAATCAACAATCACAACATGAGCCTTGTCATTTTAGTCAAGCTGAGTGTATAAAATGGCACCAGGGCTTCCCTGGTGGCTCAGATAGTAAAGAATCTGCCTGCAAGGCAGTCTACCTGGGTTTGATCCCTGGGTTGGGAAGATCCCCTGGAGAAGGGAATGGCAACCCACTCCAGTATGCTGGCTTGGAGAAATCCGTGGACAGAGGAGCCTGCTGAGCTACAGTCTATGGAGTTGCAAAGAGTCAGACACTACTTAGCAACTAACATTTTTGATTTTCAGGACACTTGAAAATCCTTGCCATTTTACTATAGTAGTAGGGTAGGAAGAAGTGGAGATTCCATAGAAGTAAAACAATGGAAAACACTGTCTTCTGGTTCTTTACCAACTTAGTCTCTTAAACACTCAAAAAGGCATCAGAGAATACCCCAACAGAGTTGTAGGGTTTGTCAGAGAAACAGCCACAGTAATCAGAGAAACTCTTAAAATAACAAAATTATTTTGCTTGGAATCCTAAATTTACCACCAATCACTGCACTTCACATTACTAAAAAGGCCAGTGAAGAGGAAGAAGAACAGTGCAAAGATATCTTATCTCTGTACTGATGATGGGAGCGTGCCCTGGTCTAGTTATTTGGCAGCATAGAAATACATAAGTGTATACCAGCTCTTCAAAATAAACAACTTCCCTCTATCTATCTGACAAATGAAGAGGTGAGAGTGTAGAAAAATGTTACTTGGATTTTCAAAATAATAAACTGAGTGAGCCCAAAAGAAGGGATTTCCAGTTCTTCTAAGAGGAAGTACTCTTTATTTTACCAAAATTTACTGTACTTATGAGACAACTAAGGACTTCTCAGGTGGTGCTACTGGTAAAGAACCTGCCTACCAAAGCAGGAGACCCAAGTTCCATCCCTGGGTTGGGAGATCCCCTGGAGGAGGGTAGCGAAACCCACTCCAGTGTTCTTGTCTGGAGAGTCCCAGGGACAGAGGAGCCTGGTGGGCTACAGTCCATGGGGTCGCAAAGACACACAACTGAAGTGTCTAAGCACACACACACACACATGAGCCAACAAACAGAAGTAGGAAGAAAAGGGAGAAAGGAGATAGAGGGGTCTTGGTTACAGAAATCTAGCCAAGTAAGGCTTGACCCTTCAACTGTTGACTGAGGTGAAGACAGACTCTCAGCTTCATAGCTACCCATTCAACTGTTCATTCTTCCATTTCTCCATTAATTAAATAATTATATTTATTCACAAAAATAAATTTATAAATTGTAATTTTAATTTATAAATATATTTACATTTTTATTTATTTTTATAAATAAACACAATAAACCAACCAACAGACTTACCAGGATATAAAAAATAGTTCTTAAAATTAAAAAATCAAGCTACCATATGATTCTGCAATCCCACTCCTGAGCATATATCTGGAGAAAACCATAATTTGAAAAGACACATGCATCCCAGTGTTCAATGAAGCACTATTTACAATAGCCAAGACATGGAAGCAGCCAAATGTCCAGCAACAGACAAATGGATAAAGATGTGCTATACACATATACAGTGAAATATTACTCAGCCTTTAAAAAAGAATGAAATAATGCCATTGGCAGCAACATGGATCGACCTAGAGAGTATCATATTAAGTGAAGTAAGCCAGACAGTGAAAGACAAATATTATATGATAATGCTTATATGTAGTAAAAAATAAATGATACAAATGAACTTATTTGGAAATAGAGAAGGGGACATATGTATACCTATGGCTGATTCATGTTGATGTATGGAAGAAACCAACACAACACTGGAAAGCAACTGTCCTCCAATTAAAAATAAATAAATTATATTTTTTAAAAACAGAAATAGAATATAGAAAACAAACATGGTTATAGAGAACAAACTCCAATTAAAAAATAAATTTATATTAAAAAACAATAATGTCATAGGAGAAGTTTAAAAAAAATTAAAAAATAAAAAGGTAAAGAATAGATTATGTAGAAAATATTGACTGAGTTATTAAATGCTTAACTAGGAAAAAAAAAGAAAACAAACTTAATGGTTTCCAAAGGAGAAGTGGGGGGAGGGATAAATTAGGAGTTTGGGATTAACATATACACAATACTATATATAATATAATCAGCAAGGACCTATGTATAGCACAGGAAGCTAATATCAATATTTTGTAATAACCTATATGGGAAAAGAATTTGAAAAAATAGATATACATGTATATATGATTGAATCACCTAAAACTAAGACAACACTGTAAATGAACTATAGTTCAATTCTTAAAAATGATTCTTGTTTTTTAAAAAAACTTATATTCTGGGATTTCCCTGGCAGTACAGTGGTTAGGACTCCATGCTTCCAATGCAAGGGGCAGGAGCTCGATCCCTGGATGGGGAACTAGGACCCCACATGCCTCATGGTGTGGGCAAAAATTTTTTTAAGTTTTTTAAATAAAAAAAAATCAAACATTATATTCTGCTTGGTGAGAAAGACCTCTAAACAAAAATAAATGTGGTACAACGTAAGTGTTTTGCTAGAGGTATACAAATATGGGCTTCCCTGGTGGCTCAGAGGTTAAAGCATCTGCCTGGAATGCAGGAGACCTGGGTTTGATCCCTGGGTCGGGAAGATCCCCTGGAGAAGGAAATGGCAACCCACTCCAGTACTCTTGCCCTACAGTCTATGGGGTCGCAAAGAGTCGGACACGACTGAGCGACTTCACTCTCACTCATACAAAAAGTACCACAGAAAAAAATATTTTTTCCACAATGAAAAACGGACTGAAAAGGAATTAGTACCATGGATGAATGGAGAGGTATGAGATTTGTTTATATATATTCTATTCTAATCTATTCCACAAGACCTATATTATAACCAATCTACTACATTTTTAAAGGGATAAAAACTTAACCAGGACAAAAACATTTCTTCATCAAACAAAGATAATGAACAGGGGTTCCTCCTCTGCCACAGCATCTTATTCTTTTCTCTTCCTTCTACTTTGCATAACTGGGGGCAAATACACTTTTAATATCTGTCTCCCCTTCTAAACTGTGAACTCCATGAAGGCAGGAACTATGTCCATTTTCTTCAACATTATATGCCTAGTGTCTAACAGAGAAATCTAGGACACAAGAGCTTGACTCTCTGGGCTGAGAATAAATGCAAAGGCTCAAAAAATCATGGACAATGGGAGAGATGTCCTAAAAAATGAGCATCATTTTGGTAGAGCCGGTCAGAAGACCAGGCCAGTGCTGCCTGAGTAAGAAAGAAAAGGAGGTATCCATGGGCATCCTGGGAAAAAGGGGGAGCCCAGAGCATGTCCCTGGGGTGCGAGAGAGGCACTCTGAACTTGTGGGAGCATCACTGGCTAGAACTTTCGGAGGGGTCAGGGTTCCTTCTGACTCACCTTTTATTCCTGGAAGACCTGGTGCCCCTGGGTCCCCCACGATGCCTCCTGGTCCAGGATCCCCCACTTCTCCTGGGGGTCCCTGCAGCCCAGGCCCCCCTGGATTACCTGAGGATGACAGGGAGGTTTTGCAGGCATCCAGGTGATATACAAGTTTCATTAACTTGGGAGACCATCTATATTCTTAATATATGGATCCCTGGGATATTGTTTTATTACTTTTTCTTCCTTAACCTCCTAGTTTTAATCTCCAGAGGAGAAAATACACTTCAGATTAAAGTTGCCAATTTTGATTTGAAATTTTCACTTGATTCTGAATTGGCAGGAGGAGGAGCTGTTGAAATGTTGTGTTGAATGGGTGAGGTTTGTCTGTAGGTTAAAGAAGAGGAAACCAGCATCCTGAAGGCTGGAGAGAAGCTTTTCTCTGTCAGCCCATCACTTTGCGCCTGGCATCCTCCTTGGATGAAGACAGGTCTGTCTTCATTTGTTCCCAGACCACCCCAGTGAGATCAGTCTAGCTCCAACTTAGGGGTCAGGGATAGGTATGTTTAAGTGACTTGTCCAGAGTCACAGGTCTGGGAAATGGCAGAGCCAGCTCTGGACCAGTCTAAAAGACAAGGGCTAGATGAGTGCCCAGGAAGTCTCCGGGTGCCTTTCAAGTTACCTGGACATCCTGTTGGTCCAGAGAAGCCAGGAGGTCCTGGCCTTCCAGGTTGTCCTCCAGGACCTTGAGCACCGGGCAAGCCCTGCTCTCCAGATGCTCCCAAACGTCCTAAAGAAAGAAGGATCGAACATCTGAGTAGCTGCTGTTGCTCTCCAAAGCAGTGAATCTATGAAACCTCCAGTTTCAGCTCTTTTCTACTCTTATTTTTATATACATACAATTTTTCTATTGAAAGATAACATATAGGAAAAAGTGAAAACAAAACACCTATAATCCCACCAACTTAACACAGTATTTCATATGTATAACATTGTACAAATAAGGCCTCCAATTTTATATTCTGATTTTTAATTAGCATTGTATCATAAGTAATCTTCCAAGCTTCATATCATTTTCCTAATTATTGTTCTGAAACAACTGGCTGATAGCTTATTGAGTTAACCCTAATTAAATTAATTAACTAGTTTTCTCTACTATTGGCCATCTGAGTTATTTCTAACTCTTACTGTTATGCCTAATGATCTTTATATATTTTCAATCAATTTTTTCCTCCTATTAAATTGTTTCCTTAGGAAAAATTCCTGGGAGTAGAATTTTTAGGTAAGAGAGACTGATATTTTGGTTGTTTTTAATGCATTTTTAAGGGCTGAAGTATTTTAAAGTAAATCACAGACATCATGGAATTTCATCCCTAAATATCTCAGGAGGTATGTCTGAAAACATAACTTGTAAAAGGATACACCGGTTTTATTGTAATAGTGTCGGTTCTTTTAATTAGTACAAGTTATGAGTAAGGTACGAACTCAACGGAGTTAACAGGAGAATTACAGGAAGTGTCGACCGAACAGGAGTGACCCAGGGGAAGGTCTTGGTGTATAATGTAGACCACCTATGTAGATGATCCAAATTTCTTTTTTTTTAGCTGGTACCAGGGGAAGAGTCCTGTCACTGTACGACTTCTCCTTCCGAGTCGACGAAAATCACAAGTTCTTGTCTGGTAAGCCGTAAACCAAGAACTTTCTCCAACGAATCACCAAAACCTATTTCAGACGTAGTTGAGTATAGTGGTGTGTATTGGGTGGGTGTCGGGGTGTTGAGGCTCTCGTCTCGTACACGAGTGACCTCTGAAAAATCAAAAACCTAAACAAAAGAACGATTAGATCATCCTTACTTTACTATGAAGTCTGAGATTCAGTATAAAATAACGATCTCTTCAACTGAAGCGTTACATAAATAAGTAATAAATACGGACATTATGTTAAATATAAATATCCTATTTGGTTATCAGACACGGTTTTAAGTAGTCAACTTAGACGTTTATTTAATGTACCATAACATAAATGTTTGGGTGCCTCCAGTATCAGTGATAAGATTTTGTGTTCTTTGTTCGGACACAATCAGATATGAACAAGGACTAGTTTAAATTCTAGATACTCGAAGTGACACACAACGAAATAAATAGGACTTTTATAGGGACGTCATTTCCACAATCAACATAATCAGCGAGTCAGCACAGGTCGAAGAGACGCTGACATCGGACAGTCCGAAGAGAGTACCTTAAGAGGTCCGTTCTTATGACCTCACCCAACGATAAAGGAAGAGGTGCCCTAGAAGGACTGGGTCCATAGTTTGGGTCCAGAAGACGTGACACCCCTCTAAGAAATGGTAGACTCCCGTCGTAAAAGGATAAACGTTTACTTTCGACAAATCAGCGGTTCAGTACAGGCTGAGAAAACGTTGGGGTACGTGACATCGGCGCCAGGCTTCCTCTGTCCATGGGATTTCCCAGGCAAGAATACTGAGTGGGCTACCATTTCCTTCTCCAGGGAAATATTCCCTACCCAGGGATCGAACCCAGGTCTCCTGCACTGGCAAGCAGATTCTTTACCACTGAGCCCTTTGGAAATGAAAGGGAAGCCCTTTTGGAAATGAAAAAACTGAACTGTTAAAGGCTTGCCTCTCCAATCACAGTTCTGTATTAAGAGCAGAACTTCTGAGTTCATCTCTACTGTATTTGCTCTCTGAAACAAAGGAAGGGGAAGTAGAACTGAGCCCAGTACAATCATATTAAAGTCCCCCGAGACCCGAGACAGGCTGCAGGTCCATGCCTTCTTGTTAGGCTTGTTCAAATTCAATCCAGCTTTTTTTCCAGTCAATGAAAATTGCATGTTTAGGTAAACTCTGTGCTGGTACATAAAGTATGATGTAACTTTAAAAATTTAAGCAAAAGCTATGGCATTTGGGAAAGGGAATGATTTAAATGGTGATAACCACAGGACACCAGGGAAATAACACCACAGCAAATTTTCTTGAAAAAGTGAGCCTATACATAAAATAGCTCTGCTTTATGATTTTTAACTTAAAATATTAGGTAATATAAAAGGTCTCCATTTTGGACTATTTTCAGCTCATGAAATCTTACTCTCTTAAAGGTTTTACATAAAAATAGCAGTAAGTGTGGAAAGATTTCTTCATGTTTTGCCGATGATGACAATGATGAATTACACATTACATTTGTGTAGCACTTTTTGGTTACAAATCACTTTCAAGGAATCTCATTAGATCTTCAGAACAACCTGTAATCTGCTGAAGGCCAGTTTACAGATGAGCAAACAGCTCAGAGATGATAAGCAACTGGCTCAAGACCACATGTTCAGTGGTAATGGAGGTTGACTTTGAACCAGTGATTTTCCTTTCTGAGACCTCATTCTGGCCCTTCTTATGAACCCCCACAATGCTAACCTCAAAGCTATTTTCCCCTCCAAATGTACATATATAAGCTATACATCTCAGTTAAAATTATATTATCTAAATCTATTTGACATGCCAGAGGTAAAAGACCCAAAGGGAAGGGAATGGAAAAGGAAGTTTTTGCCAGGGTAATGGCTTGTTCTTCTGTTAGATTTCCATTTTAGCAATTTATGGTATAAAAACAAAGTTTAATTCATTCTTATTGTAAATATGGCTTCCCTGTGCCTATAATTTTTTGAATTGTGGAGGTAGACTGAGAAGCCTGGAGGGCTGCTGTCCATAGGGTCGCACAGAGTTGGACACGACTGAAATGACTTAGCATGCATGTATGCATTGGAGAAGGAAATGGCAACCCACTCCAGTGTTCTTGCCTGGAGAATCCCAGGGACGGGGTAGCCTGGTGGGCTGCCGTCTATGGGGTCGCACAGAGTCGGACATGACTGAATCAACTTAGCAGCAGCAGCAGCAGCAGCATAGAGTGTAAATGGTTTCCCTTGTGGCTCAGATGGTAAAGAATCTACCTGCAATGCAGGAGATGTGGGTTTGATCCTTGGGTTGGAAACACCCCCTGGAGAAGGGAATGGCTACCCAGTCCAGTATTCTTGCCTGGAAAACTCCATGGACAAAGGAGCCTGGTGGGCTGTATAAGTACTTGAGGTCAGAAAGGGTCGGACACGATTGAGTGACTGACACACACACATAGCATGTAAAGACAACTGAAACTCTATAAAATGTCTAAAGTTAAAAAACATTTTTATTTATTCTTTAAAATAAATACATAAACAAGTGAAATAAAAACAAAGAAATAAAAATTCCCATAATAGGTCTGCTCAGATAGTCTGTCATATGGAATGAAGCATGACCATCACCAAAGAGAATTTGAAGATAAAGCATGAAGCTATTAACACGAGATATTTAATTTACAAGTGCACACTCAGTCATGTCCGACTCTTTGTGACCACATGGACTGTAGCCCACCAGGCTCCTCTGTTCACGGGATTCCCCAGGCAAGAATACTGGAGTGGGCTGCTATTTCCTCTTCAGGGGATCTTTCCAACCCAGGGACTGAACCGGTGTTTCCTGTGTCTCCTGCATTGGCAAGCGAATTCTTTACCACCGAGCTACCTGGGGAGCCCTTAGTTTACAAGGCGCTCATCTAAATGTAACCCTGGTCTGTAACCTGTCCACTATCAGCTTAACAGTGCTGGGCATCACTGATTGAACCAATTACCTGTGGAGAAACAAATATTCTTTCCTGGCAGTGGATATCCCTGCACACACCTTTGTACATCTGATTATTGACTTCAGCTGTATTCCAACACGCAGAATTAGTTAAAGGCTATGTGTATTTTGTCAGCTGTGGGTCATCTACTGTAGGCAACCTCAGCCTCTATGGAGAGTAAGTACTCATTGGAACACCGTCACCTGTTCTGAGGGATTACACATCAACTGTTGCTGATAAACAGAGTACTGTTTCCAAAGACTTGTTGTGGATGATGAAGCTTTACCTTTTTTTTTTTTTGTTTGTTTGTTTGGTTTTTAGTAAATTAGATACATAGGAAATGCAGTATTCTATAATATTATATCTCAGCAACAGCAGCCCTCAGGGCATTCACCTATGCTTTTCTGAGTAGAAAAGAAAGGGTTGGAATGAAAACCTGCCACTGTAGTCAGTTGAGTGGTTCTTGCTTAATTATCATTTTTCATTACAGAGATTGTAAAAGGGTCCAAATTTTCATTTTTGACCCTGGAAAGTGTGTTGTTAACATTCCAGGTCACGGAACCCATAATGGCAAGAAGATGGAGAGTCTCTGGTGTTCTCCTAGACCAGTGGTTATACACAAGTTTTCTGTTTATTTTTTTTTAAGTTTTATTTATTTATTTGGCTGTGTCAGGCTTTTGTTGTAGTGTACAGGCATCTCTAGTTGTGGCACATGGATATACTCGCCCCACAGCATCTGTGATCTTAGTTCCCTACCGGGGATTGAACCCTTAGAAGGCAGATTCTTAACCACTGGACCACCAGGGAAGTCCCTATACATAGTTCTTCTGATACGTATCTTAATGAGTAAAAGGGGGAGAAAATACTGATAAAATCATTCCCAGCTAGGAGGATGAAGTAATTGTTCTATTTTTCAAAACACACTTACTCTTTTTTGTTTGAATAAGAAAACAATGGGTCTGTACCTGGATATCCGGGGCTACCTGGCTCACCCTTTGGACCAGGTAGGCCAAACTGACTTGCAGATTCCCCTTTGTATCCTGTAAGTGATAAAATACACACATTATTTAAGAGAGTTTATATTTTTTCTTCCAAGTGACATAATAGCGTTCACGTATTTGTGTCTTTATAGTCTATCTTTAATGTTACAGGAAAGGATTTTTTTTGAAAACTGCTTTCCCCCCCCCCTACATAAGAACATAGGGGATGCAAGGTGAGATTTAAGAACACATGTAAGAATACAGTTGCAAGGTATGATTTAAACACACACACATACACACACATATGTTTATAGTTCATGACAGTCACAAGAAACAAGATTGTTTATTCTTAAGCTTATTCTTAATAAACTTAAATTTTTAATTTTCTAAAGTAGTTTCAAATTTAGATGTCTATTTAAGAAATTACTTGGCATTGAGTAACTATATCCTCATACTGCTTTTCAGGAAGAGAAAGCAGAAATTGTTACTGTTTCGGCTACTGCAATCACATTTCAAGCTCTCTACAAGGAAGCTCAACTCAGTGTCCTTGTGAAAAAAAAAATCACTAAAAGTCATCTTATTGATGACTTCACAAGGCACATTCAAAGGCCATTGTAGGCAGTGATTCTCATAGTCCCACAGAGCTGTTCCACACTGCTGCTGTGTCCTCTCAGACACAAAGACCCATTAATACATTATAGCTGAGAGTCAATTAAAAAGAAGCTTACTCCTTGGAAGGAAAGTTATCTTTTGAGAGTCCCTTGGACTGCAAGGAGATCCAACCAGTCCATCCTAAAGGAGATCAGTCCTGGGTGTTCATTGGAAAGACTGATGCTGAAGCTGAAACTCCAATACTTTGGCCACCTGATGCGAAGAGCTGACTCATTTGAAAACACCCTGATGCTGGGAAAGATTGAGGGCAGGAGGAGAAGGGGATGACAGAAGATGAGATGGTTGGATGGCATCATCGACTCAATGGACATGAGTTTGAGTAAACTCCAGGAGTTGGTGATAGACAGGGAGGCCTGGTGTGCTGTGGTCCATGGGGTAGCAAAGAGTCAGACACAACTGAGTGTCTGAACTGAACTGAGAGCGATTATAAATGGAGAATTCAAAATGGTGTAGTAGGGAAGGGCAAAATAATTGGTGTGGTTGTAAGAGAAGAAGAGAGCTAATTAGGCATATGTTGTAGCACCTGCCCAGCAACACCCCTTTAAAGGGGTCCCACCCACACCTTAGAGAAGGTTCTCTTCCACCTGACCCTACTCATAATTGGGGTTAGTCATTTGAAGGGTACAAATCTGGTCCATCCCAGGTCAGCCAGTTTTTGAGAAAAAAATTAAAAATTTGAGAAAAAAGTAAAAATTTGAGGTCCTTGTCTATTGAGGCAGAAATCAAAAGCATTTTCATGATGGAGGTTGGTTATCACAATGTCCTGATACAGATCATGTTCAAGTGCATTCCAAACATCCAGAGAGATCCAGAAAGGATACTGAATACAGAGTGATAAAGCTGGTCGTAGGCAGATAAGTGAAAAATCAGACCATGGAGACAAGTCTCAAGAGAAAAAAACTATGGATTGCCCAAGGGGTAGGTTCCATCAGACTGTGGTCCAGCAGAACTATAGCTCTTACTTGTGGGCTACATGAGACAGCTTTTACTTCAGTACCTTCATTGTACTTCATTTTCTTGAAAAGATGGCCAAATGCAAGGAGGGGGGAAATGAGAAGAAATAGGTTTGTTCTTTGAGAGAGGCAAAACATCTATAATAAATGCATAGATGAGTAGAAGAAGAGACAAGGAGTGTGTTTTGAGCACTGAAGCTATACAATGTCAAAATCCAATATGAAAACTTTCCTATTTGTAAGTATTTCTGAAGAGGAGAGCTAAATTATTCTTTCTGAATAAGTAAGGGTGCACAGTTCATGTTTTTCATATAACTATTATCCCATTATTTATGGAGTGTCTCTCAGAGTAAAAAGCATGTTTCACTGGTAGTAAGGGAGAAGATTTTTAGGCAGCTCACTAATTACTGTTTCATATTTTAGAGTTATTTATTTTAACCTATATTAAAATAAAACATAACTGTACATCAAGCCTATAAATTCACAGATAGTGAGGGTAAGACTAAGGTTAAAAAGGTGAACATTTTAAAGTAGATTTAAAGAAAAATATGAACCCAATGGTACATAAAAATAGGAAAAATATTAAAGCTTGTGTGTAAACTTTGCAATTTAAGATAGCCTGATTTTTGTTTGTTTAATCTGCATAACAAGTTAATGAAATCTCTTTTTCTAAAGACATTTTTAACCTGGGGTTAGCTTTTTATTCCTATTTTCCTGGAAACCTGATAAAGGTAGAATGTAAGTAGACATGATAAAGGTAGAATGACAAGGCAACATTGTCCCTGGCATAAATTAAACTAAGGCCTGTGAGGCCAAATGCAGCCTGCAGACTTCTGTAAATAAAGTTTTATTGGAACATAGCTATACCCTCTTTGTTTTCATGGTGCTTTCATGCTTGCTCTGTTTTCATGTACTGTTGTTGCAGCAGA
The DNA here is from genome assembly GCA_006410635.1 of Cephalophus harveyi. Lineage (NCBI taxonomy): Eukaryota > Metazoa > Chordata > Mammalia > Artiodactyla > Bovidae > Cephalophus > Cephalophus harveyi. The sequence goes on along the minus strand of SJYT01054958.1, from coordinate 324,126 downwards.
GCTCACACAGCTAAAGATATTTATGATCCGGCCCCCTGTAAAAAATACATTTGCTGACCTTGGGCTGATGGTAAAAAATCCCAATTGTAAATTACAGTTGGCCCGGGAATTCTTAGTGAACTATTAACACTTGGTGAGAAGCCATGGCTTTGGCTTTCTCTATCTACCATGACTCTTGCAACCGAGCCCCTAAAAGCTGTACCTATGCAGTTTTTAGAAGAGACACTGGTTCCTCTGGGGCATGGGACATGGGCCACCAATGTGGCCCTGTCTCCTTGCACCTGAGCTGTCACAGAGCTGCAGTCACTAGAACAGGTACGAGGACTCCTACCAAGCACGCAGACATGTTTTCTACACAGTACCATTGGATCTGAATATATACAGATTGGATCTATATATACCATTGGATCTATATATATACAGATGATTTAGGTCTTATCTGACTATCTAGTAGAGTCTATGAAGAACTCTTTAAATGTTGCAGCTTGTATACTTCGCTTTTCATGCCAAAGGTACTTGCTTACAGTGTTACAAACATCCAGGACTATGAGCTTGGTGGATAGCTACTATATTTCCAAGCCATACCTTTAGGTCCTCTTGTACCATCAATTCCTGAAGGTCCCGGGCACCCTGGAGAACCTGGCTCACCCTGATAGTTTAATGAAACAGAAGTAAGACTTTAACTGAATTTCAAATACAAATGACACACCCTTGACATGAACCAGTTATCATTTTCTATAACAAAAAATTGGAAATGGATTGCAAGCATATCACTGCATGCATCTAGTTTGTAAAAAGTCGACAAAATGCTTCCAGAAGTAGTGATACCAACAGGAGGTATCCAATTCTCTATATTTGACTGTAAAACAGTAATTGCATCACATCATTTGAACTTTAAGTTTTGAATGAATGAACTGATACCAAATAAAATATTATTATAAAGCTTTAAAAATCTATTGTACTCCAAACACTGAGTAGCAGAGTATCATGCTATACATTTTCCAGAAGTTGTAAATTAGGCTCCTACAGTTGTACTTCCTGGGGTATTCGGCTCATGATTGTAAAGATAAAAAATATTTGAAACAAAATCTACGATATCTGCCATTGGATAGGAAGGCTTTGAAAGCAGAATTTGGGTCATTTTTCACATGACTCTTTAATCTGGTGAACCAGCCATCCTGAGGCAAGTCTTTATGAAGCTGTTTAAACAAAGGAAGGGTAGTGTGCAGAGTAAGTGACTTGATCATCTGTGTCACTGGAACCAGGCGTGAGCACTGGCCAGAAATTAGTTCCATCATGGCCCTCCAGGGTCTCCATTCTTCTCTTGACCAACTTCTTATATTCTAAAAGCTGTTGAAAGGACCCTGACATACACTGGCAAAGTAAGATGCCTAACTGGCATCCCCAGGGCAGAAAGGTTTTATTTTTTCTTTCCTTCCAGAACAGCAGCTGCTTACCTGGTCACCCGGAAATCCTGGAAAACCAATGATCCCTCTCAGCCCAGGTGGGCCTGGAGGGCCTGCGGGTCCAGGAAGCCCTGGCTGCCCATTTCTTCCGGGCTCCCCAGGGTGAAATCCAGGTGGTCCATAGCTTCCTGGCTCTCCTCTCCTTCCTTGCATCCCAGGATGACCTTTATCACCTGATGGAGTTGGAAGAGTTACAGACCTCTTGGAGGAAATTTGGGGCTGGGCGATAGTTAGGCTACATGTCTTTGGTCCTGCTTATAGGAGATGAGGGCTTCCCTGGTGGCTCACACGGTAAAGAATCTGGCTGCAGTGTGGAAGACCGGGGTTTGATCCCTGTGTTGGGAAGATCCCCTGGAGGAGGGCATGGCAACCCACGCCAGTATTCTTGCCTGGAGAATCCCCATGGATAGAGGAGCCTGGCAGGGTGCAGTCCATGGGGTGGCAAAGAGTTGGACACAACTGATTGACTAAGCATATAGAAGATGAAGCCATGTCCTAGGAATTAAGAATACTAATTCCTGCCCTAAACCACATCACAAAGGTTTCTGGCTTCTGTGATCTCACTGTAAAAAGGATTCCTTCATAAATAGACCCAGGGCTATCCAAGAGAAGGATGCTTTATTTATTCCAGCATCACTTGCTTTATTATAACATGCTTATTTTACAGATGAGGAAGGACTCACCCAGAGAAGTTAAAACATTCATCTTCTAACAACTAGTTAAAGAAAGAACCCAGATCTCATGAAGATCAGGTCTAAACCAGGGAAGGGGAACACAAACTCGCCATCAAAACCCTTGCTCTGCAGTGTATCTGAGGGCCAGCAGCACAGGCAACGAGGAGCATGTTAGAAATCCAGACCTGCTGATTCAGTAACTGCATTTTAACAAGGGCTGCCAGGGATGCCCACTGAAGGCTGAGTAGCACTTTTGTACTCGAAATTCTGGACAGTCACTGTGCTACTCATTTTAATGAAAGTGTTAGTCACTCAGTTCTGTCTGCCTCTTTGCAACCCCATGGAGTGTAGCCCACCAGGCTCCCCATCCATGGGATTCTCCAGGCAAGAATACTGGAGTGGGTTGCCATTCCCTTCTCCAGGGTATCTTCCTGACCCAGGGATTGAATCTGGGTCTCCTGCATTGCAGGCAGATTCTTTACTGTCTGAGCCACCAGGGAAGCCCAAATCCAGGAATACTGTAAACCTGGAACCAGTATTTCAAGTATCTGTCTGGACTGATTCTAGTTGGGAATATCCGAATCTATTTCTTTTTTATTCTGCAGGCACACGGGCTTAATTCACAGTACACGGGATCTTCCTGGATCAGGGATTGAACCCGTGTCTCCTACACTGGCAGGCAGATTCTTTATCACTGAGCCACCAGGGAAGCCCCTAAACACGTATGAACTACAGCTAAGTTCTAACATGGAAAAAAAAGTACCATGAGGGAGATTCCTAAGCCTGTATTTTTATTTTTTATCTAAAGAATGACCTTTCCTAAACTCTGTATTACAGTTTCCTTGCAAAAGTTGTCTAATATATATGCTTGTTTGAATGACATGTAAAGAAGTTAACTTACTTGGTATGGTTAAAAAACATAAACATTTACCATTTTCTCCTGGGAATCCACCATCCCCAGAAGGTCCAGGTTCTCCAGTTTCCCCCTTCTTGGAAACAATATCCATTTCTCCTTCATATCCCGGGGGTCCTCTTGCTCCTTTAGATATTAAATATAAGAGCAAAACAAATTATGACTGTATAAGAAGCATCAGACATGTGATTATTCCTCTGTGGCTCTTCACATCCAGTTTGCAAATTTTCATTCAACCTAAACTGTATTTATGTTCATAGACTGCACATTATCAACATTGTTGATTGACTTCATAAAGGAAGGTCCACGCCTTTTACACTCCTTTCTCACCTTGTCCAGCAACGGTGTCTGATATATAGTAAGTCCCTACCTATGAACTGGTTATGTTCCTAGAGTGCGTCTGTAAGTCCAATTTGTTCGTAAGTCCAACAAAGTTAGCCTAGGTTCCCAACTAACACAGTTGGCTTATATAGTACTATACTATAATAGGTTTATAATATTTTTTACACAAATAATATATAAAAGCAAACACACACATTGCTATACATTTTCCAGAAGTTGTAAGTTAGGCTCCTACAGTTGTACTTCCTGGGGTATTCGGCTCATGATTGTAAAGATAAAAAATATTTGAAACAAAATCTACGATATCTGCCATTGGATAGGAAGGCTTTGAAAGCAGAATTTGGGTCATTTTTCACATGACTCTTTAATCTGGTGAACCAGCCATCCTGAGGCAAGTCTTTATGAAGCTGTTTAAACAAAGGAAGGGTAGTGTGCAGAGTAAGTGACTTGATCATCTGTGTCACTGGAACCAGGCGTGAGCACTGGCCAGAAATTAGTTCCATCATGGCCCTCCAGGGTCTCCATTCTTCTCTTGACCAACTTCTTATATTCTAAAAGCTGTTGAAAGGACCCTGACATACACTGGCAAAGTAAGATGCCTAACTGGCATCCCCAGGGCAGAAAGGTTTTATTTTTTCTTTCCTTCCAGAACAGCAGCTGCTTACCTGGTCACCCGGAAATCCTGGAAAACCAATGATCCCTCTCAGCCCAGGTGGGCCTGGAGGGCCTGCGGGTCCAGGAAGCCCTGGCTGCCCATTTCTTCCGGGCTCCCCAGGGTGAAATCCAGGTGGTCCATAGCTTCCTGGCTCTCCTCTCCTTCCTTGCATCCCAGGATGACCTTTATCACCTGATGGAGTTGGAAGAGTTACAGACCTCTTGGAGGAAATTTGGGGCTGGGCGATAGTTAGGCTACATGTCTTTGGTCCTGCTTATAGGAGATGAGGGCTTCCCTGGTGGCTCACACGGTAAAGAATCTGGCTGCAGTGTGGAAGACCGGGGTTTGATCCCTGTGTTGGGAAGATCCCCTGGAGGAGGGCATGGCAACCCACGCCAGTATTCTTGCCTGGAGAATCCCCATGGATAGAGGAGCCTGGCAGGGTGCAGTCCATGGGGTGGCAAAGAGTCGGACACAACTGATTGACTAAGCATATAGAAGATGAAGCCATGTCCTAGGAATTAAGAATACTAATTCCTGCCCTAAACCACATCACAAAGGTTTCTGGCTTCTGTGATCTCACTGTAAAAAGGATTCCTTCATAAATAGACCCAGGGCTATCCAAGAGAAGGATGCTTTATTTATTCCAGCATCACTTGCTTTATTATAACATGCTTATTTTACAGATGAGGAAGGACTCACCCAGAGAAGTTAAAACATTCATCTTCTAACAACTAGTTAAAGAAAGAACCCAGATCTCATGAAGATCAGGTCTAAACCAGGGAAGGGGAACACAAACTCGCCATCAAAACCCTTGCTCTGCAGTGTATCTGAGGGCCAGCAGCACAGGCAACGAGGAGCATGTTAGAAATCCAGACCTGCTGATTCAGTAACTGCATTTTAACAAGGGCTGCCAGGGATGCCCACTGAAGGCTGAGTAGCACTTTTGTACTCGAAATTCTGGACAGTCACTGTGCTACTCATTTTAATGAAAGTGTTAGTCACTCAGTTCTGTCTGCCTCTTTGCAACCCCATGGAGTGTAGCCCACCAGGCTCCCCATCCATGGGATTCTCCAGGCAAGAATACTGGAGTGGGTTGCCATTCCCTTCTCCAGGGTATCTTCCTGACCCAGGGATTGAATCTGGGTCTCCTGCATTGCAGGCAGATTCTTTACTGTCTGAGCCACCAGGGAAGCCCAAATCCAGGAATACTGTAAACCTGGAACCAGTATTTCAAGTATCTGTCTGGACTGATTCTAGTTGGGAATATCCGAATCTATTTCTTTTTTATTCTGCAGGCACACGGGCTTAATTCACAGTACACGGGATCTTCCTGGATCAGGGATTGAACCCGTGTCTCCTACACTGGCAGGCAGATTCTTTATCACTGAGCCACCAGGGAAGCCCCTAAACACGTATGAACTACAGCTAAGTTCTAACATGGAAAAAAAAGTACCATGAGGGAGATTCCTAAGCCTGTATTTTTATTTTTTATCTAAAGAATGACCTTTCCTAAACTCTGTATTACAGTTTCCTTGCAAAAGTTGTCTAATATATATGCTTGTTTGAATGACATGTAAAGAAGTTAACTTACTTGGTATGGTTAAAAAACATAAACATTTACCATTTTCTCCTGGGAATCCACCATCCCCAGAAGGTCCAGGTTCTCCAGTTTCCCCCTTCTTGGAAACAATATCCATTTCTCCTTCATATCCCGGGGGTCCTCTTGCTCCTTTAGATATTAAATATAAGAGCAAAACAAATTATGACTGTATAAGAAGCATCAGACATGTGATTATTCCTCTGTGGCTCTTCACATCCAGTTTGCAAATTTTCATTCAACCTAAACTGTATTTATGTTCATAGACTGCACATTATCAACATTGTTGATTGACTTCATAAAGGAAGGTCCACGCCTTTTACACTCCTTTCTCACCTTGTCCAGCAACGGTGTCTGATATATAGTAAGTCCCTACCTATGAACTGGTTATGTTCCTAGAGTGCGTCTGTAAGTCCAATTTGTTCATAAGTCCAACAAAGTTAGCCTAGGTTCCCAACTAACACAGTTGGCTTATATAGTACTATACTATAATAGGTTTATAATATTTTTTACACAAATAATATATAAAAGCAAACACACACACACACATTTTAATCTTATAATAGAGGATCTTGAAAAATAAAGTGAAGAAAGTGAAAGTGAAGTCTCTCAGTCATGTCCGACTCTTTGCGACCCCATGGACTGTAGCCTACCAGGCTCCTCTGTCCATGGGATTTTCCGCGCAATAGTACTGGAGTGGATTGCCATTTCCTTCTCTAGCAGATTTTCCCGACCCAGGGATCAAACCCAGGTCTCCCGCGTTGTAGACAGACGCTTTACCGTCTGAGCCAGGGAAGTACTTACAATAGCTGCATACAGGGGCTGGCATCGAGTGAACAAGCAAGAAGAGTTACTGACTGGAGGAGGGACAGGAGGTGGGAGATGGCAGAGCTGAAGGATCGTCAGCAACAGGAGACAGAGGGCACAAGGCAGTTTCACTCATGCCTGACATTGATGGAACGCATGCTTGCATCTTTGAAAGTTCACAACTTGAAGTATGTGCGGGGGACTTACTATACACTGAGTGCTCAGGAAATGTTTGCTAATTCAAGCAAACTGGTCTTGGTGAAAAAAGGCTTGAAAAGTTCCAGGTCTAAAATACATCTCTTTATCCTGTAAATTTTAAATTGTCCATCTCATATTTTCCAGTTCCTCATTTTCCCCTTGCTAACTACCCACCAATTTTCTCTTACATTAAAAGAACGGACAATTAATTTGGTTCTCCACATAGAGAATTCTAAAAGGTAGGAGGGATGGACAATATTTCTCCTTGTTTGGGCAAGCACTGTCCAGTGGTCGATGTGGGATGGAGTGGGCTCATCCCAGCTTGGCGAGAGCCACTTACTAACAAGTCAAGAATTTTGTAAACTAGTTGCTAAACCACTGGTTGTTTTAAATCAGTCATGGTGGGAGTATTTGCAAACACGACATATCTGGGCATTTAAAAAAATTTTTATTTGAGAGCCAGCCTACCAGCACATCACTGGCATTAACCCAATTTTAAATATTTTTAGTGAGATAATTATATAGTAGCATAAAGCACAGCAAACATCACTTATCTAAGCTAGCAGAGAATGACTCTTTCATTCCTTGATTCTACATAAATAATTTGCAGGCTAGTAAAACAAAACAAAACAAAAAAATAGTACAATCAATCAACTAAAAGAAATTTGAATAAAGTATGAGGCTATTTGCCCAAAGGGTTTTAAAGACAAAAATTTTTGTTTTTAGAAATTGTCAAGACTTCATTCTCAACAGTGGAAATGAATTCGTACCTTCACTCTCTGCAGCCTCTTTGGCCAAGAGACTGAAGTAAATATTTAACAAGAATGGGCACAGAACACTGACACCAGTGGTCTTGAAACTTTTTTTTAATGAAAACTCTTTTTTTAAATGAAGCTTGGGAGAGATGCAATTCACAGCCCAGATGAAAGCATACTCAGACAGTTGAGTGGTTGGCAGGCTACAGCCCAAGGGCCAAATCCTGCTTGCTGTCAGTTTTTACATAATCTGTGAGCTCTGAATGATTTCACAATGTTAATCACTGGGGGAGGGGACTCAAAATAAGAAGAATAAAATGACATGTGAAATTAAATGAAGTTCCAATTTCAGTGTCCAAAAATAAATTTTACTGGAACATGGCTATGTTTTTCTGTTTACTTTTCTCAGGCCGCTTTTGTGCTCTAAATGCCGAGTTGTGTAATTTCAACAGAGACCGTAGGGTCTGCAAAGGCTAAAATATTTATATCTGGCTTTAAACAAAAAACTCGTTTGTTTGTTTTTGTTTTTTCATTTAAAATGTTGAAGCAGGATTTGGGGGCCAGGAGCCTGCTTGGACCCCATTCCCAAAAGATGAGAACGTTTTCTGAAACCCAAAAGCTACGCATCAAAGCCCTTGCTAGTTTTTTCTGTTAATAGAACAGTTTGTTTACCACAGTCTGTGATAAGACTGAGAGGTAAGGAAAAACAAATTTTGTTTAAAATCCTAAAACAAACACCACAGATTCAGAAGGAGCAGAATCTAAGTGGCAGAAGGATCCATTTTATTTTTCAGGGATTGTACTTACAGTTTCCGGCCAAAGACTAAAAACAAGCTGTGTTGCATCACAGTGCTGTTAGCTGCGTTTACCTTTGACACCTTTCAGTCCTCGGTCTCCCAGGAAGCCAGGCCAACCCTTCTCTCCGTGTTCTCCCTTTCTGCCAGGGTGTCCATCCTGACCAGGTTTTCCTCTCTCTCCCGGAAAACCCAGGAAGCCAGGCAGCCCTTGGGGTCCTGATGAATGAGAATATGAAAATTTAGGGAAAGTTTTACAGGCTAGTATGGTTCCTGGATATGTGTTTCTTTTTTTTTTTTTTTTTGATTTTCGATGAGCATTTTTTGTTATTTATTTATTTCAGCTGTGATGGGTCTTCACTGCTGCGTGGGCTTTTCTCTAGTTGCAGAGAACGGGGGCCACTCTTTGTTGGGGAACTCGGGCTTCTCATTGCGAAGCGCAGGCTCTAGGGTGCTAGGGCTTCTGTAGTTGCGGCACATGAGTTCAGTAGCTGTGGCTTCTGGACTCTAGGGCGCATGCTCAGTTAGTTGCAGGGCACAGGCTTAGCCGCTCCAGGGCATGTGGGATCTTCTCCAATCAGAGATCAAACCTGTGTCTCCTGCACTGGCAGGTGGATTCCCCACTGAACCACCAAGGAAGCTGGATGGACCATTTCTAAAGTCTTCATTGAATTTGTTACAACGTTGCTTCTGTTTTATGTCTTTTTTTTTTTTTTTTTTTTTGGCCACAAGGCATGTGAAATCCTAGCTCCCCAACCAGGGACCAGATCTCCTCTCCTGCATTGTAAAGCAAAATGTGAACCACAGGACCCCCAGGGAAGTCCCTATCTGTGTTTCTTGCCATCCACATAGAGATGCAGACTTGCCCCAGCTCTGAGCTTGTGCTCAACTGCTATCAACCTCACACCTGTAATAGCCAGGCTGTTCTACTCAAGCTTCAGTTTTCCACCCCACGGATCTCAACTGCAGGCCCTTATGCTTCTGAGTCCCAACTCCATAAACTTCAAGAGAACTGGGCCTAGGGGAGGTGGGGTGAAGTGTGGGGGCCCGTCCAGGGTGGAAGCACACCTGCCCTGACCCCACTCTCTATCAGGACCCCCAGTCCTTTGGGCAGAAGTGTTTATGGGTTCTGTATACCTAACTCCACCACACCCCCTTTCCCCATTAACTTAAACCAAAACATTCTGCCCCCTAAAATCATAATACAGAGGACACGGAGAAGGGAGTCCCATAGGAAATGATAAAGTCAGGCTAATAGACAAGTCAGGCTAATTCCTGGGCCGGGAAGATCCGCTGGAGAAGGGATAGGATTCCCACTCCAGTATTCTTGGGCTTCCCTGGTGGCTCAGCTGGCAAAGCATCTGCCTGCAATGTGGGAGACCTGTGTTCAATCCCTGGGTTGGGAAGATCCCCTGGAGAAGGGAAAGGCTATCCACTCCAGTATTGTGGTCTGGAGAATTCATTCCATGGACTGAATAGTCCATGGGGTCACAAAGAGTCCAACATGACTGAGTGACTTGCTCTTTCAGTTTCATTAGACCAGGTAAATCCTACAGTAAGGTCACATGTACAAGAGTAGTTTTCACCTGGCAGTGGATTTTAAGTTTATAAACTGAGGGACATATTGGAAAAGTGATACACACCCTTTGGTCCTGGAAGACCAGGTAGCCCATCGGCTCCAGTGGGGCCTGGGACCCCTGGAAGACCTGGGGTTCCATCTGCCCCCGCCCGTCCCGGGACTCCAGGGAGGCCCTTCATTCCAGCAGGTCCCAGAGGCCCCATGTCCCCTCGCTGTCCTTTCCAACCTGGGGCACCTGTGATGTGACAAACAGCAGTGACAACAAGGCATGAAGACTGAGAACTGGCTTCACACATGAGCAGGAAAAAAAAATCCATAGTAGCTTCAATTGTGTATCTATGGCCAAGTAAACAATATTTATCAGCTAAAATAACAGTAGCGGCTTTCCATCAGTTTAAGGTTATATTTTTCCGGCTGCTATAAAAAGAAAGGCAGATTATTTAAGTAAATATTTCCCTGTTGAGATACATTATAAAGAGTCTTTTAAAATGGAAAATGGATAAGGGTAAAGAGTTTGTATTTACTCTAGGGTGAGGAGAGGGTGGGAACTAACAGAAGAAAACATTCCAGGTGCTTTTTGAAGCTACCGCCAAGTGAATTTTGGTCAAGCTGTTTACTGTAATGAGAGAACTACAGGAAACAGCAACGTCATCTAGTATTACGGTGGTAAAAATAAAGCTCTAGTGGCAGTTTGCTCTCATCTCATTCGGCTCCTTCAAGAAGGCATATTCCTGGATTTGGATAAATGCCGTTAGGATCTAAACAATAGATGACAATCTGAATGATGAAATAAAGATCCCATTGGAAATAGCCCCCTGGCACCCTGTGTTGAGAGGTAGTTTTTCATGGGTCTCTTTGAGCTCCTATGATGTCTTGCTGGGTGTGCCAAGAACACAGAGTCTGGACCCACCCTTATCTGGAATGTTCTCAAGGTTGCACTGGCAGTGAGCAGCCTTGACATGATTTAGCACCTCCCCCGGGAAGAAAACTGGGGCTTCCTGGTGCCTCAGTGGCCATCAAACTGCCTGCAGTACGGGAGACACAGGAGATGTGGGCTTGATTCCTGGGTCAGGTAGACCCCCAAAGGAAGCCATGGCAGCCCCCTCCAGTATTCCTGTCAGGAAAACCCCATGGACACAGGAGCCTGGCGGGCTATAGTCCATGGGGTCACAAAGAGTCAAACACAACCGAGCCACTAACACTTTAACACTTTCACTTTCTTTCTGGTAAGAAAAACAGGCTGTCATGCAGGTTACCTCATTATTGACCAGAAACTAACACCTGTGGCCAGTGATTTTTATCTTGGCTGGCCAAAAATTAATTCTGTTATTTCACTAACACTTTGCTGGCTATTTCATTCAGTGTGTGCTTAGTTACTCAGTCGTGTCCAACTCTTCGACCCTATGGACTGTAGCCCACCAGGCTCCTCTGTCCATGGGATTTCCCAGGCAAGAATGTTGGAGTGGGTTGCCATGCCCTCCTCCGGGGAGACCCAGGAATCAAACCCGCGTGTCTCCTGTGTCTCCTACACTGCAGGTGGATTCTTTACCCGCTGAACCATTGGAGAAGCCCCAGTTACATCTGACACACCTGTAATATCCTGTACCATGTATTGGTACCATGAGTTTCAGTTTCACTTGCCATGTCAGAATCAGTCACTAAGATTTTCTATCTTTTTGTTGGCCTAAAATTTGTATTGTCTGAATCAGAACTACATTCTGAACAACTATCATCTCCTGAGAAAATACTATATATTTAACACGGACAATCAGAGAAAGTATCTGTATAAAATTCACCAAAAAATTCTTCTTGAGTCAAAATTTTTACAATGCATTAATTTTTAAAATTTTATGGTAATAAACTTGGGTTTATAATATACACTAGGTTAGAACAAAAACCTAACACAGGGTAATGTGAATGATAATGACAATAAGTTGTATAATGAACTCTTGATCAATTTTAAGCTCTAACCACTTCATATGGTGATGTTAAATTGTAATCACTCTCTAAAAATGTATTAATACATCTCCAATCAATAATGTATTATTATACAGCCACGGTACCCCCAGGCTCTTACATCACACCAGAGAGACTTGGGTGACATGGGGGAATGTCACCAACAAGCTCATGCTACTTGTTGTGCTGTGAATAACAATGTCCTTGACCCAAGAGTCTTGCTCCTGTCAGCACCCACAAAAGAACAACAAGTGAGGTTATTCCTTTGTAAGTAGGTACATCCCATACCTGTCACAGTTCTTGACACCTGCCAATGCTTACCTGGACTGCCTGGAGCCCCGGGGAGCCCCGGTTGTCCTGGTATCCCTGGAGCACCTCTTTCACAGGAGTGACCAGGTGGGCCTGGGATCCCTGGAAACCCAGCATTTCCCTCTCGGCCTTTGGGACCTTGGAGACCCGGAAATCCGGGCATGCCAGCTGGCCCTGAAATAACACAGTTTATTGTTACAGGGCATAAACTATGCAGATGGCCTACGATGGTGTTCGTATGGATCAGTACTGGAGGTAAAAAATTTGATCCTGTCTCAGGGCTCCAATGAGTTACGCCTCTGAATGGATTTTCTTGTCATAGATTGTAGCGAGTTCCAAGTGCACCCAAAAACCATGCTTGTCTATGAGAATTACTTGGTAAGGTTATGCAGACAATACAGAAGTTGCTTATGCAAATAAAAAAAATGTAGCTCTTCCTGATTTTAATTAATCTCTAAAACTGCAGCAGTCCTTCCACCAAATACAGTGGAAACAATGTCAGACTTTATTTTTTGGGGCTCCAGAATCACTGCTGATGGTGACTGCAGCCATGAAATTAAAAGACGCTTACTCCTTGGAAGAAAAGTTATGACCAACCTAGGTAGCATATTCAAAAGCAGAGACATTACTTTGCCGACTAAGGTCCGTCTAGTCAAGGCTATGGTTTTTCCTGTGGTCATGTATGGATGTGAGAGTTGGACTGTGAAGAAGGCTGAGCACTGAAGAATTGGTGCTTTTGAACTGTGGTGTTGGAGAAGACTCTTGAGAGTCCCTTGGACTGCAAGGAGATCCAACCAGTCCATTCTGAAGGAGATCAACCCTGGGATTTCTTTGGAAAGAATGACGCTAAAGCTGAAACTCCAGTACTTTAGCCACCTCATGCGAAGAGTTGACTCATTGGAAAAGACTCTGATGCTGGGAGGGATTGGGGGCAGGAGGAGAAGGGGACAACCGAGGATGAGATGAGTGAACTCTGGGAGATGGTGATGAACAGGGAGGCCTGGCGTGCTGCGATTCATGGGGTCACAAAGAGTCGGACACGACTGAGCGACTGAACTGAACTGAAAATCTGAAAGCCTCTGCTGGGGATCCTAAAGAATCCAAAGTGATTTCAGAAAAGAACGTGAATCAGTGCCAGGGGCCATCTCCCTGTCTTCAGTTTCTCTGCCCTGCCTGGTAGCCCTGCTGGAATGAAAGTCCCTCCAGCCTGTCACCTGTCCACTTAATACGGCATGCCTCTTACACGCATCTGCTGTAAAATGCCACGCATCTGCTGGCATTCTGTCCTGCCCTCTCTCAGCTGGGCAAGGGCAGTGGGAGGGTCACAGGGTCCCTACTCCTCAGCACTCAAGAAGTGTCCTGAGTCCAAAACAGGAGGACATCTGGTAGCCACTGGATCAGACTGAACTGACTGATACACAGTAAGATGGGTTCAAAACCAACCAATAAAATGCAGAGGCAACCCTGGGGATGCAGGTTATTAGAAATGAGCCACTGTCCATAGATGAGGGAAGATGCTCGAGTGAGCATTTAACATGATAGATTTTTAAGGAGAAACAGTCTAGACCATCTTCAGGGACCTGTTCAGGGACTTGGCTTCATGGACCGAGGGGACAGTGCAGCCTTCATACCTGCGGTCCCTGGACGCCCAGCATCGCCTCTGAGTCCTTTGGACCCTGGTGCTCCTGGAAGACCGCTCTTTCCCGGGAGTCCTGGGTAGCCGATAGCAGCATCTCCTGGGGGTCCTTTCTGACCAATCACTCCAGGTGAACCTGGAGCGCCTGGGGGCCCAACAGGGGAGGACCCCTTTTCACCTCCCAAACCTGGTTCTCCTGTATCACCACGGAAACCTATCCAACAGAAAAGTGTTTAAATTTTTACACGTACAAATATAAAATCAACACACGTGTAAGAATACTACTTTAATTAAAAACACATTATTTTAAAATACAGGGGTACTTACTAATATTAAAGGGTAACTTAATAGGCAATATTGGGGGTTTTTTGTTGTTGAAAAATAAATCGTAACTGTGTTTCCTATAAGCCAATGATGTTTCCATATTGCTTTCATTTACTGGCAAACTGTCTAGACTGAGCAGTTTCTAACAACATAGACCAATAATAGCCTATAACTCAAGCTCCAGGCTTAAGGAGCCCTGAAAAGTCACAAGAGTATCATAACCCAGAAGTTATCAAAACATAGCTAAGTGCTTAATGTATCAAAAAAAAAAAAAAAAAAACCCCATTGCCCATTCACGTACGGATCCCTGGGCCATTTGGTGACTGTGAACATCCAGTTTAGAGGTATCCAGACATTTCTAAATGAAAAGTTCTTATTTACCAGGTGGACCAGGTCTTTCTGAGATTCCTGGTTTGCCACGTTGACCCTTTTGCCCATCCAAACACCTCAGCCCAGGAGCACCCCGATGACCTGGAAGTCCCTTTGGACCTAAACAATAACAACAAACACAGACTCAGTAAAACACAAAGCAAATGAGAACAAAATAAGACAACTTAAAAAAAAACCCAAAACTATGTTAAATCTTTCTTAGGATACTTTTACTTTATGGAAGTAAAAGTGTTGCCTGCATGTGCCTGATCAGTTGCTCAGTTGAGTCTGACTCTGTGACCCTGTGGACTGTAGCCCCCCAGGCTCCTCTGTCCATGGGATTTTCCCAGCAAGAACACTGGAGTGGGTTACCATGCCCTCCTCCAGGGATCTTCTCGACCCAGGAATCGAACCCACATCTCCTGTGTCTCCTGCATTGCAGGCAGACTCATTACCGCTGAGCCACCAGGGAAGCTCTAGCCATATTTATATAATCATTTTATGTCACGTGCTCCAAACCGTATTTCACAGAGATGTGTATTAAGTTACTTTCTCAGAAGCCATACAGTAAAGAATTTACACCACCATTCAGATGAACCTTTTGGTATCTTCCCGCGCTGAGTCTCAAACACAAATACATAAGTACAACCTTCCTTCTAAGAGGATAGAGGTGGTGGCCAGTGGGTAGCTTGATGAGAAAACACCGGAATAAAGACCAAATTCATTTCCCTGCATTTACTATTTGCCCTCATATGAAGTACAGGCAAAAAGTACCTGCAAAAGAAATTGAGTTTTTTTAAACTTTCTCTGATTTCTTACTAGGAGCTATCTCAGCTAAAATAACTTATAAATTATGGATTTCAAAGGAGTTAACAACTGCTAACTGAAACTCTGAGTGTTCACTTCCCTTGAGGCTGAAGCTGCTGAAAGTAATCATCAGCATTTTTTTTATCCATCCTTAGGGGCTTCCCTGGTGGCTCAGAAGGTAAAGAATCTGCCTGCAATGTGGGAGACCCAGGTTTGATCCCCAGGTCAGGATGATCCCCTGGAGAAAGAATGGCTACCCACTCCAGTATTCTTGCCTGGAGTATCCCATGGACAGAGAAGCCTGGCAGGCTACAGTTCATGGGATCACAAAGAGTTGGATACAACTGAGTGACAAGTATATCTATCCATGACAGTACCATTCAATGCGAAAATGATCATTCAGTGAATCAACCAACAATTCTTCACTCCACAGATACAAAATTACGCCTCCACAAGCTACCGTCTTATGGTGGGTGGCCTGTATGTCCCATACTTTGATCTAGGGCTTGGTCATGTGATTTGCTTTGGCCAAAAGGATCCTAACAAACACCATGAAGCAATGAGAGGTATGAGGTGAGCCGCTGAAGCTGGCCCCCACCCGCTTGCATTTCTGCAGCCACAGGAGCAGGGCACACCCTGGCACCGCAGAGAGGCGCATGTTGCAGACCTGACCTGACCTGGAGCCAGGGACCAAGTCAATAGGGATCATCTGAGGTCAGCTGAACCCCAACCAACTACAGACCCATATGAGAGAAAATAAATATGATTTATTAAGCCTACTGCAATTTGGAGGTTGTTACACATTATTGGGGTGCAAGCTAGTGGTTACAGAGGGCAATAAAAAGTCATTCATCATTCAACCTTTAAATAATTTCTGTAGTGACGTAGAACAAAAAGGTGACCTCTAGTGGCCATGCTAGTACTTAATGGATCAATTTAAGTGAGCTCAATAAATATTGGGTTGGCCGAAAAGTTTGTTCCGGTTTTTCTATAAGATGTTATGAACTTTTTGCCCCATTCAGTATCAAAGAATTAGGGAAAAAATCCCTTATATAAATGTTGGGTTAAATTCAGCTATAAATAAGTGATTGAGTCAAGTGACATGATTGTATAAAAGTGTAGTTGGGGTGGAGATGTGTGGGCATTTCTCAGAATGTCTCTATTCAGAAATTTGGGTCTTTTGGACAGCAGAATAGAGTAAAATTTAAAATTAGTAAGCAACTTTTTCACTCTCTGGGCAGAGGTAAAGAAAAGAGTTTTAAATGTTTAGTTTTTGTGTTAAAAGGGCAGTAAGTTTTGCTGATATGTGATCAAATCAAGGTAAATTTTGCTGCACAGAAATATTATTCAGAGTGTGTTCGGTATACAGGGGACTTACGGGTAATGCCTACAAATCCTGTTTCCCCAGAGTCCCTCAAAACTTTATAAGCAGGGTAGAAATAGCCTGAAGAACTCCCTGAGGATTTGCTATTGGTTTATCTGGCTTGCAGGTTCTTTTACTTTGAGAATGTGTATGACAGGAACTTCCCCTTGATAGTACCTGGAGGACCATCAAAACCTGGAGGGCCTGGCCTCCCAGGGTATGTTACGTTACAAGGAATTGTATCACCTGGAATGAAAAAAGAAAAAAGTGACATTCATACAACTGATAGATCAATGCAAGTCTCAATAACAGCTTGATCAAAATGCTTTTTTCATATAGAAAATGTGAAATTCAAAAGAAAAAAAGACTCCTGGCCATCATTAGTTCACTTGAATTACTTTTATTTTGAGTTTCCAGAAGATCTATCCTGAAATCTGAACCTCAACTGACAGAACAGTAATAAACAGAAGAGGAATAAGGAAAATGTTGATTCTAAGAAATAGTTTAATTAATAACATATAGAAAATAATAAATTTATAGGTCCATGGATGCCTAATACAGTGGAGTCAGAAGCTCTAATAAACCATGAAACAGTAGTAAGCATCCACCACTGAGATTCCAAGATTTGGCTCTGGATATAGAGGAATTGTGCCTGAAGAAAAATAGACTGGGAGAGAGATTAATTTAAAAATGCCATTTATTGAGGGCCTGCCATGTTTCAAATATATTCTCTCTCTCTTGTTTTCCTAATGACTCTGCAATGTAGTTTTTGTCATCCCTCATTTTATTTAGTGAAAAAAACACTTCAAAGTTGTGCCTCTGAGTTCTCTTCTCCTTTAAAACACAATGTTCCCCTTTTAATAGAAATTATATCTCCTAATGTATTACACTAAATTCTGTCAAATAAAAAATGAACCACATAAATAAAAATCATGCTAGATGATTTTGATGGTCACAGACCATAATCTTAATCCATATCAAATTTTGAGGTATTTGTCTTTCTATGTCATCAAAACAAGACCCAAAGATATTATTATATTATAAAATTCCACAATTAACTATGTAACTATTATATTATAAAATTCCACAATTAACTATGTAACTATTATATTATAAAATTCCACAATTAACTATGTATCTATTATATTATAAAATTCCACAATTAACTATGTATCTATTATATTATAAAATTCCACAATTAACTATGTAACTATTATATTATAAAATTCCACAATTAACTATGTAACTATTATATTATAAAATTCCACAATTAACTATGTA
>SJYT01054958.1:279417-302616 GCA_006410635.1 Cephalophus harveyi | reverse complement strand
GAGTCCCTTGGACTGCAAGGAGATCCAACCAGTCCATTCTGAAGGAGATCAACCCTGGGATTTCTTTGGAAGGAATGATGCTAAAGCTGAAACTCCAGTACTTTGGCCACCTCATGCGAAGAGTTGACTCACTGGAAAAGACTCTGATGCTGGGAGGGATTGGGGGCAGGAGGAGAAGGGGACGACCGAGGATGAAATGGCTGGATGGCATCACGGACTCGATGGACGTGAGTCTGAGTGAACTCCGGGAGTTGGTGATGGACAGGGAGTCCTGGCGTGCTGCGATTCATGAGG
This sequence comes from Cephalophus harveyi, assembly GCA_006410635.1. Lineage (NCBI taxonomy): Eukaryota > Metazoa > Chordata > Mammalia > Artiodactyla > Bovidae > Cephalophus > Cephalophus harveyi. Next base: position 302,322 of record SJYT01054958.1, on the reverse strand, counting down.
TCGCAAAAAGTCGGGCATGACTGAGCGACTGAACTGAACTGAACTGAGTGTAGAATTGGGAGGAAAAGGAGGGGAGGTAACCACAAAAGCTGCCACTAAAGGGACCTCCCTGGTGAAAGTGAAAGTGTTAGTCACTTGGTGGTGTCCAACCCACCCAAGGACCACACCCAGGTCTTCTGCATTGCAGGCAAATTCTTTACCATCTGAGCCACAGGGACATGCCTGGTGGTCCAGTGGTTAAGACTCTGTGCTTCCAATGCAGAGGGTTCAATTCCTGGTCACAGAACTAAGATCCCACATGCTGCAAGGTGCAGCCAAAAAATTTAACAATTAAAAAAAGAGCTGCCACTAGACTTGAATGCAGACGTGAGGGATGAAAGTTCCTAGGGATGAAAACAACTGTGATACTGATGAACACTGATGAACAAGAGAAGGCAAAATAAGAACACTTTCTGTAATCAATGTATTTCCACTTTATGACAAATAAACAACTAATTTTGGCCAATAGGTTTATTATCTTTTGATCTCAACACTGCTCTGAGACTGGACTATTTGGGTCATGGTTTTGTAAGCATTACATATTATCAAATATTAAGCTATCTCAAAAATCTTTTATCCTACTTTGAGTATATTAGAATGACCAAGCATTACAGTAAATACAATTATAGAAACACACTGTACATAGCTTAAGGTCACTTATCTAGTGACTTCAATAATCAAGAAACATAGATAAGAATCTGGAAGGAAGTAAAAATGACTGAATGGATATTTGCTTTGCTTATACAGATGCTACTTTGTCTTATCTTCATACAATCTAACAACATGTTCTGGCAGATTTCATTATCTTTTTGCTTGGTTTCTATAAGTTTGTGAGCAGTGAACTATGAAGGGGAGTAGAGGTGCCAGTGGAAATAAGCACAATGGCAGCATCAAACAGAGAAGAAACAGCCTAAAATGTACACAACAGGTATCAAAATTAAAGTGGACCAAACGGTTGGGAGCCACTTAGTGTAAAGAAAATATCACTTTGCACACACCACTCAATACTCCCCAAAATATCATTCTAGGACACCATCTTGTGTGTAATGATGTCCAGAAGGGAGAGTTGAAAAAATTTCTTTGTAGAAACAGTCAAATGAGATAAGAGAAGAGCTTTAGAAATCATAAAGTGGGAATATAGGTGAAGTGTTCATTGTCTTAATTCCTACTTTTACTATCTATGCTAAGTCTTAAGTTAACAATGAGACTGGCTAAAGTGTATGGCCGACAGCATCCAATCCAAGAGTTCAGTTCAGTTCAGTTCAGTCGCTCAGTCGTGTCTGACTCTTTGCAACCCCATGAATCGCAGCACACCAGGCCTCCCTGTTCATCACCATCTCCCAGAGTTCACTCAGACTCATGTCCATCAAGTCTGTGATGCCATCCAGCCATCTCATCCTCGGTCATCCCCTTCTCCTCCTGCCCCCAATCCCTCCCAGCATCAGAGTCTTTTCCAATGAGTTAACTCTTCGCATGAGGTGGCCAAAGTACTGGAGTTTCAGCTTTAGCATCATTCCTTCCAAAGAAATCCCAGGGTTGATCTCCTTCAGAATGGACTGGTTGGATCTCCTTGCAGTCCAAGGGACTCTCAAGAGTTGGTTAATGAAAATGTCCTTCTAGTACCTGAACTATCAGGACAGAAAGCTATTCCCAGAGCACATGAACCAGTTTCTCTCCAGAAAGAGATTGACAGTGGCATGCTTAAATAAACAAGACCGGGGTACCCTAAAGATCAAACTCACCCGGGAGTCTGAACTGTTTACTTTTGCGACCCCGTGGACTCTTTGCAACCCCATGGACTGTAGACCATCAGGCTCCTCTGTCCACGGGATTCTCCAGGCAAGAATATTGGAGTGGGTTGCCATTTCCTTCTCCAGGAAATCTTCGCGACCCAGGGATCAAATCCAGGTGTCCTGCATTGCAGGCAGATTCTTTACTGTCTGAGCCACCAGGAAAGCCCTACATTTTCACCCTAAAGATCAAATTCACCCTGGAGTCTGAGAAGTTTATTAGCCAGCACGTTGGAGACTTAGGACAAACAGTTCTAATGCTCTGCAGGTGTAGAATTTTAAGTATCAGAGTCAGATCATAGACTTAGCTGAGCTAGTAAGGGGAAAAAAAACATTACCAGCTCTGTGTTTGGATTTTGGTAAAGAGATTTACTGAGAACCTACAAGTTGCCAGGCATTATTCTGGGTACAGAAGACACTATAGTTAACAAAACCATCTTGCCTTCACGGCTTTGGATTCCAGTGAAACAACTGTGGAACCTAAAAAACTTCCAGGGCAAAGGTTAACACAACAACAAAATCTCAGCAGCAACAAAGAAGACCTCTCCGCCAGGCATGTACCAGTTATTTTATATGAAGCCAAAGCAGGGACTTCAGCCGTTGATGCCCATCAGGGGGCTGTGCCCTTCTGAGAAGCAGGCAAAAGGGCATAGTGGAGACTAGAGTACCCCAACCTCCTCTCATAGGCACGACCACCTCTCAGCTTGTGGCAGCAGCGGGAACACATCGACCTGTGTTAATGAACTTCCAGTTTCTCAAAGGCAGCCACAGATCTCATATGAAGAATACAAAAAGAAAGACCGTGCGGACAAAACCAAAGCTGCCAGAGGTTTAGCCCTCGTCAGTCTGTGACCTCTGGTTTGCCCTGCAGCTCCTCAGGGCCAGTGACCCTGGTCATCTGGTTCACTGGTGTGTGACAGCTCTCAACGCATGGCTGAACTGAATTCCTCTAATCCTGGAGGACAGGTGATGGGATATAGATTTTCCAGGAAGGCCGCAGAGATCACCAGTGTCAGGGTTGGGGTGTGAAGCTTGGTCCTGGAGCTCCTAAGCCCTACGCCTTGCCCTAGAGCATGCTGGTGGGAAACTCCCATCCTAGGAAGTGCTCTGAGGCTAAGGCAATGAATATAAAGCTTGGGTCCAATCACAGAAAAAAATGGCAGACAACGTAAACCTACTTTTCTGTCTGGTACTTTGCCACCAACCTGTGGCTGCTGGGGCCAGGGATCAGCAGAAGAGAGATACACGGAGGAGCGAGAGCGAGTGCCCTGTCTGTGGGTCCTTTTGTTCATCCCTTGCTCCCTCCTTTCCTTTCCTGTGCCCCATGGTGTAAACCTGGTCCCTAACTGTGATCCCAGTTTGATGAATTTAACACAGAAAAGTCATATGGACAGAAGCATATACGGCACAAAGACATCAGAAATATGGCCAGTTTAATATGACATTGTAAATGAACTATTCTTCAATATAAATTAAAAATTCTAAAAATTAAAGAGGTAAGCCCTGGAGCAACTGAATTACATAAACTTTTGCCAGGATAACCCTGGATGAACCTGTAATTCACAATCCAAGATGCTAGCTCTGAGAAGCAACTCAGTGTGAAGGCAGGAAAAAGTTTAGAGTCAATAAAACCTTCACTAAGAAGATTAAGTAATGACACAGAAAAATGACTATGAAAAAAAGGTTGAATTAAAAAAACAGACTATAAAATGCAAAATACTTAGTAATTACAACCGCGTTCATTCAACATATGTTATGAAGGATGTAGCTTCTCCTTGAGTTGACTTTGCTAATGTGACAAGTGGGGTGTGGGAAGAGTGAAACAAAAACCTTCACTTAAGGCTCTGAAACTGGGATCTAATTTTCCCAAGATTTCCTGAGGGAAATGGAAAAGAGTACACTGGGCTGATGGTTGGGTCCCGGCCACCCCAACATTAAGCCTCTGTAACAAAGGCTGTCTCCAGCCTCCAGAGGAGTGCCCGGAGGGCACTGATATTCAGAGGGACAGCCTCAGCCCAGGGCACTTGTAATGGTTCCTCGGAACAGTCAGCAAATGAGTTATGGCAAGAGCTCACCCACCCTCTGGCACAAAACATCATGTAAACTCTGACGGAGCCAATATTTATAGCTCCAGGCCGATCACTCATCTGGATCCTTCACTTGAATCATCTCAGATTCTACTCAACACTTCCACTTGCTCGTCTAATTGGTGCCTCAAACTTAAAATGTGCCCGATGGCTCTGAATCCTTTCTTACCCCATGCTTACTGTTCATGTTGTCCCCCCTGTCTTGGCTCCATCCTTTACTTCTCTCCTTTTCATATCCCACGTCTGGTCTCACAGCCAGTCTGTTGGCTCTGTGGTCAAAATATATCTAGAATTCGACCACCTCCCGCCACACCCAACATTAATATGGAAACCTGTCCACCTTCATATTTCACCAGGAATACTGGAGCAATCGCTCAGCTAAATCTTCCTACTTCCTCCCTTATCCTCTCTGGTCTGTCCTTAACAAAGCTACCAGTGTGATCCTGTTAAAACTAATGTCAGATTTATCCTTCCTTAAGATTCTCCACCAGCTCCTCCATGGCATTCAGAGTACAAGTGCTAAGCCAGCCCTTCTACAAAACCCTATGCTCTCCAAGCCTCCTAGCCTCCAGCCATTTCTTTGACTTCATCTGCTGCTCTGCCCCTCATTCTCTCCACTCTAAGCACACTGGATGGCAAGGGACTTTATTGCCGTCTGCCATACTGTACGTTCACTTGTCTGTCTGTCATGATGTGCATTCTCCCCACAGAGCAGGGGCCTCCGGAGGGCGGAGATTGTGTTCTGGTCCCTGCTGTATCTGGAATAGCACCTGGAACATAGTAGGTGCTCAATAAGCAATTGACTAAACAAATGAATGATGAATGGATGAATAAAAGGACAGAGACAATTTTTTGTCATTAATGTACTTACAGATTCAAAACATATAATATATTGTAATTCAACTATACTTCAATAAAAATAAATTTTAAAACATAAAAAACATATATATCACATTATATATATTACAATATATACAGTACATATATTAAAAACATATATATAGCACTACAAATTAGAGAGAGGTACAACTGAATTATAACTCTGTTAAAATATTTAAAAAACTGGGAAGTTACTCACTGGTGGCCCTGGAGATCCTTTGGCACCAGGAGGGCCTGGGGAACCTTTTTCTCCAAGCCACCCAGGGAGCCCCAAGTCTCCCTTACTCCCTTGCCTCCCAGGAGGCCCTGGAGGGCCTGGTGGGCCCATGGGACCAGGCTGGCAGGCACAGAGCCCTGAGCTCCCTAGACAGAGGATAAAAGGCAGCTTTGTTATATTTCCTGAATGAAATCCCAATAAAGTCCTTACTATACAAAACCAATAGTGTGAATAAGAACAAAAAGGGTCTGATGCACACAATTCTTATCGCAGACAACTGACAACATGTGATGGTGCAAAAGGGCATAGTGGAGACTAGAGTACCCCAACCTCCTCTCATAGGCACGACCACCTCTCAGCTTGTGGCAGCAGCGGGAACACATCGACCTGTGTTAATGAACTTCCAGTTTCTCAAAGGCAGCCACAGATCTCATATGAAGAATACAAAAAGAAAGACCGTGCGGACAAAACCAAAGCTGCCAGAGGTTTAGCCCTCGTCAGTCTGTGACCTCTGGTTTGCCCTGCAGCTCCTCAGGGCCAGTGACCCTGGTCATCTGGTTCACTGGTGTGTGACAGCTCTCAACGCATGGCTGAACTGAATTCCTCTAACCCTGGAGGACAGGTGATGGGATATAGATTTTCCAGGAAGGCCGCAGAGATCACCAGTGTCAGGGTTGGGGTGTGAAGCTTGGTCCTGGAGCTCCTAAGCCCTACGCCTTGCCCTAGAGCATGCTGGTGGGAAACTCCCATCCTAGGAAGTGCTCTGAGGCTAAGGCAATGAATATAAAGCTTGGGTCCAATCACAGAAAAAAATGGCAGACAACGTAAACCTACTTTTCTGTCTGGTACTTTGCCACCAACCTGTGGCTGCTGGGGCCAGGGATCAGCAGAAGAGAGATACACGGAGGAGCGAGAGCGAGTGCCCTGTCTGTGGGTCCTTTTGTTCATCCCTTGCTCCCTCCTTTCCTTTCCTGTGCCCCATGGTGTAAACCTGGTCCCTAACTGTGATCCCAGTTTGATGAATTTAACACAGAAAAGTCATATGGACAGAAGCATATACGGCACAAAGACATCAGAAATATGGCCAGTTTAATATGACATTGTAAATGAACTATTCTTCAATATAAATTAAAAATTCTAAAAATTAAAGAGGTAAGCCCTGGAGCAACTGAATTACATAAACTTTTGCCAGGATAACCCTGGATGAACCTGTAATTCACAATCCAAGATGCTAGCTCTGAGAAGCAACTCAGTGTGAAGGCAGGAAAAAGTTTAGAGTCAATAAAACCTTCACTAAGAAGATTAAGTAATGACACAGAAAAATGACTATGAAAAAAAGGTTGAATTAAAAAAACAGACTATAAAATGCAAAATACTTAGTAATTACAACCGCGTTCATTCAACATATGTTATGAAGGATGTAGCTTCTCCTTGAGTTGACTTTGCTAATGTGACAAGTGGGGTGTGGGAAGAGTGAAACAAAAACCTTCACTTAAGGCTCTGAAACTGGGATCTAATTTTCCCAAGATTTCCTGAGGGAAATGGAAAAGAGTACACTGGGCTGATGGTTGGGTCCCGGCCACCCCAACATTAAGCCTCTGTAACAAAGGCTGTCTCCAGCCTCCAGAGGAGTGCCCGGAGGGCACTGATATTCAGAGGGACAGCCTCAGCCCAGGGCACTTGTAATGGTTCCTCGGAACAGTCAGCAAATGAGTTATGGCAAGAGCTCACCCACCCTCTGGCACAAAACATCATGTAAACTCTGACGGAGCCAATATTTATAGCTCCAGGCCGATCACTCATCTGGATCCTTCACTTGAATCATCTCAGATTCTACTCAACACTTCCACTTGCTCGTCTAATTGGTGCCTCAAACTTAAAATGTGCCCGATGGCTCTGAATCCTTTCTTACCCCATGCTTACTGTTCATGTTGTCCCCCCTGTCTTGGCTCCATCCTTTACTTCTCTCCTTTTCATATCCCACGTCTGGTCTCACAGCCAGTCTGTTGGCTCTGTGGTCAAAATATATCTAGAATTCGACCACCTCCCGCCACACCCAACATTAATATGGAAACCTGTCCACCTTCATATTTCACCAGGAATACTGGAGCAATCGCTCAGCTAAATCTTCCTACTTCCTCCCTTATCCTCTCTGGTCTGTCCTTAACAAAGCTACCAGTGTGATCCTGTTAAAACTAATGTCAGATTTATCCTTCCTTAAGATTCTCCACCAGCTCCTCCATGGCATTCAGAGTACAAGTGCTAAGCCAGCCCTTCTACAAAACCCTATGCTCTCCAAGCCTCCTAGCCTCCAGCCATTTCTTTGACTTCATCTGCTGCTCTGCCCCTCATTCTCTCCACTCTAAGCACACTGGATGGCAAGGGACTTTATTGCCGTCTGCCATACTGTACGTTCACTTGTCTGTCTGTCATGATGTGCATTCTCCCCACAGAGCAGGGGCCTCCGGAGGGCGGAGATTGTGTTCTGGTCCCTGCTGTATCTGGAATAGCACCTGGAACATAGTAGGTGCTCAATAAGCAATTGACTAAACAAATGAATGATGAATGGATGAATAAAAGGACAGAGACAATTTTTTGTCATTAATGTACTTACAGATTCAAAACATATAATATATTGTAATTCAACTATACTTCAATAAAAATAAATTTTAAAACATAAAAAACATATATATCACATTATATATATTACAATATATACAGTACATATATTAAAAACATATATATAGCACTACAAATTAGAGAGAGGTACAACTGAATTATAACTCTGTTAAAATATTTAAAAAACTGGGAAGTTACTCACTGGTGGCCCTGGAGATCCTTTGGCACCAGGAGGGCCTGGGGAACCTTTTTCTCCAAGCCACCCAGGGAGCCCCAAGTCTCCCTTACTCCCTTGCCTCCCAGGAGGCCCTGGAGGGCCTGGTGGGCCCATGGGACCAGGCTGGCAGGCACAGAGCCCTGAGCTCCCTAGACAGAGGATAAAAGGCAGCTTTGTTATATTTCCTGAATGAAATCCCAATAAAGTCCTTCCTATACAAAACCAATAGTGTGAATAAGAACAAAAAGGGTCTGATGCACACAATTCTTATCGCAGACAACTGACAACATGTGATGGAGGAGGGGTACAGAGCATGATGTGGAGGTAGCTATGGTCTATGTGGGTAGACATATTGTTCTAGACAATGGGGTGTTCTGTGTCTTAAAAAATTCATCCTGGCAAAATCAAGGGGAAAAGCTAATGCTGAATTCTATTGCAGAAACTTTGAAAATAAGAAAATTTCTTATTTTTAAAAGTTTAGGTAGCTCTTATTTGGATCCTACTTAAAAAATAATTTCTTAATTTGGTTCCTGCTGAAAAAAACAACTAAAATTGGTTAGAGTATAAGCTTTGAACATTTAAAGAATCCAAATAAAATATGTAAAGAGGATTATTGACTGCACTGCATATCACAGTTGATAATTCACCAAATGCATTTTCTACTCATCAGGATTTTTAGTCTAAAAAATACCATTAGGATAATCAAATTGCTCAGCTCTCATACCTGCCTGACTCTGTCGGTCAAAAATGCACCAAACAATTTAGAGTGTAGAAACAGAGAGCTAGAGGTATTTGATGAATCTAGGAGAGATGGGACCCACAGAGAGAAATTGAAATTGAAGATCAAAACTGTCCTATCTCTGCTTTTTTCAAGGAATTGAGAGGATCTCATGGAAAAGAGCCACTGCTTTGAGACAAATCTCATGGCAGATAAATATCTCCTTTATACTCTAAAATATGGACTTGACTTTTTGGCGAGGTCTAATCCCGTCACAAGCACACAATGAGTGAGGTACTCACAGGGGTAACTAAAGGGAGCAAAAAACCTAAATGAAAGGCCATACTGTACATGGCATATAATGCCTCCCAACCCTCCACATGCTGGTTTTTTTCTAGAAATTCTACTTGGAGGAATACTTGCCTTTTTCTCCTTTGGAGCCTCGTCTTCCTGGAGGACCCACTTTGCCTTTTATTCCTTGTGGTCCAGGTTGCCCAACAGTACAATATACAACTTCACAGTGGGATAGGGGAGTGCAGAGAGAATCACACAATTTTTGTAAACATCTACTATCAAACAAGTAGAAGTGTCTCTCATACGTCAATCATCCCCTTACCCCCATTCTTTCTTCCACTCCTTTCTTAAGATTCTTTCTCTCTGATATAAGAATATATACACAAATAGGCCATAAAGTTGTCACAGCAAGCTTCTGGTACCATAACCATTGATTAAAACCATCCCTAATCTCAGCCCTAATTTAATGGGTAGTAGGGTAAGGTAGGGGATAAAAAACAAACAAATATACCAAAACAAAACAAATAGAGTAAGAATCAGTGTATGGCACAGATCATTTTTTTCCATTCAATTATCAATAATTACCTACTAAAGAAAGCATAAAGCAGAGATTGTAAAAGCAAAAATTCAGAGCTATCAAAGGTGACAGATAAAGTACCAACAGTAAGTTCCTTGTTCTCTCCAAACAGACAGTAAAAGAATATTATAAAAAGACAGAATTCTTTAAGGCAAAGAAACAACAAAAGAAAGGAAACAACAGCAAAAACAAACAAACAAAAAATGTAAAAAGATTGATCAGATTTTAAAAAAGTGAACTCCAAGCAGGCTGTGGGGGAAGCAGAAAAAGAACACAGCTGACTGAAAAATCTCTCCTAAAGTTCGGGAATTGATACCTCTGAAGCAAACAGTGAGGCCCCACACAGGATGACTAGTCAAAAAAACAGCTAAATAGTTAAGAACTCTTTCTTAAAAATTGCAGCAGGAAAAAACAAACTCCCTCAAATGAGAATAAACAGACAATACAGTAAGGAGAAATCTTTAAAAAATAAACTACATAGTTTAAAAAGCAGACAAAGGAAGGCATTTCATCCCTGAGACATGAACAAGCTGCTGCAAAAAGACACATTAAGAGAGAACAACACCAACAACAAAATTCTCAGAAATTAAAAAAAAAAATGGTTATGAAAGTAGAAATTTAAAAATTCAGAAGCAGAGTTGGAATATGGAGCTGAGGAAGTCCACCAGAAAGTGTTAGGAAAAATAAAAAGATGAAGATAATAGGTGAAGATTTGAAAAAGAGATATATAGGATTGATTCTGAAACAGACAAATATATTGAGTCCAGAAATAGAAAGCAGAGGGAAAAAGCACAGAATATTTTCAAAAAAATTACTTTAAGACATTTTTCCAGAGAGGAGGGATTTATGTTCAATTGAAACTGCTCTGAGTGCCTGCAAATTTACCCACACTGAGGTAAATCACTGTGAAATTTATGGACATTGAATACAAAGAAAAATTCCTAGAAGGTTTCAGAGAAAAAAGAGACTTTAAACAAAGGATCAACTATCTAAAGATTATTGAACTTCTTAGTAACAACACTAAAAAAGAAAGAAAGAAAGGAAAACGCCTTCAAAAACCTGAAGGAAAAATGATTGCAATCTAGAATTTTATATTCAACCAAACTATCAATCAAATTTCACAGTAAAATAAAGGTATTTCAAATATCCCAAATTTATACACTTTCTCACAAAGCATAATGAGAGAGTAAACCAACAGACAAGGCTGAAGAAAGAAGGGAAAACCACTAGACCTTTCAAGTATGACCTAAATCAAATCCCTTACAGTTATAAGTGGAAGTGACAAATAGATTCAAGGGATTACATCCGATAGACAGAGTGCCTGAAGAACTATGGATGGAGGTTCATAATGTTGTACAGGAGGCCGTGATCAAAACCATCCCTAAGAAAAAGAAATTCAAAAACGCAAAATGGTTGTCTGAGCAGGCCTTATAAATAGCTGAGAAAAGAGAAGTGAAAGGCAAAGGAGAAAAGAAAAGATATATCCAATTGAATGCAGAGTTCCAAAGAATAGCAAGGGGAGACAAAAAAAGGCTTCCTCGGTGATCAATGCAAAGAAATAGAGGAAAACAAAAGAATGGGAAAGACTAAAGATCTCTTCAAGAAAATTAGAGATACAAGGGAAACTTTTATGCAAAGATGGGCACCATAAAGAACAGAAATTGTATGAACCTAACAGAAGCAGCAGATATTAAGAAGAGGTAGCAAAAATACATAGAACTATACAAAAAAGATCTTAATGACCCAAAAAATCAAGATGGTGTGGTCACTCACCTAGAGCCAGACACCCTAGAATGCAAAGTCAAGTGGGCCTTAGGAAGCATCACTATGACCAAAGTTAGTGGAGGTGATGGAATTCCAGTTGAGCTACTTCAAATCCTAAAAGACGATGCTGTGAAAGTGCTGCACTCAATATGCCAGCAAATTTGGAAAACTCAAGAGTGGCCACAGGACTGGAAAAGGTCAGTTTTCATTCCAATCCCAAAGAAAGGAAATGCCAAAGAATGCTCCAACTACTGCACAATTACACTCATCTCACATGCCAACAAAGTAATGCTCAAAATTCTCCAAGCCAGGCTTCAACAATACATGAACTGAGAACTTCCAGATGTTCAAGCTGGTTTTAGAAAAGGCAGAAGAACCAGAGATCAAATTACCAATATCTGTTGGATCATCAAAAAAGCGAGAGTTCCAGAGAAACATCTACTTCTGCTTTATTGACTATGCCAAAGCCTTTGACTGTGTGGATAACAGCAAACTGTGAAAATTCTGAAAGAGATGGGAATACTAGACCACCTTACCTGCCTCCTGAGAAATCTGTATGCAGGTCAAGAAGCCACAATTAGAACTGGACATGGAACAATGGACTGGTTCCAAATTGGGAAAGGAGTACATCAAGGCTGCATACTGTCACCCTGCTTTTTAAATTTATATGCAGAGAATATCATGAGCAATGTCAGGCTGGATGAAGCACAAGCTGGAATCAAGATTGCTGGGAGAAATATCAATAACCACAGATATGCAGATGATATAACCCTTTTGCTTGAAAGCGAAAAGGAACAAGAGCCTCTTGATGAAACTGAAAGAGAAGAGTGAAAATACTGGCTTAAAATTCAACATTCAGAAAATGAAGATCATGGCATCCGGTCCCATCACTTAATGGCATATAGATGGGAAACAATGGAAACAGTGACATACTTAATTTTTTGGGGCTCCAAAATCACTACAGATGGTGACTGTAGTCATGAAATTAAAAGATGCTTACTCCTTGGAAGAAAAACTAATACCAACCTTGAAAGTGAAAGTGAAAGTGAAGTTGCTCAGTCGTGTCCGACTCTTTGCAACCCTGTGGACTGTAGCCCACCAGGCTCCTCTGTCCATGGGATTCTCCAGGCAAGAATACTGGAGTGGGTTGCCATTTCCTTCTCCAGGGGATCTTCCCAACCCAGGGATCGAACCCAGGTCTCCCGCATTCCAGGCAGACGCTTTAACCTCTGAGCCACCGTACCCAAATCATGACCAACCTAGACAGCGTATTAAAAAGCAGAGACATTACTTTGCCCACAAAAATCCATCTAGTCACAGCTATGGTTTTTCCAGTAGTCATGTATGGATGTGAGAGTTGGACTATAAAGAAAGCTGAGCACTAAAGAATTGATGCTTTTGAACTGTGGTGTTAGAGAAGACTCTTGAGAGTCCCTTGGACTGCAAGGAATCAAGCCAGTCAATCGTAAAGGAAATCAGTCCTGAACATTCATTAGAAGTACTGATACTGAACTTCCCTGGTGGCTCAGAGGTTAAAGCGTCTGCCTCCAATGCGGGAGACCTGGGTTCGATCCCTGGGTCGGGAAGATCCCTTGGAGAAGGAAATGGCAATCCACTCCAGTATTCTTGCCTGGAGAATCCCATGGACGGAGAAACCTAGTAGGTTACAGTCCACGGGGTTGCAAAGAGTCGGACACGACTGAGCGACTTCACCTTCACCTTCACTGATACTGAACCTGAAGCTCCAATACTTTGGCCACCTGATGTGAAGAACTGACTCATTGGAGAAGACCCTGATGTTGAGAAAGATTGAAGGCAGGAAGACAAAGGATGAGATGGTTGGATGGCATCACCGACTCAATGGACATGAGTTTGAGCAAGCTCTGAGAGCTGGTGATGGACAGGGAAGCCTGGTGTGCTGCAGTCCATGGGATCACAAAGAGTCAAATACGACTGAGTGACTGAACTGAACTGAAAGCGACTGAAGAAATATATAAGTTGTGGGGAAAAAGGAATCCAAAGAAAGAGAGGCAGAGACAGACAGAGAGGTAGAGACACAATTCCTAGGATAACGATGAAGGAAGACATCTCAAGGCAGGATCTTACCATCAGCTTTTGAAATTGTAACCTGACCTAACGTGAACAGTCATAAAGCTCCAGAAGAGACTTATTCAAAGAGAGAACACCGATAATGAGTTAGAATGTATGATTAAGAGATTTATACAATTCTAGATGATTTGAGGTTGAATTAGCAATATATATAAGTATATTGAAAATCAAGCAAACACACAAAAAGAATGTAAGACAATTATTAACTAAATGCCATGCTGGGAAAGCACAAGAGTAATACATATTATTATATGACTAAACCAATGAATAACATTTATACAATCCTTCAGTATAGATACTGAATATTTAACTATAATAATGATGATAACTGTATTGATAGGTTGTAGAAATAGAAAACATGCATATGTGGCAAGGAAAGAGGGACATTCATCTGTGGACAGGAAAGTCAAACGATAATGCTCAAACTGAAAAATTAAGAAATAGCGACGCATGTTTGCTAAATGGTCATAAAAGACAAATAACAGAAGATTCAGCTAACTGTGTGGAAATAATTGCCCCTGGGGTGGACAGAACAGGAGATTCTGGGATGGTTATTTTTCACAAAAGGCTTTATAGAGCTGTTTGACTCTTAAGTCTGATCTGCATATGACTCATAAAAATAAAAACTATATTCAAAAAATAAAAGCTGTGTTAATTTACAAAATTCTATCATCACACTTAAATTCTCAACCAAACATTTTCACATACTTTAATTGATATAGTAGGTCAATATCAGTTGACGTTTTTGTATTGTTAATAACACTAACTTGGCTTATGACATATTAGACAACTTCTTAAAAATTTGGAAAGGCACATTTTCTGGATGATACTGCAAATATCAAATGCAACATAAATGTTATGAAATGTGAATGAAGAGCACTTTACCATCTGATCCTGGAGGTCCCGGCAGTCCCGGCACTCCAGGCAGCCCAGTTGGTCCCTGGTTGCCTGGTTTTCCTGGAGCAGAATCAGCTCTCCCAGGAACACCAGCTGCCCCTGGAAATCCTGGGTGACCAGGAAACCCTCGTGGCCCAGGAGGTCCCGTCATGCCTCCAAAAGAAATCAAGAATGAAAACCACATCTACTTAGATAATCTCACATTAACACTCTCAAAAATTTTTTCTGTGGAAGAAATAAAAATCAGTAGATCTTTCTTAGGCTGTGGAATTTTTTTAAGGAAAAAAAAATTGTAGTTTAAAAATAACTGAGTATCCCAGCCATCAAAATGCCTCAACTCCTTTGAAACAAGAACACAACTGATAATAAGAAAGATTTGGGGAATCAAATTTTCTTACTTTTTGTCCTTTCTTTGGAATTGTTGGGAAAGTAGTATATATTATTTGGAGAAGGCAATGGCACCCCAATTCAGTACTCTTGCCTGGAAAATCCCATGGACAGAGGAGCCTGGAAGGCTGCAGTCCATAGGATCACTGAGGGTCGGACACGACTGAGCGACTTCATTTTCACTTTTCACTTTCATGCATTGGAGAAGGAAATGGCAACCCACTCCAGTGTTCTTGCCTGGAGAATCCCAGGGACGGGAGAGCCTGGTGGGCTGCCGTCTATGGGGTCACACAGAGTCGGACATGACTGAAGTGACTTAGCAGTAGCAGTATATATTATTTAATTAAATTTACTTTTAAAATCTTTCCACCTTGTTAATTTGATAGAACCTAACCTGAACGAACATATCAACACATTCAGTGAATTAAAATATGAGCTCACAGGAAAACAAATACTATATGATATCACTTATACATGGGATCTAAAAAATACAGCAGACTACTGAATATAAAAAAAGGGAAGCAGATTTAAAGACATAGAGAACAAATTAGTAGTTACTGGTGGGGAGAGGAGAGGAGGGGGGGCAATATTGGGGTAGGGAGCGACAAACTATTATGTATAAAATAAGCTACAAAGATATATTGTACAAAATGGGGAACATAGCCACTATTTTATAACATAACTGGCACATAATCCTTAAAATTGTGAAGCACTATACTTGCTCCTTGGAAGAAAAGTTATGACCAACCTAGACAGCATGTTAAAAAGCAGAGACATTACTTTGCCCACAAAGGTCCATCTAGTCAAAGCTATGGTTTTTCCAGTAGTCATGTATGGATGTGAGAGTTGAACTATAAAGAAAGCTGAGCGCTGAAGAGTTGATGCTTTTGGACTGTGGTGTTGGAGAAGACTCTTGAGAGTCCCTTGAACAGCAAGGAGATCCAACCAGTCCATCCTAAAGGAAATCAATCCTGAATAATCAATGGAAGGATTGATGCTGAAACTGAAACTCCAATACTTTGGGTACCTGGTGCAAAGAACTAACTCATTAGGAAAGACCCTTATGCTGGGAAAGATTGAAGGCAGGAGGAGGAGGGGATGACAGAGGATGAGATGGCTGGATGGCATCACCAACTCAATGGACATGAGTTTGAGTAAACTCTGGGAGTTGGTGATGGACAAGGAGGCCTGGCATGCTGCAGTCCATGGGGTTGCAAAGAGTCAGATACGACTGAGCAACTGAACTGACTGACTGATACTGTACACCTATAACTTATAATATTGTACAGCAACTATACTTCAATAAAATTTTTAAATAAGGAGAAAATAAATGAGGTAATGCATTAAATCATGCAGGTAGGCGTCTGTGTGTGTGTGTTAGTCGCTCAGTCGTGTCTGACACTTTGCAACCCCATGGACTGTAGACCATCAGCCTCCTCTGTCCATGGGATTCTCCAGGCAAGAATACTGAAATGGGTTTCCATTTCCTTCTCCAGGGGATATTCCTGACTCAGGAATCGAACCCAGGTCTCCCGCATTGCAAGTGGATACTCTACCATCTGAACTCTTAGGGTAGCCCTCAGATAGGTATCTAGCATATAATTTTAAGCACTTTGTATAATTATCATTGACTAGGAGAAGGCAATGGCAACCCTCTCCAGTACTCTTGCCTGGAAAATCCCATGGACGGAGAAGCCTGGTGGGCTGCAGTCCATGGGGTCCCTAAGAGTCAGACACTACTGAGCGACTTCACTTTCACTTTCATGCATTGGAGAAGGAAATGGCAACCCACTCAATGTTCTTGCCTGGAGAATAATCCCAGGGACGGGGGAGCCTGATGGGCTTCCGTCTATGGGGTCACACAGTTGGGCACGACTGAAGCAACTTAGCAGCAGCAGCAGCAGCAGTATGAGCAGCAGTATGAGCAGCATACTCATACTGCATACTGCATACTCATAGCTGCAGCGGGAGCAGCAGCAGCAGCTCCATATAAGCAGCAATATGCTTATATGAAGATAGTCTTCTAATCTTTTACGATCAAATTAAATGGGAAGCATACTTTCTTAACACCGCCAAAAAATTGGATTCATATAATTATCTATATAGAGGTAAAATACTATAACCATGTAGCCTGGTGAAAAGCATAGAGATGCTAGATTTGAACCTGGCCTCTGTCTCTCCAACCACAGGTACCAAAGTAGGTTATGTAACTTATTTAATTCTCTACATCTTCCTCAGAGGCTTCCAATGAGGATGAAACAAAATAATCCACATAAAGACCTTGATGCAGTATCTGGCTATAGCAAGTTCCCAGCGAAGGATTGGAAGTTCAGGGGAGGTCAAAGTAATAGTCATTGTGTTCAGGGGAAGTCAAAGTAACGCAGGAGCAGCTGAATCCTGCCTCCCCTTGATACCCTACTCCACCCACCCCATACTGACAGCTTTGGCTTAAAGACAGCCAGAAGCCCTCATATGATAGCAACCACTTCTCCTAGCTGCTTCCTCCTAAGCACACGTAATGCCAGAATCTCTCGGATGGAAGATGGTCATTATTAAAGATGGCGTCCTGGTAGCTCTCGCATCTCACACTCTTGCAGAACCCTGACACTCTCCTAACAAGAAGTGGAGGTCCCTCTTCCCTGCAATGTGGCAGCCTTTGGCAACTGTTCAAACTAATCAACTTTGGTGGGAGTGACGCTGTATGGCTTCTCAGGCCAGATTATTAAAGACGATTCAGGTTCTGCCTTGTGAGCTGAAATGCTTGGGACTGGAGTCCTGAACCACCATGGAAGCAGTATTATCACCCGGAAGCCACCATGCTGTAAGGAAGTCTAAGTTAGTGCAGAGCCACACAGCAAGGTTTGAGACTATATGAGAGACAAATGAGAGAGATGCCTGGCCAGCCCTCATGTTTCTGTTCCAGCTAGTCTACAGCTATAACTAGATGAAAATCTTTGCTCTGGAATCACTTGGGTTTATGCCTTCTGAACTCCTGAACCATGGAAACAGTGAAGGGTATATACTGAATGTTGTTGTTTTAAACCACTAGGTTTGGGGTTACTTGTTTAGCAACAGACAATTGGAACCCCGTTTGTCATCAGTAATGTAGCACCCAAAGTAAATAGATGGCTTTCATTCTTGTGTGCATATGTGCAGAGGCTTTACATATATTTTCAGACATTAGCTTTACTCCTCAAACAACTTGTAAAGGTTGTACCTTATAGATAAGGCACAGTAAATTTAGGCCCAGTATAAAAAATGCTAATAATAGCTAACATAGTGAGTCTTTATGCCAAGTTGTATTCTAAAAACTATACATATTACTTCTTTCAACTGTAACAAGAACTCAGTTTTGCAGATGAGAAAACTGAGGAACAGAGAGGTTTAATAAGTGCCCAAGATTACACAGCCTGTAAGCACTAGGACATGAAACGTTGTTCAGTTTTTTTTTTTTTTTCAAAAGAAAAGAATGGAATAGAAATGGGAGTGTCTCATATATCCCACAGATATTATTTTGTGAGATTTGTGTTTCAACCATATGTATGTATGGATACATACATGTGCATGATGTAATGTAAATACTATACCATGTAAAATTACTATGGGTTGAAGTCCAAATATGGGTTAATTCTTTTTAAAAAGATTTTTGGGATAAAGAGGCTTCTTGTTATACTTGGTTTGAAATTCCCTAGAGACATGTGTTACTTACTCCCACTGGGTTTTGATTTCAATCTGCTGGAAGCACTATTTTATTATAAACAAGCCTGAAAGGAGAAACGTTAAGACGAGAGCCTAGTACCTTCTGACTGAGACAGTGGTCTATGTGATTTATACGGTCCTGGGTCAATTAAACCATGGCTACAATGTCTAAAGAGTAAATGAACTAAACAAAGCTTTATTTACTGACTTTGTGGTCATCAGACTCTCCCAAGTAAAAGCCAGCTTCGTGGAAGATTAAACAAGAACTCTGTAGTTCACGGTTGAATATCTCAGAGAACTTTTTACTCCTCAGGAAACAGAACATGAGACAAATTGAATAGAATTACATTTATTCCAGACTTTTCTCCTCACATGTTTAATCAATTCTCCTGGGTTCATAGAATGAAAATACCCTGTAAACTTCTTTTCCTAATATCTCTGAGACTATTAACTAAGATAGCACTTGAAGGAGTTGAAAGTCCTTGTGTCAATAGGATTATTTCTCAGGCTTTTCATCAGATATGACCATGAGCCATAGGGTTTTCCTGTGGGGGATGAGACTGTTGTTTTTTGGTTTGGAGGGAAGGGAGGACAAAACTGTGGCTTTTTTTTTTATTATTATTATTCACTAAGTGTGAATCAAAATCCCACTTTCTAATTCACAATTTGTATTTCCACATTTCATACAGAATATTTAAGTTGGGGACTAGGTGGATAAACTAAATTTTAACAACTATATATACACAGGGAGAGCCTTCCAAGAAGGTTGTAAAAACCTGAAGACACACTCTAATCCTAGCAGTGGTTTCAAAATCTTATCTGCATGTGGTAATCTTGTGCAGGGCTTCCCCAGTGGCCCTAGTGTTAAAAACTCTTGTGCCAATGCAGGAGACATAAGAGATGTGTGTCCAATCTGTGGGTTGGGAAGATCCCCTGGGGAAGGAAATGGCAACCCACTCCAGTATTCTTGCCTGGAGAATCCCAAGGACAGAGGAACTTGTGGATTACTGTCCAAAGAGTCGCAATGAGTTGGACACCACTGAAGCTACTTAGCATGCATACAATCTTGTGGGAAGCCCATTATACATAGATGCTTCTTATCACACCCCTGAGATAGTGACTGAATATTTCTGAGCAGCAGTCTAGGAACCTGGATTTTCTCCAATTAATTAGTCAACTGTTTTGAGTTCTGTGCTTCCTAATCCTAGCTGTGCATTAGAAGTAGGGGGACGATTTTATAACAGTAGATGCCTGGGTATATCCATCCCCCCAGAGAGTCTGACATTCCTAATCTGGGTAGGCTTGGCCATCAGTATTTTTGAAACAATCCTAAGATGAGTTGGGCTTTGACAGTGGCTCAGAAGTAGAGTTTGTGTGCAATGCAGGAGATGCGGTAGGAGCCTCAGGTTCAATCCCTGGGTTGGGAAGATCCCCTGAAGAAGGAAATGGCAACCCACTCCAGTATTCTTGCCTGGGAAATGCCATGGACAGAGGAGCCCAGCAGGCTAAAGTCCATGGGGTCACAAAGAGTCAGATACAGCTTCATGACTAAACAACAAGATGATTTTAGTATCAGCTAGAGTGGACCATCCCTGGTGTGGAGGAGGATGTAGCAAACCTGAGCTGTAAAGGCCAGAAGATTCATACCTGCACAGGCTTCCCCTGGTCTACCTGGGGCACCAGGAGGACCACGTGGCCCAACAGCCCCTGTTTCTCCATAGCGGCCGGGGTGCCCTGGATCCCCTGGAGGGCCTGCCAAAAATAATGACATCATGTATATAGCAAACATATGTATACATTAGAAAATTCATACACAATTACTTTTTGGGAGGCTTGCTCAAGTACAACTATGAGATGGTTTTGCAGTTTCTCACCACATTTAAAATGTAGTATTTTAGACCCTCCCCAACAGACACGTGAAGTTGGAATAGTGCTGAATTTGTCATTGGTTGAGGCTGCCTTCTTCCTGGAGGCAGCATTGTGGCAGGCCTTAGTCAAATGGTTTTAAATGTGTTCAGCAATTAAAATACCTACATTCTGTAAAGTAACATAATAAAAATCCCAGCAGGCAGTTTACACACTAACATAAAATTTTATGTCTTATGCTGATAGAGATGATCAAGATGTACATCTCTATTAGCACTTGTATATTTTATACATTATGAAGCCAATACTTTGGCCACCTGATGCGAAGAACTGACTCATTTGAAAAGACTCTGATGCTGGGAAAGACTGAAGGCAGGAGGAGAAGGGGACGACAGAGGACGAGATGCTCCATAGCATCACTGACTCAATGGACATGGACTTGGGCAAATCCCAGGAGATACTGAGGGGCAGGGAGGCCTGGCGTGCTGCAGTCCATGGGATTGCAAAGAGTCAGACACAACTTAGCAAATGAACAACAACAATTACGCATTCATGGTAAAGTTCATATATTTAGCCCACCTAGGCAAATCCCATGGACAGAGGAGCCTGGTAGGCTGCAGTCCATGGGGTCACTAGGAGTCAGACACAACTGAGCGACTTCACTTTCAGTTTTTACTTTCATGCATTGGAGAAGGAAATGGTAACCCACTCCAGTGTTCTTGCCTGGAGAATCCCAGGGACAGGGGAGCCTGGTGAGCTGCCATCTATGGGGCCGCACAGAGTCGGACACGACTGACACGACTTAGCAGCAGCAGCAACAGCAGCAGTGTATAAAGTACAGAAAGAGTGGACCAAACTCTTCTTTCAGGACAACTTAAATCCCATTTCAGCATAATTGATAGAGAAGTCAAATGGAACACAAACCTTTGAGTGGAAGAGATGGAGTTACCAAAACCCCTGGTGGTCCTGGGTGCCCACGGTCTCCAGGATCTCCCTGAAATCATTCATTCATTCACTTTTCTTAGAAATATTAATATTCTTCTCCTGTTTCCTGGCACTAAGTAAATATTAGAAGGGCCAAGAGTACCTTTGTATAAGAAATAAAGCCTGTAGGCTGACTAGAGAAATAAATAACTCATGATGTTCTAAGAGGAACAAATATAAGTAACCTCCTACCTATAAGCAGAAGTAAACAACCAACTAACAAAGTTCTCCCTAAAGAAAAATAAATCCAAATTCCAAAAATGATTCCATGCCCATAAACTAGATACCTCTGAAGCCATGGAATTTCTTCTATCTATAATAAGCATTAATGTCTAATTTGGCACTCTGCGACAAATGGTTTCTTTGTTTATAGCATCTGAACCTACATTTTTTTTTGAAGCCAATATTGTCCCTTCTTAATTGCATCATCTCAGTGCCACCATGGCTTGTCCCACACAAGTGCTGAAGGTGAGGTCAGAGGTTACAAAGGAAAGAAAAACTAAAGTGGTGGTCACAGCAAAGAGTTCTCCACAGGTCCCTCTGTTTTCAATCATGATACTATATGATCCCTATGGAATTTTTGAAACGTTCAGTACTTTTCATCTGCTTCAAAAAGATCAATTCACAAATGTAAAATATAATCATTACAACATGCATTAAAATAATATATGCAAAACTGACATTTAAAAAATGATATTTTGAAATACTCTAAAAAATAAATTAGATAGGATAAGGGATATAAGCTGTTATTAGATTATATTCAAACAGGCTCACTTTTTTACCTTTGGGCCAAGAAATCCAAATGACCCAGGGTCTCCAAACAGTCCTGGTTCCCCCTACAAGTAACAAAAAGCAAGCCTTTTTTTAAAAAAATAAATGTGATTGTGACATTTTATCTCATTTACAAATTATCTCATTCTCATTTTATCTGAATGACACATGCTCCCTGAGATTATATACAAAATCTTAACACGGTTTTAGGTTGCATCACAGAGTTTTGTGCTCTAGTTTTTGCACCCACAGCAAAATCATATAATTTATAAAATAAATGTGTTTCCTCTGCCATTACTGTGTATGAGTCTACATGTCCTGGCACAACTTTTGAATGATACTGAATTGCATCTACTAATAAAAATGTATTTATCATCTCTATAATGGTATACATTTACCTTTAATCCTGGAAAACCTGGAGATCCATAGGAACCAGGGTCCCCCTAATAAATTCACAAAAATCAACACAAGCAAAATTAAATAAAAATACATAAACCAATTCAGTGAATCATTTTTCACCTTATGAGATTGCTTTTGGGATTTTTAATCATGCCTACAAAGATAACTGAATAAAGGAAATAAACATTAAAGAGATTCCATTTCTTTACAACATTTGCTATTTTAATTACTCTTTAATATTATTTTAAAAAAATCATGTCCTCTCCAGTGATATAAATTGAGAATATAGTTTTGTTGGTTTTATTGCTCTTCCACTTTAATTTACTTAATGTATTGCTTTCACTGAGCTAAATATCTTTGAATCATTGCAATATAATTTGTCTGGAGATTAATAGCTGCTCTATGCACTATCAGCAATAAAAATTACTATGGAAGTCAATGTTGCCTCATTAAGTACTAAATCTGGAGTCAAATAAACTCAGTGTCCATGCCTGTTTGGGTCTGGCCTTCATCGTGACTCTGTGAATGAGGATCCCATTAGCGACAGGTATGGAGATGTTGAGGCCTGATGCTGTACTTTTTTTTTTTTTTT
>SJYT01054958.1:220851-275994 GCA_006410635.1 Cephalophus harveyi | reverse complement strand
TATATTTTACAACAATATTTTTTGCACATTTTCCTATTGTACTAGAAATTCTTTAAAAAACCTGATTTTCAACACCTATGCAATAGCCTATCATAATAATATATTATCACTTACTCAGTTATTCCACTTTGGTTTGACTTAGGTTATATCTAGTTCATTAATATTTTACATCTCTTTGTGGGAAATCATGAGTCAAAAGTTTTCATTTGGGTCATTAGAGATGTTCTTTACAAGAAAAAAATGATCCTTGGATTGGTTTTGCCACAATACAACCAAAACACACCCTTAATTAGAAGATAGTTATTTCATACTTTTCTGAATATTTCTAATATTTAGGGAATTATCTTCCCTCTTGTGTTAAAAACAGGTGATAGGTCCGGTTGTCACCTGTGTATAGAAACTAGCCCCTTACTAGACTGGGATCCTCTGAGCAAGTTTCTTAAAATCTCCTTATCCCTAGTTTCTTTAACTCCTCAAAATCTTTCTCTCCTTCTCTGTGAAATGGGGATTATAATACTGCCTGCCTCAAAGTATTCTTTTATTGAATAGATAATGCACATAAAATGCTTATTACTTTCTGCAAAGTAAATAAAAAAATATAACCAATAATTCAATTCCCACCCAAACATGGGAAACTACAGAAGAACCAGGAGGTTAGGGATGTGGGTTTGGTTTGTTTCTCTTGATGTACCCTAGTACCTAACACCGGAGAAGGCAATGGCATCCCACTCCAGTACTCTTGCCTGGAAACTCCCATGGACGGAGGAGCCTGGTAGGCTGCAGTCCATGGGGGTTGCTGAGTCAGACACGACTGAGCAACTTCACTTTCACTTTTCACTTTCATGCATTGGAGAAGGAAATGGCAACCCACTCCAGTGTTCTTGCCTGGAGAATCCCAGGGATGGTGGAGCCCAATGGGCTGCCGTCCGTGGGGTCGCACAGAGTCGGACACGACTGAAGCGACTTAGCAGCAGCAGCAGCAGCAGTACCTAACACAGTGAGGGGGTAGCAGCCATTCTAGTGGCTTCTGTTGCATGAATAAGTAATTGAACAAATGCATAAACACTGTGTATTTGCTTACTTAAGAAATACATAATATGGATTGGTAAGATAATGATACTTATTGCTGTAATTGGAATAAAACTATACAAAATCCATATAGGCTGGCAAGCAAGGAGCCTCTTCCAAATGTTGGTCATGCTACTGGTTTTTTTTTTTTTTTTTTTCAATATTGTGACAGTATAGTGTATTTATTTCAGTCAAAAATACAAAAAGATAAATTATGAAGAACAAAATGTAAATGATCCATAACCATATCTCCTAGGAAAACATGAGTAACAACCATTTAGGAAAGTCTGCTCTAAAAATGGAGTGGGCAACATGGTCTTGGGCGTTGTGAGAGCTCTGCACCAACATTTCAAAATTATGCCTTTATTTACCTAACAATCAAAAGAAATTTTTAAAAGCATATTTTGGATAATCTGAACAGCCACCTCATAGTCAAATATTTCCACGTTACTGTAGGAGTAACAACCTGAGTTTGCAAACACATGCAACTATGTTGGTGCTGAGTTCTCTAACTTGGCCATGCTTCCTCACTGTGTGAGGTTTCTCAAAATGGGGGGCACAGGTTTAGGGGTTCTGACAAACATATTCCAAGTTTGGAAAACATTGTTTTCATCTATTTTTTCCCCAGTCATTTCTCTAAGTTAGTGGTTCTCAAGATTGGGAGTCGAGGGGCATGGGGAGGGAGGGGAGAGTTTGAATGTATCTCCCTTCAGGAACATTTGGCAAGATCGTTTGACATATTCAGTTATCACAATGAAGCGGAAGGAATCTTACCAACATCTAGTAGGTAGAGGCCAGGGATGCTGCTAAGCATCCTACATTGCCCAGGACAGCCCCACGATAATACATTAGTATTGTGAAGGCTGAGAAATCCTACTCTACATGTAGATTTTAATAATTTTGTTGTTTTGGTTTTACAAAGTTGAGCTTAGCCCTTTGTCACCTGTATTTTCTGCTTAGCATCACACTTCCCCATATCATGATGTCTTCCAATATATTTTTGGCAAGTGTGTCCTTCTGTTAAATGGATGTACAGTAACTTATTCAACCATGCTGGGACCCCATGAGAGAGGGGATCAGGTCTGTCTCACTAAAGCCCCACCCCCAGCACCAACTCTAGCCTGGCACAGGGTGGATGCTCAGTGTCTTTTTACCCAGAATTGTTGAATGAACCCCTCACCAGGGACTACCCTGATGGTCCAGTGGTTAAGAATCTACTTTACAAGCCAGGGGATACAGGTTCGATCCCTGGTTGGGAAGCTAGCATCCCACATGCTGGAAGCAACTAAGCCTGCAATCTGCAACTACTGAGCTCGCAAGCCTCAGTATGCAACTACTGAGCCCACGAGCTGCAATGGAAGATCCCATATGACAAACCACAATCCCATGCGCTGCAACTAAGACCCAACACAGCCAAATAAATAAATAAATATATTTTTAAAAAGAGCCCCTCACCAGCTCTTAAACACGGCAGATTGCTTCTAGATGAACAGCCACCATAAAGCACTTTGCTAAAGCTTGCCCTCATTTAGTGTCCTACTTCAGCAGAAAGGACTATAAGTGTGAAGGGTGGAGGGAGCGGAAGAACGTGTGGCTAAATGCCTTGGATTGCAGCTATTTATGTTTTTACTTATGTGTGAAGTTTCGGATTCTGATGAAATTTGTAAAATTAAATCAAACAAATCTGTAATTAAACATAATTGTTACTCTGGATGTATTCCCAGAATCATTCCATCTCTTTGGCCTAGGAGGAAGTGTGTCATATAAATTAATTTGAATTTACTATTAGATTTTGTCAGAACTGTCATTCTACAGCCAAGGGTAAGGGTAACTTAATAAGTCAGTGAAGGTAAATCCTTGGCTACAAAACTGGGCGGTGATGGGAGGATGAACACAAGTTAAGTGATCATCAGAACAGCCTCCTAGACATGGGCAGTTCATGCATTTTAACACCTGCTCCTCCATGCAAAATGGGATTCTTACCGGGTCTCCCATTTGCCCCTTTACTCCCATGCCAGGATTACCCTGGAAAAGAAAACAGAACAGAAACTCATTGCTTTTGAAAATTAAAGAAGAACTACAAGCAAGTAAGAGTTCTGGTTAGGCAATTTGTTGAAGAGTATTAAATAGGGCTTCCCCGGTGGTTCAGTGGTAAAGAATCTGCCTGCAATGCAGGAGACCTGGGTTCGACCCCACACTTGCAAAGATCCCCTGGAGAAGGAAATCACAACCTACTCCAACTCCAGTATTCTTGCCTGGGAAATTCCATGGACAGAGGAGCCTGGGGGGCTGCAGTCCATGGGGTCACAAAAGAGTCAGATGCGACTGAGCAACTAAACAATGATTTATTAAATACTTTGGTAATTTTAAAAAGAGGGAAGACATGATTCTGACAAACATCAGTGGTCTCTTGTCTTGATGGACATGGACATTACTTGTGTATGTTATTCATGGCTGCCTACCTTTAAGCCTGGACTCCCAGGGGGGCCTGGAGGTCCCTAAATCAACAGCAAAAACACACAAATCACTCATCAGTCACAGAAATCTGAATGTATCCTTGCTGGGTGTCCCAAGCTCTTCTTTAGGAAACCCTTAATTTTGAAACATGCACAATGGACTTCCTACCACAGCTGGGCTGCTTGTCCCCCCCTCCAATGCCACCCCCAGGGGGATCTGTGCTTCAGAATGGACTCGCACTCATAATGGTGGGTGTGCGCTGATTCATCAGGTCTCACAAAGGACCCACCTCTGCCTGACCCAAGACTGCAATTCTGGTTTCTTCTGCTTTATTTAAACATCAAGCTGGGGCTTCTAGAGGAACAGCATCAGCAATGCGGTACTTACTGCTAACCCAGGCTCTCCCGGGTACCCCGCTGGGCCTGCTGGGCCTCTCACTCCCCTTGATCCCTAAACAGGAGAAAAATCAGTGCCTTTGTTACTAAAAACTATAAGCATTGTTCTTGCAAGAGCTGCATGTAATCCCAGGTAGATAAAGACCTAGGAGAAGTCAGTTCCAGACACACCTGCCCTCCTGGGTGGTCCTGGACAGCAGCCCTGACACAGCTGGGCCAAGGGCACAGAGCAGGCAGGCAGCAGTGCTCAGGTGGGGGTGCCTGAGACTAAATTAAGACCCAGAGGTCAAAGAAATCTTGTTCCACATATAACTTTAATAGACATCAAGATGCTTTTAATTGCCAGGAGAAATATCAATCACCTCAGATATGCAGATGATACCACCCTTATGGCAGAAAGTGAAAAAGAACTAAAGAGCCTCTTGATGAAAGTGAAAGAGGAGAGTGAAAATGTTGACTTAAAACTCAACATTCAGAAAATGAAGATCATGGCATCCGGTCCTATCACTTCATGGCTAATAGATGGGGAAACAGTGGAAACAGTGAGAGACTTTATTTTCGGGGGCTCCAAAATCACTGCAGATGGTGATTGCAGCCATGAAATTAAAAGATGCTTACTCCTTGGAAGGAAAGTTATGACCAACCTAGACAGCATATTGAAAAGCAGAGACATTGCTTTGCCAACAAAGGTCCATCTACTCAAACCTATGTTTTTTGTCCAGTAGTCATGTACGGATGTGAGAGTTGGACTGGGAAGAAAGCTGAGTGCCAAAGAATTGATGCTTTTGAACAGTGGTGTTGGAGAAGGCTCTTGAGAGTCCGTTGGACTGCAAGGAGATCCAACCAGCCCATCCTAAAGGAAATCAGTCCTGAATATTCATTGGAAGGACTGATGCTGAAGCTGAAACTCCAATACTTTGGCCACCTGATGCAAAGAACTGACTCATTGGAAAAGACCCTGATGCTGGGAAAGATTGAAGGTGGGAGGAGAAGAGGACGACAGAGGATGAGATGGTTGGATGGCATCACCAACTCAATGGACATGAGTTTGAGTAAACTCCAAGAGTTGGTGATGGACCAGGAGGCCTGGCGTGCTACAGTCCATGGGGTCACAAAGAGTTGGACACGACTGAGTGACTGAACTGAACATTAAATCAAAATATTAATGTAGTTATACTCTATTCTTTCAACATGCCTAAAAGATCAACGTGAATAGGAAAGTCCCCAATTCAAGATCAAGGAAATTCAGCCTTGAACAATTTTCTGGAACATGTTAAGTAGTGGCATGATACCCAAATTCACAAGCAAAGGTAATAGCTGGGCAGTTCTAGAAGTATGAACAGAGGCACTCTGCTCTCCAGCTCACCCTGCCCACATCTGATGATCTGTGAGCATGCAGTGGCATTCCTCTCTCCCAGAGGATGAACTGCTACTTATTTTCACATCGACACTGAGGTATCTATTGAAAACACAGCAATGAGCTTCCAGAGTAGGAAGAGAACCAACCTGGGAAATAATACCATCAACAGCCAGACGTCACCAAATGAAATTACAGAGAACCATTAGGAGGCAAAATTGCTTTCAGTTTTAATCTTGTGAACACTGATGAATTGGAACAAGTCTAATCACTGAATTACAAATTCCAGGAACAAGAGGATGGTGCAAAATATTAAACACAATGTACAATTACTGATTCAGCAGGCAAAAATCACTTTCACTGGACATATATGATTTAGGTAGCTTCAAAGAGGTACATTTTCCTAAATATTAAGTGACTGTGGCTACCTGAGTAATACCAGATGATCACTGCAAGACAGAA
This sequence comes from Cephalophus harveyi, assembly GCA_006410635.1. NCBI lineage: Eukaryota > Metazoa > Chordata > Mammalia > Artiodactyla > Bovidae > Cephalophus > Cephalophus harveyi. Next base: position 270,255 of record SJYT01054958.1, on the reverse strand, counting down.
GAGGCAGATAAGCAGGAGCCAGCTGAGATTCAAGGATGACCCCATGAGCCTGTGACCAGTGCAGTCACATAGGGCTTGTGTTTGATTTAAAGCTCTGCTGTCATCATCTTGAAATTTGTAATAATTTTTGAACAGGAAACCTACGCTTTCATTTTGCACTGAGCGGGCCCTGCAAAGTTAGGTAACCTGTCTTGCTCGTGGGGTTAGGTTAGTGGGGACCTACTAACCTACTAGTGGGGACCATAGCTTATCTGAGGAGCAAACAGAAGCTCAGGGCCTGCCCCAAAGACTTACTGGTGAGCCGGGAGGTCCTGGGTCCCCTCTGTCGCCCTGCAACAGTAACGGTACATTGCGTTAGACGAGCAACGCTGTTCCCCTCAAACACACAGGATGTAAAAGAAGAAACACACACGCGCAGGAATTATCTGGACAGTCTGTTTTGGCCACCTGATGCAAAGAACTGACTCATTGGAAAAGACCCTGATGCTGGGAAAGATTGAAGGTGGGAGGAGAAGAGGACGACAGAGGATGAGATGGTTGGATGGCATCACCAACTCAATGGACATGAGTTTGAGTAAACTCCAAGAGTTGGTGATGGACCAGGAGGCCTGGCGTGCTACAGTCCATGGGGTCACAAAGAGTTGGACACGACTGAGTGACTGAACTGAACATTAAATCAAAATATTAATGTAGTTATACTCTATTCTTTCAACATGCCTAAAAGATCAACGTGAATAGGAAAGTCCCCAATTCAAGATCAAGGAAATTCAGCCTTGAACAATTTTCTGGAACATGTTAAGTAGTGGCATGATACCCAAATTCACAAGCAAAGGTAATAGCTGGGCAGTTCTAGAAGTATGAACAGAGGCACTCTGCTCTCCAGCTCACCCTGCCCACATCTGATGATCTGTGAGCATGCAGTGGCATTCCTCTCTCCCAGAGGATGAACTGCTACTTATTTTCACATCGACACTGAGGTATCTATTGAAAACACAGCAATGAGCTTCCAGAGTAGGAAGAGAACCAACCTGGGAAATAATACCATCAACAGCCAGACGTCACCAAATGAAATTACAGAGAACCATTAGGAGGCAAAATTGCTTTCAGTTTTAATCTTGTGAACACTGAATAATTGGAACAAGTCTAATCACTGAATTACAAATTCCAGGAACAAGAGGATGGTGCAAAATATTAAACACAATGTACAATTACTGATTCAGCAGGCAAAAATCACTTTCACTGGACATATATGATTTAGGTAGCTTCAAAGAGGTACATTTTCCTAAATATTAAGTGACTGTGGCTACCTGAGTAATACCAGATGATCACTGCAAGACAGAAGAGGCAGATAAGCAGGAGCCAGCTGAGATTCAAGGATGACCCCATGAGCCTGTGACCAGTGCAGTCACATAGGGCTTGTGTTTGATTTAAAGCTCTGCTGTCATCATCTTGAAATTTGTAATAATTTTTGAACAGGAAACCTACGCTTTCATTTTGCACTGAGCGGGCCCTGCAAAGTTAGGTAACCTGTCTTGCTCGTGGGGTTAGGTTAGTGGGGACCTACTAACCTACTAGTGGGGACCATAGCTTATCTGAGGAGCAAACAGAAGCTCAGGGCCTGCCCCAAAGACTTACTGGTGAGCCGGGAGGTCCTGGGTCCCCTCTGTCGCCCTGCAACAGTAACGGTACATTGCGTTAGACGAGCAACGCTGTTCCCCTCAAACACACAGGATGTAAAAGAAGAAACACACACGCGCAGGAATTATCTGGACAGTCTGTGCAGTTTGTTCAGTTCATCAGCACAGAACAGACCGCTGTGGATAGAGCTCTGTGGAGGTGCTTTCCTGATTTTATTCTTAAGCCCCCAACTACACTTTTACTCATTCGAAACCAACCAACACCAGGGAAAGATCGCTGAAGTCATGAGGACGTGGAACCAATTAGCAGGGCGGGAATAGAGACGCAGGGTACAGAACGGACACGTGGACACAGGGCGGGAGGGGAGGGTGGCACGAACTGGGAGATCAGGACTGAGATGTATACACTACCAGGCGTAAAAGAGGTAGCTAGTGGGAAGCTGCCGTAAGCACAGAGGCTCAGCCTGGTGCTCTGTTATGACCTGGAGGGGCGGGATGGGAGGTGGGGTGGGAGGGGAGGCCCCCGAGGGAGGGAATATGTATACATATGGCTGATTCCCTTTGTTGTACAGTGGAGGCTAACACAGCATTGTAAAGCAGCTATACTCCAATAAAAATAAAATATCAATTTTTAAAAAGGGGATTTCATCTTTAATTTCTAAATCCTCACTTGAACGGTTCCACTTCATCAGCACTTAACCATCTCTCTTCTGACTGGCAGAGCTTGGCTGCCTTAACGGACGCTTTGTTATCACCCCAGAGCAGATGTAGAGGGAATTTGTGTTGCAATTCCCTCACACCTGCCTTTGTGCTCACCTACCGTTTCGTGACTCTGTCCTGAGACTTTATCTACTTTAAAAAAATCAAGGAGTGTATATTCTCTTGAATACGGACTTTTTTTTCCAAAACGTAAAATACATTGTAAAACATACATATGGTAAAACTTAATATTTCAACCATTTTTAAGTGCACAGTTCTGTGGCATTAAATACATTCACCACGTTATATAACCATCACCAGCTTCCACTGTCAAAACTTTTCATTTCTTCAGTGGAAACTTTGCACCAATTAAATATGAGCCGCCTAGCCCTACTCCCTCCAGTCCCTGACAAGCACCATTCTGCTCCCCAACTTTATGAATCCAACTACTGTAAGAACCTCCTCTCGGTGGAGATCACCCCTGTTGAGTCCTTTTGTGACCGGTTTACTCCACTCAGCATAATGACCACAGCGTCCATCCATGTAGCATTCCAAAGGAAATCTCAGGCCGTGTGTTTTCTGCATGGGTTGACCTGTATGGAAAGGAATTCATCTGAAATCCACCCTGATCATAACACTTACCTGCATACCTTTAGTGGCACCTAAAATGAACACTGAATTTCCTTTTTCTCCTTTTTCTCCAGGAAGGCCCTGAAAACAAAATATTCACGTGAGAGAGGAAAAGAGCATATTAGTATTTCTGGATTTTCTTTTGCAACTGAAATATTACCAATAAAATTACTGTTATAATCATATTTCATTAGTGGAGATTATTTTATTCTCATTATTATTATCATCCTCAGTTACTCATATATATGTATTTAATATTTGCTTAAGATCTATTAAGGAGATGTGTATAAGAGACAGGTATTTGGTGATGGACAGGGACTGTCTCTTATACACATCTTACATCTGTAGCTATTTGCTAATTATTCAGCAGAAAAACTGCATTTTTCCTAACAACATAATGTACATAGTACTTGGATTTTTCTTATAAGTAAATAACATTAAGTTGTCAGTTAATAATTTACGCCCCAGAAATGGCAAAAAAATTATCTTATCCATTTAACTATTTGTATTCAAAACAGAGCTTAGGTACCCTTTAGATTAACTTTAAAAAAAAATAACCTGTTTCTTTTAGAAGGTTTTTACATGTAGCTGCAAGTTTGCTTACATAGAGTAATTTTTTAAAGTGAACAAAACACCTTAATGTACTTTCACCCCAAAGTTTCCCTATTTAATATCTTAATGTCCTACTGAATATCTTAATACATCTTAAGTTGGTTGCTCACTCACTCAGTGGTGTCTGACTCTTTGTGACCCCTTGGGCTATAGCCTGTCAGGCTCCTCTGTCTATGGAATTTTCCAGGCAAGAATACTGGAGTGAGGTGCCATTATATCAAATTTCTATGAAGCACATGCAGGTTTCAAAGTTAATCCCTGTTAGGAGAGTGTTTGACTTTGCTTCCAAAAGCAGATAACTACAGTTTCATGGTAAATTACACCATAAGTTTCCTTGAGAAATCAGATTTGCTTATGCAGACAATTGTTGCTTCTCACAGTTCCAATATGTGTGTTTCAGTTCCACAAATAAGTTATATCACACTAGTCCTCCAACCAGCGGCTTCAAATTTCAGTTACCACTGTGTATTAACTGAGTCAACGCATAAAACACAAACATCACTGCCAGCTCATTGGTCCACAGGTCACTATAAAAGTAACAGGTGAACCAAGATCACCAGCTGATTGTATCACTCCTTTCAAAGTCTACCAGTGACTAGTCACTAGCATCTGTTGGCTCACACAGAGACAGCTTCCCTCCCAGTGACACACCCAAGTGACATTTCATGAAGATAAATCAATGAAAGAGAGGACTGGCCAGCAAAGATGAAAAGGGAGTGAAAAATGCTAATACTGGAGGCGAAATTCAAATAGAATGTAAGTGGAGCCATTGTGAGAGGGTGGTCACTATCGTCATCCAAGCCAGAGGAATTCAGCGAAGACAAACATCCACATCAAAGAAGGGAGCGGCTGTGACCGAAAGAACGAAAGGTACCAGAGGAAGTGACACAGACAGAAGAACCTCATGTTACAGAAACTCAGAGAGATGTCACCACAGCTGGTCCAAACTTAGAAAAGAGGGTGATATTCACCAAAGCACAGAAAACCCCTCCACTCCATGTCCTAAGTTACAGGACCAGGAGAAGGCAAGCCCAATTCAAACTGTCTTTGATAAGTTTTTACAAGGAAAGAAAATCCTTTAATTCTCAATGTTTCTAATGTTTTAGATTATAATGTGATAAATAAATATTAGTTTTTTAAATTACCCCTATATATTTATGATGTTTTAATGAAATATCTTAAAGGTCATGGAACAACAGTAATTTTCCCATCGGATGTTAAGGTTGCTTTGTGTGCCTTCGGATTGCATGCCATTATTATAGTCTCAACTCCTGTGCAGAGTGAGGACTGCCCATATATAAAGTGGGTCAAGGGGAAAAAAATCACTTTACAAAGAGACCATTAAGACAAACTTCAGTACTGTGATCAGAAGAACCTGCTGTGTTAAAGCTAAAATTGAGAATCCTGCTCTCTCGGATGTTCATGGACGCTCAGTAGAATGTGCTGTGATCCAATTTGAAAATCTTAAGAAATGTGCATTCACCAGACTGCACTTGCATGTTCAAGGGCCTGAGTTTGAAAACAAATGACGGTTGAGAAGCTTAACTATGGAAGTCAGTTGCGTTACTTGATACCACAAGAAAAAGGTGAATATGGAAATTCTTTTTTGAGTTCTGTGTTCAGACCATTTCCACTAGGATCTGGAGCAAAAAGAAAATGCATAGAAGAAAATAAGATGACTGTGGTGGTAATGAGAAAACCTTTTAGAAGGTGATGATATTTAACTAGGGAAGCAGAAAGGCTGAAAAACAGGCACAGAAGATCAGTTTTGAAAGGCTAAGTCATCTCCAGTCTTTATTTAAGTGAGAAAAGAGAGAAATGGGATATAAATGGTAGAGGAAAGAGTCATTCTTACTAAAGTTATATTTAAATAAAAGTGCAAACTTTTGAAGGATAAAAAAACCACTAAGAGCAGTAAAGGCCTCTTAAGTGCTGGATACTGTCAACTATTTCTGAACCTCCACTCCAAACTCCTGTCATTTATTTATTTCTTTTGCATTATGGGGGCTAGAAAGCTAAACACTGCATTTCCCAGACTGCTTTGCAGCTGGCTGTGAAGTAGGGTCCACCTGGGAGATGTACTTCTGAGATTTGGGAGGCAGAAATGAGAAAAACATCCTCTTCTGGTACTGTTGATGCTGCCAAGCAGGAAGGTAGAAACCTAAGTGTTTGCTGGCGTCTTGAAGTGGGGATAAGAGATAGTGGTTGAGGTAGGAGCAGCTTCTAACTTCTGGATCTCAGCTATGTGTGAGCCCCTGAAATCTTGCAGTGACCCCGGAGTTTTAATCCTCCAACCGTATATTAAGTGCCAAATTCCCTGTATTAAATTCCTCTCTGTTTGAAATACCTAGAAGGGTTTAAGTGGCTGCAGTGAACCCTGAAGGATAAACAACCTCAGTTTTGCTAACTGGCCTCCCTTCCCCTACTATTCATTCTCTATCCAGCAACCAGAAGCATCTTGGTAGACCATCAGTCAGATCAGATCACTTCCTTCCTTAAAACCATCCAGTGTCTTCCCATGTCATGGAAAAGAAAACCCAGCCTCCTTCCACAGTCTACAAAGCCCCATGTCAGCTACTGATGGAGCGGTCATGTCAACTCTCTGTTCTCATCCTCCAGTCACTCTCATCTGTTCACCGGGCTCCCAGGATACTTGTAATAACTCCGTTTCTTGAACACATCAAGTCTGTTCCCACTGGAGGCTCTTTTCACTTGATTCCCACTAAAATGAGCTGTGGCTCTCTTACTGGGGGGCCTCGTGGGCCAAGAGCTCCTCTTTCTCCTGGAATCCCTGGATCACCTCTTGAGCCATTGTAGCCATCTATGCCAGGTCTGCCTCTGGATCCAGGAGGCCCTGGGTGTCCCTACAGAAAACAAAGTTATAGGTGAAGTATTTTTGCAAGAATATAAACATTGAAGGCAGGAGGAGAAGGGGACGACAGAGGATGAGATGGTTGGATGGCATCACCAACTCAATGGACATGAGTTTGAGTAAACTCCAGGATTTGGTGATGGACAGGGAGGCCTGGCGTGCTGCAGTCCATGGGGTTGCAAAGAGTCGGACACGACTGAGCAACTGAACTGAACTGATCGTAACAAAATGGTTATGCAAATATGGGTACCCAGATTATGGCCTTTATGACTCACACGTTGTTCAGTTTTGTGAATCTGCCTTTCCCACCCACAAATACGATGTAGTACAGTACATATGTGCATGCTAAGTCACATCAGTCGTGTCTGACTCTTGGGACTCTTTGCAACCCCATGGACTGAAGGCTGCCAGGCTCCTCTGTCCGTTGGATTCTCCAGGCAAGAACACTGGAGTGGATTGCCATGCCTTCCTCCAGAAGATCTTCCTGACCCAGGGATCAAACCCATGTCTCTTATGTCTCCTGCATTTGCAGATGGGTTCTTCACCACTAGCACCAGCTGGGAAGACATAAATTTATTTTCAAACACTCCAATTTAAATTCATTTAGTTTGGAGCATTTTCAGAGATTTGGGAGGAAATCTTCCTTGAAATCCTTAGAAAGACTCTAATGAATTATAACCATCCCCAAATACCTTTTTCTTCTTTCCTTTGGTTTTCACATTAGAAATGAGAGCTTTAAGCCCATTCCCACCATTAGGACTCACAGCTAATAAAAAATTTCATAATGAGAATAAATTTATTTCCAGAAAATTATACTTGAGCTGACAAGTATATCTAGCTCATGTTCTAAATACTTTTCTCCAATCTGCTTGAAAACCTTGTTCTTCAAGTAAAGTGTTTTGGTCTCAGAGTTATTACACAAAATTGAAGTGCACATACCCTGCCATTTATGAAAATAAGAAAATAAAGAAAAGTTTGTCATTTGCTGTTGCTTTTGTTCAGTTACTATATAATATATATCATATAAATACATTAGATCATGTGACTTTAAGGCTTTGATGAGTCTCTCTTCCCCCCCAAAATGGAGAAAACTTAAGGATACTTACAGGTATCCCATCCAGACCTGGAAATCCAGGAACTCCGGTTGGACCCTAAATCCCAGAAAATAAAGATATAAAAATTACTAAATTATTAGATTAACCAGTTGATTTACTTAAAAGCATTAGTAATTAATGGCTTGCTTTAAAAAAAAACAACCCTTAATGGGCACTGTCATCTATTTTTACATTAAGGAACTCAAATGCCAACATTTAGAAATCAGCATTTTGTTTCCTTCTTTTTGTACTTAGGAAGCCAACATGGCAGTATCAATTCAAAGAATACAGTATTGGATAATTAGAAATTCAACTTCCCAGAATCTCTTTATCCCAGAGAAAGAAAACCTTAAATGTAAACATGGGTAATTGACAGGACTGTTTTTGCACACTTGCACTACAATAAGATCTCAAATTCTCAACAGAGAACAAAGAATAGTTTTATATCCATATTATGGCATATTAAACAAAGTTTCTAAAGGAATAAGTTCAATCTACATCAGTTGATATGAAATGATTTCTAAGCCATGTGATTGAGTGAAAAAAGACTTGGCATGGTACGTATAGTATCATTTAGGCTTTTTAAAAGGTCATAAAGAAAACCACTCCTCACTGGCTACGCTCATGCTTTTTCGGTCATTCTATGTATTTATTGTGTTTGGGGTTGTGCTGGGTCTTTGCGCTGCATAGGCTTTGCTCCAGCTGTGGCGAGTGGGGACCGCTTTCCGGTTGTGATGTGCGGGCTTCTCACTGCGGTGGTTCCTCTGGTTGTGGAGCACGGGTCTCTGGATTGTGGCCTTGAGTAGATGCGGCTCCTGGACTCTAGGGCACAGGCTCAGTAGCTGTGGCGCACGGGCTTAGTTGCTCTGTGGCATGTGGGATCGTCCCAGATCAGGGACCGAACCCACGTCTCCTGCACTGGCAGGTGGATTCTTCACCACTGAGCCTCCAGGGAAGCCTGACACACTCTTCTCTTTAAGCATCTAGAAAACATCCAGAGAGGCACGCTCTTCTGGAAAGGGGGCTAGAAATGAGGGCAGATTATACAAGGGGAGTTCAGGCTTAATTTTTATAAGGTGCAAATAGGTACTACTTGTGATTATACAAAAAAAAAGAATCTGGTATAGCAACGCTGGTGAGTGGTTAAATGAGTCTTTCACTTAAGAAGAGGCTTACCTTATCACCTTTGTCACCTGCTGCTCCAGGACGGCCACTGTCACCTTTCATCCCTTTCTCTCCTGGGATCCCAGGGGGTCCTGGTGGTCCCAGGGGTCCAATAGGACCCTGTGGCCCTGGTGGTCCTGGCTGACCCTAAGAAGAAAGATTAAAAAGTAAGGGGGTGCTGGATGAGCCTTAAGTAAAGTTTTCTAACACAAATATTGGTGACTTGGGTTTACAGAAGACAGGAAAATTAAAGATTGAGCAAATTTTAATAATAGAAGGACAAATGATGAATTAATTGCCAAAAAAAGAAAGAAAATGTTGTCTTTTTCTATCTGAATCAAAGCTATACAGTAAATTTGAATCACGGCACGTGCACACACACACATCTATATACTGATTATAGTTCTCTTATGCTTTTCATTCTGTCATTGAAAATTAAAAATTTATTTGGCTGCATCGTGCTTTAGTTGCCTTGCATGGACTCTCCAGTCGTGGCACACGAGCTCAATAGTTGTGGCATGTGGGATCCTAGTTCCCCAACCAGGGATTGAACCCACGTCCCCGGCATCACAAGGAGACCACCAGGGAAGTCCCCTGAAGTAAGTAATTTTTAAATGAAGTCTCATTAACATTATGTTAGTGACACAAGAGTGAGAAAAAACTGCCAGATCTTCATTTCCTTCAAATGGCTAATGATTTGTCTGTCTTTTTACAGAGAAACATTTCTTTTTTAGCTGATTTTATCTGCTCTCTTATCCCTAATTAGGAAGCTGGCTCTCCACATCATATTATTTTTATGCAATCTAACTTCCTTTCCATGAATGAAAAGATCACCTTTTATTTTAGGTAAAGAAGTTTCAGGAACTCAGCTCTCCCTCTGAACACACAGTGGGAATATCTCTGGGACAAAGATGAGGAAAGCTCTGCTCTCTTTAAGCCTCTTCCCCTTTGCATTTAGATGCACTGATGCCATGAAAGCAATGTTCAGTTACCACAGCGAATCTCACAACTCCTTCTATTCTGAAGTAGGCAGGTTGATATATCTCAGCATCAGTTTCTCTGATCAGTTTCCAGATGATCATATCTAGCTTCCTCCTTGACATCTCCTTGAATACAACGGTTGTTGTGGCTGGTCACCCCCAGTCATGTCTTTGCGGCCCCACAGACTGTGACCCTCCAGGCTCCTCTGTCCATGGAATTCTCCAGGCAAGAATACCAGAGTGGGTAGCCATTCCCTTCTTCCTGACCCAGGGGTCAAACCCAGGTCTCCCGCATTGCAGATTCTTTACCATCTGAGCCACCAGGGAAGCCCCGAACACAATGGTACCTCCAGCTTAAAAAAAAATGCAAAATAGAACTTCTAATTTTTCTCCCCAGATCTGATCTTCCATTCACCTTCTCCAGCTCCAGAAAACTAGGGATCACCCTTGCTATTCCTCTTTCTCCCACACTACATTTAACCCATGCTCAATTCCTAGCCATTTCACTTCCAAAAGAGATCTGAAGCCTCCCCACCTCACTGTCTGCGGCCTTGCTGCCAGCCTGGAGCCGCCAGCATCAGCGAGACCTGCACTCTAGGCTCCCAGATGGTTCTCCAGCTTCCTTTTACCCACTCCTGGCCTTTCTCCAAGTGACATTAAAGCAGAAATCAGATCATGGCATGGCCCTGCTTTTCAAGTTCTCCTTGCCTTCCCACTGCAACCAAAATAAACCTGTGCGCCTCACCTTCTGGCCTCACAGAGTGTGGCCTCAGATTCCCTTGCCCCCAGGCTGTGCCCGCCCCACACTCACCGCGTTGGCCACGCTGCTCTCATCTGTCCCAGGGCCTGGGTGCAAGCACTTCCTTGAAGGCTTTCTCTAGATCTGCACGTGACATGAGTCTCTCCTGAACCGCCGCCAGTGAAGGAGGATTCTCAGTTCATTCACATCCCCATTAGTCTCCAGCAGGGCACTCTGTCTACTTCCTTCTTAAGGTCTTAGCATTTCACATTTTTTTTACCTTTTGGCCCTTCCGCACAGCCTGTGGGATCTTAGTTCCCTGACCAGCGATCAAACTTGCAACCCCTGCATTAGAGTCTTAACCACTGGACTACCAGGGCAGTCCCTCACAGTTTTACAATATGTATTTGCTCATCAGTTCGTTGTCTGCTCTCCAATGAGATACTGGCACCATGAGGGTGGGGATATCTGCTCACCATTTAAGTCTTCTGTCTACCACCTGCCATGGCCTTTGGCTCAGGAACGAATGAATGAATGAAGGGTTCGTGTGGCGGTAACTATGCTCTTAGGCTTGGTGGTCCAGCCTGACCATCTATCCACTCCAGAAATACCCTACTTGGACCCTGGAAAGTGATTTTTGAATTTTGCAAAAAAGGAATGCTATCAAATGCAATGTTTATGACATATTCCTTGATTTTGTACTTCAAATTGATTTTTATAAAATAACCAAAGTATGGGAATAATGAGGCTCTTTGAATGAACTTTAGACTCTCAAGTCAGGGTTTCTAAATGACACTTCCAGCCTCCACATTCAATCTCTGTCTATAATTTGATGTGAGCAGAGAGTATCTTAGATTCAAATGTTTTGTTAAAATAACTCACTTTGCAGTCTTAAGATAACACCTCTAGATGAAGTAAAGAGAAGCTTTTTAATGAGAAGATTATAACAGTGATTTCGCCAGTGCGGGGTGATCTGGCCACATAATACCATGTACTGTGCACATACATGTCCAGCTGTGTATTCTAACAGCTTCAGAGTCTGTGCTCTATTTCACTACAGTCTGAAAACACTTTGGATCCATCTGAAGTCAGACTGTTCATCTGCCATTTTTTGTGTTTTCTAAAAATTTTCCAAATATTTAAGAAAAGTCATTGAATCTCCCCTTTCCCCATCAGACAACCTGGATGACTGCATTCAGTGAGCAAGTGAAGTCTTGATCTGTGGAGAGAAAAGCTGAGTGGATTTCAGGGGATATCTGCTCAGATCAGATCTCTTAAATCTCTGGGCAATTCTGAATCATTAGTGCTCAGCTCCAAGCATGCATGGGGCTTCCTGGGTGGCTCAATGGTAAAGAACCTGCCTCCAATGCAGGAGACTCAGATTCAATCCCTGGATTGGGAAGATCCCCTGGAGAAGGGAATGACTACCCGCTCCAGTATTCCTGCCTGGAGAATCCCATGCACAGAGGAACCTGGGGGGCTACAGTCTATGGGGTCGCAAAGAGTCAGACATGACTTAGTGACTGAATAACAAAAACCACCAGTGTGCACAGGACCCTGCACAAGAATGTGGAGCCAGTCTTTGGTGTGTGGGGCGCAGGGGAAAAGACTTTTAAAGAGTCCCATCTACATAAAAATTTGAATCATCTGAAATCAGTGTGTAGGCACCATTCTGGTGCCCCAATCTCAGGATTCCTATGAATGAAATCCCACAAGGGGGCAAGTGAGACTGTTCTGTTAGGCGGCCACCCTCTTGAAACCAGGGCCAGTCATGGGCCCCAGCCCTGAGCATGAGCCCCAGAGCTCCTCATGTGCTCAACCCCCAGAGGATAAACAGAGTGCATCCTGCTGAAACTACTTAAAGCCCAAGTTGGAGCTGCCACTGCCTGGGTACCACTTAAGCGAACTTCCGTAACTTTTCTGTTCCTCTGAATGATCCACAGGACTGAAAATTGGGTCTGTCCACTCAGCCAATCCCCTAACACCAAGCTGACCCTGGACTCTATGCTTTCTTTCTCATTCCTTTTTTCATAATTGACAACCTTTAACATCTGCCTACATTTTATAAGTCAAAATCATACTTTATTTGTACTTTCCCTTCTCTTCATACATTTTCATTATCATTAGAATAGCTGCTATTCCTTGAGCATGCATAAAAATACTATAAGCTTAGAATTTTCAAGAAAGTTTAAATGTATACATAAGTGTTACAGAAAAGACAACAATAAAATATAAAATCTAATCACATGGGCACCAACCATTTAGGGGCACTTTGAGGCCATATCTATTTACTCTAGATATTATACAATTTCTAAACTACAATCTAAGTGTCAGCATAAATAATGACTTCAGCTGACCTTTTCTACGTGTTAATTAATCTCAGTTGGTTTTGATTAATTACCATAAGGCTCAGGAAATAACTGCTTTTTCAGTAAGTTTGGAAATAATCTGTCTTACATATCATTTACACAAAAAGTTCTAAATTATCTATTGTGAACACTGTATTTTACAATAACCTATGATCTAAAAACAACAAAATGCATGTCTGGACAGAAAGGGGGAACAGAAAGGACAGCCAATTCACTGGCTATAATTCTCTTTAATGTATTTCGTTTTAGACACGCGATGCCGAGTCCAAGCCACTAATGGAACTTTGGAGAGAAAAGGAAAAGGAGTGGAAATATTGAGCACAGTGGCAAGAATGATAAAACTGCATTCAATATAGAAATGTGTCCTGATTGAGAACACGCCAGCTAAAACACCCTTAAACAGAAATACATCGAGCAATGGTAATTTGTATTATTAAATTCTCTGTCCCTCCCTTTTGCCACCTCCCCAGCCCTGATCAGTCACACTGACATCCCTGAACAAGGGATGTCCAGCTCCGTTCTTTCACAGACTTCTGTGTCCTGTCCCTGAAGCGCCCCTGCCGTGCCCCCCGTCATCTCTCCCTCCTCCCCTGGAAAAACCCCCCTGTCCGCTACTCTCACCCCACACCCTTCAGAATGAGATGCTGGTCCAAGATGTCTGTGTAATGACACCTCTCGTCCACTCCTCTGATCACCTCTTTGTCTGTGTGTCCCCAGCCCCACACCCGCTGACCGGAGCTCCTGGCAGACAGAGCCTAGGTGTCCGAGGCCATGATGCAAGAAAGGCAGGGAACGGTACTGAACAAAACCACGTGGTCAGATCCACCACCCAACCCGAGGGAAGACTGTCAAGGATCTGCTTTCTCCTGGCTCTGAACTGCTGTCCCCGGAAGTGGCTGAGAGTAGGGATGGGGACCTGAGATGACTCCACCCGGGCTGAGCAGAGCAGCGGCCCTGAACGCCACCCTGTCGGTGTCTGTGGTTGCTGAGATCTGACATAGGGGTCTTCCTTCAACCACAATGAACTGCACATACAACCCCTACCGTGCAAGTGGAAAAACGAACAGAGAGCATTAAAGGCCTCCCTTCTATGGGATAGACTGCGTTTTGTTCTACATGCAGTGCTGTTTTTTCCTCTTAATAGTTATCTTACTACAGAATACATCTTAAAAAATACTCTAAAACCTTGTATACCAGTATTAAATATGCCAGAAAGCTGTTCACAAAAACTTCCCAAGCACCAATATTTGAAATAGTCATTGTGAGTTTATCTAATCTGAGTAAATCATTTATCCACAATGATGGAATAATTCCACTTTCATTACATCACTTCATCAGATTGATTATATTCTTTGCAGCCAAAGATGGAGAAGCTCTATACAGTCAGCAAAAACAAGACCAGGAGCTGACTGTGGCTCAGATCATGAACTCCTTATTGCCAAATTCAGACTTAAATTGAAGAAAGTAGGGAAAACTGCTAGACCATTCAGGTATGACCTAAATCAAATCCCTTATGATTATACAGTGGAAGTGAGAAATAGATTTAAGGGACTAGATCTGATAGACAGAGTGCCTGATGAGCTATGGATGGAGGTTCGTGACATTGTACAGGAGACAGGGATCAAGACCATCCCCATGGAAAAGAAATGCAAAAAAGCAAAATGACTGTCTGGGGAGGCCTTACAAATAGCTGTGAAAAGAAAAGAAGCAAAAAGCAAAGGAGAAAAGGAAAGACATAAGCATCTGAATGCAGAGTTCCAAAGAATAGAAAGAAAAGATAAGAAAGCCTTCCTCAGCGATCAATGCAAAGAAATGGAGGAAAACAACAGAATGGGAAAGACTAGAGATCACCTCAAGAAAATTAGAGACACCAAGGGAACATTTCATATAAAATAAGGGATCAATTAAAAAAAAAAAACACATGTTTCAAAGTAAAGAGTTGAGCTTACTAATTTATCAGGCAACACTAAAATTAACTTCACGATGAATAGACATAAATAAGGGGATGACAGAGGATGAGACAGTTAGACAGCATCACTGACTCAGTGGACATGAATTTGAGCAAACTCTAGGAGATAGTGAAGGACAGTGCTGCCGTCCATGGGGTTGCAAAGGGTAGGATGCAACTTAGCATCTGAACAAGACAAGACACTTCTGTAACTACAGAATCATTAAATAATCACAAGAATTTTGCATCTTTAAAAAAAGCTGTTTTGGTTTTTTTTTTTAAGAAATATTCCACTCCTACCCCTGCACCTTTCACCCATGCTAGGCAATGGATCACTGCATTTCAGTCACTGTAGCAAAAAGGAAAAAATGCCCAAGGGAATGAATGGCTGGCTGTCAGAGGTAGGATCTCTGAATTTTTTCTTTCTTTTTTTGCTACTGTGGGTCTGGAATTGCCTCTATGGTTTATGACCTTCAGTGAGAGACAGTGAAGTCAGAAAAAGGATTCACTGAATCCAGAAAGGACAATCGGCCTGACAGCCGAGGAAGCTCTGGCATGCCATGGGAAGCCGCCAGGCCACGGCTTTCTACCCAAAGGCCAGCCGGACGCCGAGTCATCAGACCCATTCACGCGCCTCCCCACTGCGGCTGCAGCCGCACCGGGCTCTCGGGCCAGCTGAACAAATAAAAGGCTGAAGGCGATCGGAGTGGACACTGGCTCCCACGCCTGCCTGGCTCTCGGAGGCCAGAGCATTCCTTTAGGATTCCCCCTCATTAACCGTCCGTGTCAGATGCGTCTCTTGAGCTGGGCTAGGATCAAACTATCTCTATTTCACAACATTTAGTAGACGAGACCAACAGAGAAGATGATGTGTACATTCTTAACACCTAAATCTTCAAATCAGCCTTTTGGGCTACCACTGGTCTGCTTGCTTCTGGGAAGCAAACCCTAAGAGGAATGGAGGGACATATGTACACCCATGGCTGATTCATGTGGTATATGGCAAAAACCACCACAATATTGGAAAGTAATTTTACTTAAATTAATTAAAAAAAAAAAAAAAAGAAATCCTTCGTCTATTGAGCAGTATGAGGACTGGGAGAAATAGCTACAGAAAGACAACAGCAGATGCACAATCACACTTTTTCTGCCACTACTTCTTGCTCTTTTAGAATCGGAGAATCAGTGCAAGAAGCCTGAGTGAATGAAATGAATGAACAAACAAGAAAGATGCTTTTATTATACTGTTGTTTAGTCACTAAAGTGACAGTGAAGTCACTCAGTCGTGTCCGACTCTTTGCGACCCCATGGACTGTAGCCCACCAGGCTCCTCCGTCCATGGGATTTTTCAGGCAAGAATATGGGGAATGGGTTGCCATTTCCTTCTCCAGGAGATCTACCAAAACCAGAGATTGAACCCAGGTCTCCCATATTGTAGGCAGACACTTTATCGTCTGAGCCAGAAAGTAAAAATGAAAGTGAAGTCACTAAGCCGTGTCCAACTCTTTTGCAACCCCATGGACTGTAGCCTGCCAGGCTCCCCTGTTTTTGCTTGGAATTTTCCAGGCAAGAATACTGGAGTGGATTGTCAATTTCTTCTCCAGGGGATCTTCTGGACTCAGGGATTGAACCCACATCTCCGCATCTCCTGCTTTGGCAGGTAGATTCTTTACCACTGAGCCATCTGGAAAGCCTTTGATTACACTGTTTACACATAAATTTCCAAATCACTCTTGGCCAATAAGATCATGACATTGATCATCAAAAGGGTCGCAGGAAGGGAAAGGTATTTATTAAGCTTGGTTATGCACCTGGGGTGTCCATATATTACTTCATTTAAGCCAACCAGCAGCCCTGAGGACTGTGGATTATTATTCCTGTATAAATAAGGAAAGTCCACATATAACAGTGTTCATCAAATTTTAGCCCAGTCCTGTATCTCTGACTGTTCTGTAGGAACTTCCTTGAATCTTCTTCCCTGTACATTCACACTCATCATGTCAGAAGCTGAGCTCACCACACCCAGACTGGTTTTCCTGCCTTTTTCCTCCCTGACTCAGCAGACAGCAACTTGGGTTTCTTCCACCAGCTAAGCTGGGTGGTGACCCAGCTGTCAGCTTTGCTGACCCTCTATCCCTCTTTCTCCCAAGACCAAGCCTATCACTTCTTTCCCTGAATTAATTCTCAGATGTCTGTCCCTCTGGACCCTGGGTCACGATCTGGTCATCCACATGGGCTACCCAAGCACCAGCCTGCCCCGCTTCCCTAAGTCCAGTCTCCCCCTCACTTGCACATACCAGTGTCAACTAACCCTCAGTCTCCCCTCTGCTGTGTCCTTGCTTCCATCAACGCTGCAATGAGCACAGCCCATCCTCCTCCACCCCAGCAAACCGAGGTCCCTAAGCGTCTGCACCCACACCCTCTGCTCCAGTCACATTTGTGTATTCTCTTTGCCTGAAGCAATAGCAGCCTTGGCCCCTCTGTAGCTCAGATTCAACCTTCCCCCAGCCCAGATTATGATGAGAACAATGATGACGATGCTGGGACACCCCTCACCGAGCACTGAGCATTCTGGTCCCTGGAAAAGTACTGTGCCTTCCTCGTGTGGAATCCTTACATCCTTAGAGCACAAAGGCATCCTACGTCTACTTTTCCATCCCCAAATGAGGAAGCCTAGGCTCAGAGAGATGAAGGCCACTTGGCTCCCACCTGGAGAAGCAGAGTCACACCCGACTTCAAAGTTGCTGCTTCCCTTTGCACTACAGTCCTTTTCAACCTCACTCTTGTATAAACTCTCATATCCACCCTCAAACAATTAATACCCACATAAGCTTAGCACTTATTTCTCATTATTGTTTTATGCATGTTACTTTAATATCTACTTGGGGTGATGTCGTCCAGTAAGATTACTGGGACCAGGAATCTGTGTAATAAAACCACCCCCAGCCCACCTTGGCCACTGCCTTCCACAGTATAATTAAATATACACTCAAGCACTTATTTATAATCAAAATTAACAAAGGAGAGTTTGCCAGCAACCCTGTCTTTTTCATTCTTGACTGTATTTCAACAACTATGCCACTAGGTGGCACTATAACATCACTTAAAGCTCAACTAGGCCTCAATGTGCAGCCTGAACCCTCTAGGGGTGCCTCTAAGGTCCTCCCCTATTGCAGATGAAACAACTGCTGGAGATATAGGAGGATCATAAAATAAATAAAAACAAAAAAAAAAGGTGTTACTCAAAGAGCAGTCAGTCCAAGGAGACCGGACTGCAATGGCAAGTGTCTTCTTGTGCCTTAAGTTCACCTCACTCAATAAAGGAAAAAATTGGTCAGTTAAGTTTGTAATATCACTGACTCAGGATTTTCAGCTGTGTTTTAAAAAAATTTTTAATGGAGGTAAAATGAATATTATTTATTTTTTCATTAATATAAGCAGGACAATAAAGTGTCCTTCCAAATCATGTAAAATTCATTTATTAATGTCTTTTAATTTGATAAATAGGCTGTATTTTTGTATCATTTTTTCCAGTTTTTTTTTTTTTTGGAGGGCCACACCTCAAAGTTTGTGGGATTTTAGTTCCCTTGGGCCCATGGCGGCGAAAGTGCAAAGCCCTAACCAGTGGACAGATGGGTTAATTCCCCATGGGAATTAACATCTTAAACTTACACAGTGCGGTATCAAGTATATCATTAAAACTGGAAGAAAGGGAATTCCCAGGATCTTAGTTCCATTCCTGGTCAGGGAATTAAGATCCTGCATTAAGATCCTGCAGAGTGGCGGAGCCAAATTTTTTTTAAAAGATGTACAGCATAATGATTCAACTCACATACATCATGAAATCACAATAAGTTTAGTGAACATTCCTCACCTCATATAATATAGATCAAAAATAAAAGAAAAAAGTTGTTTCTTTAAGAGGAAGCTTGATGCAACGGGAAAAAATGCTGTACTGAAAACTAGAAGACATGGCTTTGCTACTGAATGATAAATAAGGTCACCCACCTACCATACAGCATGGGAAACTATCTTCAGTAGCCTGTTTGGAAAAGAATGTGTGTGTGTGTGTGTGTGTGTGTGTGTGTGTGTGAATAACTGAATCACTTTGCTATACACCCAAAACACTGTAAATCAACTATAGTTCAATTTAAAAAAATAATAAGGCTACCCCTTGATCCAGGTCATGGAACACTGGTTTTCCCATCTTCAGTAATGGTGTAACATTAGCCCAGCCTCGTACCCCTCCAGGTACAATGGTCTCCAGCCCAGACCTCCCACCAGGGTGCAGTAGCCTCCCGACAGGTTTTCCCTAATAATTCTCCCTGCCCCTCATCACCTTCACTATATCCTCCCAAGAGCAGCCAGCATGTTCTTATAACATAAATCCAACCTGTGTCTACTCCTCCGAACATCTTTCAAAGCCTTTCCTGTCCTTCAGGATAACCCACATCTGGTTTTTCAGTTGCTATGGGAATGTAACAGGCAGCGCCGAGAGCTCCTGGTATGCCACTTGAGGAGCTAGAATCCAGGTATCTCTCTTTCATTCCTCTGCCCTCCAGGGGTCCCTGCCCCTGGCCATTCCCATCCTTCTCCCCTTCCTGAGTCTCCAGTGCTGGCCCCCCTTCCTCCTTCTGCAGCTCCGCTGGGCTGCCCTGACCTCTTGCCACTTTCTCTTGGGCAGACTTGCCCATCTCCCTGGAGTCAGGCACCTCCAGCTCTGAGTATCCTCTGTTTCCCTCTCTAGGCCAGACTCTCTTCTGAGCCCTGGCCACATATCAGTATGCAAAGTGGACTCATGATCATCCCCTTACGTGTGCTCCTCGGCCACCTGCCTCCATCCACACAGCTGTTCACATCACCCCAGGGTGTCCTGTGTGCTCCCTGCCCCACCCGGAGTCTCTTCCTTCCTACCCATCTGCCTCCCAAATATTCTCAAAACCCACGCTCTTCCCCTCCATGCTTGCCCCTTTGCTGAGCCACCAAAACATCCCACCAGGGTGACTCCAGTAGCCTCCTGACAGGTTTTCCCTAATAATTCCCCCTGCCCCTCATCACCTTCACTATATCCTCCCAAGAGCAGCCAGCATGTTCTTATAACATAAATTCAGCCTGTGTCTACTCCTCCGAACATCTTTCAAAGCCTTTCCTATCCTTCAGGATAACCCGTACGTATCTGGTTTCTCAACTGCATCCCTTACCACTCGCTCCCTCACCTACATGATCAAATCTTGCTGGCCACCTCGTGGCCCATCCAACACGCCTGCCCATCTCCTTCTCACTTTGCCTTGGGTGGCAAAAGATGTAATAAACCTAAGGATTTTGAGAGGATGATTTTTGTTCTGTTATCCAGGTGGGTCCTAGAAGCCATCACATGTATCTTTATAAGAGGGACTTGGAGGAAGATTTGGTCCAGACATGCAGGGGAGAAGGTGATGTGATGATGGAGGCAGAGACTGAAGTGATGTAGCTACAAGCCGGGGCTGGAAGAGGCAGAGAATGGGTCTCCATCTTGCCTAAGGAGAGAACACGCCATGCTTCCCCTAGGCCATCGCTGGGTGACCTCTGTTTCCACCAGGTCCAAGATATCCTGGCACCGTCCACCATGCACACATAGGCTTCTGTGCAAAATCAAGTTAGGGCACTAGATTATCCACCGGGGAGGAAGAAAGGGTCTTCGTCTATTCTTTTCCCTGATGCGTCTGAAACACCCAGACCACCCCACATCTGGCACTTATCAGGCACCCAGCAGGAACGGCTGGAAGCTGAGTCTGTCTTGCTAGATGGACTCCCAGCTCCGGGCCACAGGGACCCACCTCTTTACCCCCAAGGCCTCACAGCCTCCTCAGATGCCTGGCGCATGGTGAATACTCAAAGGCTCTTTGCTGAATGAATGGAAGAAATCATTGTTGCCGTTGTTCAGTCACTCAGTCGTGTCTGACTCTGAAACTCCATGGACTGCAGCACGCCAGGCTTCCCTGTCCTTCCCCGGTTTGCTCAAACTCATGTTCGTTGAGTCAGTGATGCCATCCAACCATCTCATCCTCTGTTGCCCACTTCTCCTCCTGCCTTCAATCTTTCCCAGCATCAGTCAGTCAGCTCTTTGAATCAGGATTCAAAGGCCAAAGGATTGGAGCTTCAGCTTCAGCAGCAGTCCTTCCAGTGAATATTCAGTGTTGATTTTCTTTAGGATTGACTGGTTTGATCTTGCAGTCTCAAGGGTTTTCTCCAGCACTACAATTCTAAAGCATCAATTCTTCGGTGCTCAGCCTTCTTTATGGCATAGAAGGAATGAACGGCTAATAACTGAGTGATTTGCAAATTCACATATGTGTGGCAGAGGAGTGGAAAAAAAAAAACAGCACTTGAACACACAGCTGTTTCCCTGTGGATTTCTTAGCAACTTATAGAAAATGGCATGTGAAAGGAGAAATACAATTTTCTCTCCTAAAAACTCTGTAATTCACTTTAACTAATTTAGGCACATGCTGCCTTGGCGCAAAACAGCTGTTCTTGTAGTCACAAACTCTGCTCCCGTGTTCCTGTGTGGAAGATGCCCTGCGTGGAAATGCACCTTATTTCTTACCACCACCACCAAGGCTGACTCCACTTTGGTAATGACCTTGATCCTCTCGAGTTCAGCCTAGTCCCACATTTGCTGAGCTCTGCGCCCGCCCAGCCACGGTTCACGCTGGGTCGCAGAGCTCAGCAATCATTGTTGCTATCGGACTGAACTGAGCGTGTGCAAGAACACACACACACGCACTCACTCACACACACACACACAGGATTGAACTCCACCCAGGAGACCAAGGGCATGGCTATAAAACACTGCCTGTTTAACGAGGTGCCTGACTGGGCCAGACATATCAAAATCTACCTTCAGACCCAACCTGTCACTGGGGTTTCTTGATGAGGTTTCATACAGTTAGCCCATTTGGTAAATAACAGAGGCAAATTATTTAATAAAAGTAGCGGGCAAATATAGGCTTGCTTTCCTTTTTCAAGCACAAATGTTGGGTTTAAAGAGCGAGATCGTCGGCATACTGAAAGCCATGCTAATTAGCTGGAGTTACTCCTCTAGATTGCTTACTTGCTAAGTCATGTCCGACTCTTTGCAACGCTATGGATTGCAGCCCACCAGGATCCTCTCTCCATGGGATTCTCCAGGCAAGAACACAGGAATGGGATGCCATGTCCTTCTCCAATTCCTCTATATACGTGAGTGCTAAGTCACTTCCTGTCTGACTCTTTACTACTCTATGGACTTTGCCAGACTACTCTGTCCATGGGATTTCCAGGCAAGAATACTAGAGTAGGTTGTCAAACCCTCCTCCAGGGGATCTTCCCAGCCCAGGGATCGAACCCATGTCTCTTATGTCTCCTGCGTTGCCAGGCGGGTTCTTTGGAATAACCTGGGAAGCTCCATTCCTCTCTATAGATATTGGCTATTAATGATATTATTAATAAGCCAAATGATATAAAATGATATCTCCCTCCTACCCCCAGGTCTCCCATGCCCTGTTCAGAAATATTCTCGTGCACTGACATATAGGATTCAGTCTTTTAACTTCTGTATGTTTTCCATTCTTCAAAATTTAAGGTTAATATTTATGACAAGGGGAACTACTTTAACCAGCTAAACCAGTTACAAGCTGGCAGGTGGCAGGCTGAATTCTATCAGGAAATCTGTTTAATTATTAAGCACTATGTTTTTTAAAAAAAATGCTGATCCCTTTACATGACAAAAGGATCACTCAGCCCCACTCAGTCCCCAAGGCTGAGGTCCCTTCCTGGGGCCCCTCACTCAGGTCACCTGCTGTCACCTCAAGGCACCTGCATGTGTCAGCTCAGATAAGACTTCATATATCAGACGATTCTCCAGCAGAGACACCGTGAGCTAGGGAGTCGGTCCCAGAGAAGAAAGAGGCAGCAAGAAAAAGAAGACATCAAAACCAAATCACGAAGGGGTAGTGACAGACTAAATTTGCCAACTTCTCTGCTGTCACTGGAATTTGCTTCTATCAAAATGTAACATAATCGACTTAAGCAAGCTTTGAAAACATGAAAATAATTGCTCTGAACCATTTATCAGGCTACAGTTATAGAGTGTACTAGAACACAGTTGTGTGACTGATAAAGAGGTTGAATTCTAGAACCTTGTGTGCAAATCATTTAATGATAACGAAAAATGTTAACAACAGTTAAAATTTCCCAAGGAAATTCCATTTTTATCATGGACTGCAAGTTCTTAGGAATGGAAGGGACAAGTGAATGAGATTGCAGGAAAAAATACCTGTATGTATTTTGGTGATTTAAAATTCCCAAAAGAAAGACTGGTTTGCTAATGGGTGATTTTGGTTTCCAAACCAAAAATAAACTAAGTCAGATCATGAGTTTTAAGCCATTTGACCTTCTAATGTATAAAACTACCAAACTGTAAAGTTCTATTGACTTAACAGTTACAAGACTCCCTTGAATGGAAAACTATATTTTTTTTTTCTGGAATAAAATATAGAAAGTGTCTTTATTATCAAGTGAGTTACTAAAGCAACCTTATAAAAGGTTCCATCCTGGTTTGTGATGACATGTATGTAATCTTCCCTACAAGAAGACATTCATGAAGAAACACAGCGATTTCTCCTTTGAAACTGTTGTGCTGAGCTCAGCCGTGTCCAACTCTTTATGACCCCATGGACTGCAGCCCGCCAGGCTCCTCTGTCTGGGGGATTCTCCAGGCAAGAATACTGGAGTAGGTTGCCATTCATTTCCTCCTCCAGAAGATCTTCCCATTGAAACTGATAAAGAATAATTTGATATCATGCCCAATGCTATGTCATTAATATCCATAAAGAGGGGCTATAATGGGGTTTGGGGAAATGATATGCAGAGTCACAAAATACTTCAGAAGCCAATTAAGTTACTGTCAGATGTGAAAAGTCATGCCCACATCACAGAACCATAGGCTATTAGGAGGATAGGACCAGTCCTTTAGTACAAACTCTTATTTCCCAGGTGAGGGCTCTGAACTCCCCCCAAAACCAAAGGGGTAATTTCCAGTATCCTACCCTCAGACTCCAGGTCTTTCCAGGATGCTACTAAACCTTCAAAAGAACTCAATACAGCAATGGCCACATTCCCTTCTGTAGCTCAAAGCGCTTATTTCTGGTTCTACCTTATATAGAGTTTTTAAGACAAAAACTCTAAATTCAGTGAGATGCTCACTAACAGTTTTACATGTTGTGTGTAAAAAGACTCAGAGGAGAAACTTCCAGGTAATTCTATTCCCATTTCCCTTGGACTTGGCAGGTCTTCCCACATGCATGGTGCTTGTGCCCTGGCTACTAGCTCAGACTTCCAAATCCTGTCCAGGCTCAAATCTGAATTTTAAGCTACTGATTTAAGTGTGTTAACTACCTATTAGGTGCCATCTACTGCGATCATCTCAAAGAAATACCTCCAAAAATGACTCTCAGCTCTCAAAGAGGAGAAACTAATGTAGGCAACTTATATTTCTAGAGCATCCACTATGAGCCAGGAACCAGCATAAACATTTTACATGTGTCCTTTACAACCACTTCTAAGGAGAACATGCTTACAATCTAATCAAGAGGGTCAGACACATCCACAGTCGAACCCAGAGCTATAGGTCAGAGTGCAAAAAGCATCCCAGAGGGAACCAGGTTGACATTAGGGGGCCATCCACACTGTCTGGGGCCAGGCAGGAGACCTTGTGGGGGGCGGAGTCTCTCCTGAGTTCCTCTGGGGAGGGCAGAAAAGATGGAGAGTGAGTGGAAGTGGGAAGGCATCCCAGAAAAGGGCAGAGGGGATGTGTCATAAAATCAATAAATATTGTTTTTGCTTTCTGGTCATGAATCCCTGGATGATTTATTATGCTGCTTCTAGAGCTGACTCATTGGAAAAGTCCCTGATGCTGGGAAAGATTGAGGCAGGAGGAGAAGGGGGCGACAGAGGATGAGATGGTTGGGTGGCACCACTGACTCAATAGACATGAGTTTGAGCAAGCTCCGGGAGCTGGTGATAGACAGGGAAGCCTGGCGTGCTGCAGTCCATAGGGTTGCAAAGAGTCAGACACGAGTGAGTGATTGAACAACAACAAACAAAAAGTTTTTCAGTATTATCTAAATGGTTCATAATAATTGTATATGAATATTACAATAAAAACCGCTATAATTATTTTTTTTAAAGGTAGAGGAGTGGGAATATTTAGATTGTGTTTGAGGGACAGTGAGCGACCCAGGGGATGCAGTGGGAGACAGTCCAAGGGGAGGTGATGGTGATTACTGATGAGAACACATGTGGGGGCTGGACTGTGAGCCTCCAGCAATGCAGAGACTGAGGGAACCCCCTTGGTTCCTGCCCTTAGATGCATCCCAGTTCGTTTCAGTTCAGTGGCTCAGTCGTGTCCGACTCTTCCAGACCCCATGGACCGCAGCACACCAGGCCTCCCTGTCCCTCACCAACTCATGGAGTTTACTCAAACTCATCTTCATTGAGTCAGTGATGCCATCCAACCATCTCATCCTCTGTTGTTCCCCTTCTCCTCCTGCCCTCACTGTTTCCCAGCATCAGGGTCTTTTCCAATGAGTCAGTTCTTCGCATCAGGTGGCCAAAGTATTGGACTTTCAGCTTCAACATCAGTCCTTCCAATGAACACTCAGGACTGATCTCCTTTAGGAAGGACTGACAAAACATGGTCTACTG
This sequence comes from Cephalophus harveyi, assembly GCA_006410635.1. Lineage (NCBI taxonomy): Eukaryota > Metazoa > Chordata > Mammalia > Artiodactyla > Bovidae > Cephalophus > Cephalophus harveyi. The sequence continues at coordinate 244,786 of SJYT01054958.1, read as the reverse complement.
GAGAAGGGAGATGCATCCCAACTCCATCTCAAACCCTAGCTTCTGTCTCCACTGAAACCCTCTCCCAACCTGGCTCCCCAACCGTTACTATAGACACAACATCTTTGATTTGGGGCTGGACAAACCACTCAGTCAGCCATTCAACCAGAAGAGGCATCATTTCCCTCTTAGGAAGGCTCTGCTGTTCCACTCAGGGGCTGTGCCACCTTGGAAAGTGCCTCAACCCTCGTAATTCAGCTTATTCCTGTTTCTATCGCCCACCTTGAGCTGTCACTGTGGTGACTGGAGAGATGGCGTGAGAGTGCCTGGCTGCCTCCCAAACCTCCTCCCGGTTACACATAAGCCACACTCCCAAATTCCTAGCTGGAGAACGTCACCAACACCTCGCAGCCATCACCAAGGACCCATCTGTGCCAGGAAGGGCAAAGGTTGACCGGTGTCCTGCACACAGCTCTTCTCGACCACCCAGAAACTGGGACAAAGACAGCAGTTCACGAAGACAGAGGCCCACCCCTGTGAGCCCTCCTGACCCACCTTGCTGAAGGTCTGGTGATCAGAGACAGCACATCCCCTACAGACACAAATGCCTGTGATGGTTCCACAGCCCAAGGACACAGAAGACAAAGCACCATGGGAGCAAATATAAGGGAGCCCAGACTTGGGCAGATTCAAGCGGCCATGGGGGTTCCCCAGTATTAGGATGAGAACTGGTGTTTGAACCCAAGTGCCATCCTCTTCTCCTGGACCACGGGGCAGATGCTGGGACAGAGACCAGACATCTGGAAGTGGTCCCTGCTCCTTCCACGTGAAAGTGAAAGTGTTAGGTGCTCAGTCGTGTCTGACTCTGTGACCCCATGGAGGTCACTGCAGCCCGCCAGGCTCCTCTGTCCATGGGATTCTCCAGGCAAGAATACAGGAGTGGGTTACCATTTCCTTCTCCAGGGGATTTTTCTGACCCAGGGATTGAACGCAGGTCCCTTGTATTGCAGGCAGACCCTTTACTGTTTGAGCCACCAGGGACACCCACCCCTTCCATATATAGCCAAGTTATTTAAAACTCTTGGAAATCCAGGGTTCCCCGTATTGACCAATGGACATAATAATCCTTCTGGCCTCAGAACTGCTGTGGACCGAGAGCAGGATTTCTCAACCTCGGCACTACTGGCATTTGAGGGTGGATAGTTCTTTGATGCGGAGAAGGCAATGGCATCCCACTCCAGTACTCTTGCCTGGAAACTCCCATGGACGGAGGAGCCTGGTAGGCTGCAGTCCATGGGGTCGCTGAGTCAGACACGACTGAGCGACTTCACTTTCACTTTTCACTTTCATGCATTGGAGAAGGAAATGGCAACCCACTCCAGTGTTCTTGCCTGGAGAATCCCAGGGATGGCGGAGCCCAATGGGCTGCCATCTGTGGGGTCGCACAGAGTCGGACACGACTGAGGCGACTTAGCAGCAGCAGTTCTTTGATGGGGGGCTGTCCTAAGCATTGTAGACATCAAGCAGTCATGGCCTATGAACCACTGGAACCAGAAGCGCCACCGCTAGTCCATGCAGGTGTATCAGTTAAAAAAAAAAAAAAGTTTTCAAACATCATTAAGTCAGAGGACCACAGCTACCTGGTTTCATCTTTGTTCTGTGGTGTTCCCATCCCATTCCTGCCATGAAGCTGATCCCTCCATTTCTCTTGGACCTCAAGCTCCCGGGGTCTTAAAATCTTGGCTTGCAATCTTGGCACGTGTACATGGACAACCTCACAAAAACACCAGGCTTTTTTCCTGACTATTGGGTCCACTGACATGAAAAAAGCTAAAGCATTTCTTAGGCTGCTCGTTTTTAGGGTCCTAACTTTGCTTTCTGGCAAATGCAGTTTTCAAATTTTATCGTGGGGACTTCCCTTGTGGTCCTGTGGTTGAGATTTCACCCTCCAATGCCGGGGGTACGGGTTCAATCCCTGGATGGGGGAGCTAGGATCCCATGTGCTTCACGGCCATAAAAACATTAAACAGAAGCAATACTACAATAAATTCAATGAAGACTTTAAAAAATAAATAAATTATAAAAGTGGCTGAGGGAAAAGTTCAAGATAGATTCTGATCACCAAAAGTTGTGATGTATTGGAGAAGAAACAAACCAGTTCAAGCAGAAAGGGATTTGCCATAACTTAAGCTCAACAAGGAAGCTGCTTACAGCAAAGGACTTGCCAAAGGAACCACACACATATTGTATGACTGCTGTGTGAAGATAAAGCAGTACTGTGTGGGAAATATACGGTCCTTTCTCTCAGAAAGGTAATATTTTGGATCCTTGTGGACTGATCTTTATGGATTTGTGTTTTTTGAGCATCACACACAGCCCTATTGGATCCATCTGGATACGTTTCAAAAATCACTGATCTGACTCAAAATTGTATAAAACTTCTGAAATATGCTCTTTTCTTGTAATTCGGTGGGAGTGTTTTTAACCAATGGGATGGTTTGATCTAATAGTCCCAGCACAGGTGAATTAGTGCCTGCCAACTGCTGCTATCAGGATTTGTGAGAGAGGTTTATAAATAAATGTTCAAGAGACCCCATATACTGTAACCAAGAGGATTATTATTGTGCCTCTCAGAACAGAGAATCGAGTGTGGTCATCAAAAGCACTGTGGACTTGAGTCCACGTGGGTGGACTTGAGCAGGGTGTTCAATTGTTCTGTGCTGATGTCTTCAGCTCTGCGAAGATGGTACTATAAGATGGGAAGAGAGTTATTGTGAGGGATTGGTGAGCTAAAGCATTTTGAGCACGTCAGACCAGTGCCTGGCACATAAGGAGCATGTGATAAATGAACTGTCATTTTGATTACGGAACACTATTCCACAAGGTTATAAAAGACGTCCAAGAGTCATGCAGTCAAATGTCTAGAAACATTTCTTTCAACAAGGTTAAGCAGGTTTTTTCTTAACTCACTGCAGTATTAATACTTCTCAACTAGTGCTTTTAAAACATGAATATCAATATGGCGACCCAGTGTGGGCTGTGTACACCAGGACCCTTTCTGTACAAAGTGATTCAACAATAAGGTATTGATGACAGTGGATAGGATGCTGGGTGGAAGATCTCTAGAGCTTATTCACCTTGCATAATAGAAGCTTTATGCTCTTTGATTAGTAATTTCTCATTTTTCCCTCCCACAACCCATGCTGAATTTTACATGACTCACCCGAGATCCCTTTTCAGGAAAGCATTGGCAAAGAGAGCAATCTCTTCCTCCACAGAGACCAATAAACTTCTTTCCACCCTAGAAAGTGAAGCATTGATTTAGTCAACTAGTATTCATCACTTAGCTGGGTACACGACATATACACTAAAACAAGTACTCCTGGTTTCTCTAACTAATGGGACGTTCACAGTATAGTTTTATCTCTGAGTCTCTGAACAGACTAATACTGATATACAAAAAGGCAAAGAACTTACACTGTGGCTTGATAATCAACGTGTTGATGAATTGGGAGTTTAGGATTGACATATATATGCTATTGATACTATGTATAAAATAGATAACTAGTGAGAACCTACTTTATAGCTCAGGAAACTACTCAGCGCTCTGTGGTGACCTAAATGGGAAGGAAATCCAAAAAAGAAGGGATATTGTATACATATAGCTGATTCACTGTGCTGTACAGCAGAAACTAATAAAACACTGCAAAGCAACTATACTCAAAAATAATTAGTTAAAAAAAATTTTTTTTAAAGAGTTGATTATGTGAGCAGGATAAAAGTTTACATGAGCTAGGATTTTTTTTGAAGACCTCCTTTGAAGTCATTTATGTTTAACCACAAACTTCTATGATTTGTCTCTCTTGGTAAAAGTTTGTTTACCAAGTTGTGAACAATTTCAGAATGTTAACTATGTAGCTGGGAAAACTGCACGTATACCACGGTATCTAACTTAAATTATAAGAGTGACTTTTCTTCCAAGATTCTCTTCCAGAACCTCCAGGATCAGCTAGGGCATGTGTCCCCCAGGGAGGCCCTCATGGGTCAACACTGCCGTCACAGTCTTGCACTCGAATTAAAACTCTTCCTCCTACAGCTTGCTGACACCCCAAGATGGCTCCTCTGATGTTTCTGTCAAACCCAAAGCTTCTGAACTTGAATAATTTGGGCCTTCCCCCCACTTCTGGCCAGCTTTTCTACCACGCTCTTTAGAAAGTTAAATTACAACATGATCACATATTTTCTTAACTTTAACCCATCCTACACACACACACACACACACCCCTATGGGAAGAATCAGCCCCATTTTCTCACAAACCCTCCTTATGTACATGGCGAGTCTTCAGTCACTTCAATACAAAAGTATAGTCATAGAGGAGTGGTGTCCATAAAGAGATCCCTAACGACAGCCAGAATGACATTCCTGCAGTGAAGACACACTGAGCATTGATTCGCTCATGGCGGTCAGGGCTGCATGTTGAGAGGGTAAAGGTGGAACATCAGCTCTCGGTGCTGGGAGCTGAGAGTATGGACAGGACCAGTGCATCCTGATAAGTCGCTTCAGTTGTGTCCAGCTCTTTCATGGACTGTAGCCCACCAGGCTCCTCTGTCCATGGGAAGAATACTGGAATGGGTTGCCATGCCTTCCTCCAGGGGATCTTCCTGACCCAGGGACTGAACCTGTGTCTCTTGCATCTCCTGCATTGGCAGGTGGGTTCTTTATCACTCATGCCATCTGGGAAGCCCCAGATAGGGCCACACACTTCTATAATTAATAGATCTTTTAAAACTAACAACAGTGTAAACTTTAGCCTTTAGACCAACACATAATGGGGAAACATCACACAACTGAACCCATACGTACTGTTCTCTTTTTTTAAATTGGGGTATATTTGTTTTACAATGATGTTATGTTAGTTTCTGCTGTATGACAAAGTGAATCAGCTATCAGTCAGTTCAGTAGCTCACTCTTGTCTGACTCTTTGAGGCCCCATGGACTGCAGCACACCAGGATTTCCTGTCCATCTTCAACTCCCGGAGCTTGCTCAAACTCATGCTCACTCCACTGAGTCAGCGATGCCCACCAACCATCTCATCCTCTGTTGTCCCCTTCTCCTCCTGGCCTCAATCTTTCCCAGCATCAGGGTCTTTTCCAGTGAGTCAGTTCTTTGCATCAGGTGGCCAAAGTTTTGGAGCTTCAGCTTCGGCATCAGTCCTTGCAATGAATCAGCTGTATGTATACATACATCCCCTTCCTGTGGCTTTCCCACTGCCTCTTCCCATTCCTGCCCCCTCCAGGTCACCACAGAGCACCCAGCTGAGCCCCTTGTGCTATGTAGCAGGTTCCCACTAGCTATCTGTTTTATATAACAGTGCACATTCGTCGACCTCGATCTCCAATTCATCCCCTCCCCCGTGTCTATGTGTCTCTTCTCTGTGTCTGCATCTCTATTCCTGCCCTGGAACTAGGCTTATCTCTACCACTTCTCTAGATTCCAAATATATGCATTAATAGACAAAGCTTGTTTTTCTCTTGGGGACCTAATTAAGCTTAAAAGATTCTGCACAGCAATACGCACAGTTCAGATAGAAGATATGTCCATACATAAATATACAAACACACTTATGTAAAACATACATGAGTATACATGTATATGTATGAAATGCACAAATGTATACATATCCCCTTCATTACATATATATGTACAAAAGTATACAGCCCCATATACATACACAAGTGTATATGTATATGTGATGTGAGGGAAAGGAGTCTAAGTGGCATATTTTTCTTTTCAATCATATGATTAAGACTTCTTTTTTCTTGAAAAATGTGCTCAGAAAAAATAAAATATTTTGATTAATCATTAATTAAAAATACATTTTTATAAACATAACTCTTAAGGGTCATTGAAAAATACATAAAAATTTGAATCTTGACAAGAGCTAAGGAATTAGATAATTTAAGTTAAAAAATGTAATTGAAGTTTCAGAAACATATACCTCTTGAGCTTTGGGTAACACTGTTATCTACAAATGCAGAAATGTTAAGTTCAAAACCCTGATAAGGTAAAAAAATCAAATGCTCAGGGCCAGGTCAGGACAGCATGAAAGCACTTGAAATAACTATTCTGAACATTTGGGTTCATTTAAGGTTGGGATTCATTACTATGTGTTTGGTGAAATACCAAAACAACAAGAGAAAAAAGAAGGTCAGTTGATTAGATGGCTTGATAATAGAGGCAAGTTTCTTATTTTTTAGACTTTATTATGCTAAGCATTACTGAGATGTCTGTAGCAAAATTACATTTCAGAGAAGAATCGGTTCAAAGTAGATTAGTAGAATTCTAATAAAGAAACACATATAAAACTTCAACTGGGACCAATAAAAGAAAAAAGCAAGAGGCAATTTTAGTCCCTCCAAAGTTCTTCATCAGACATATCCCAACAAACATCACTTTAAAGGAGGGAGGCATCTATAAAGGAAGAAACTGTACCTCAGAACCAGACTGTATAACCCCATTAAAGAGAGATAAAGACAGTATCTCAGACAAGTCAACATTCAAAGTACAAACCACATTCTCTGGGAATATACTAGCACTCTCAAAAACCAATGTTACTCTTCAAAGAGAAAAAAATAAAACTCACTATCTGTTTTATCCCAGATATTTTAAACAAATATTTGTTGCATAGAAACTTCAAGAAAATATTTTACTAATTTCTAGATTAATGATCTGCCCTGCCTTTGTGCTTTTATGGGTTTTATTTTAAACAAATAACATATGTACATGATCATTCAATCACTTCAAAACAGTGTAATGGAAAAAGAAATTTTCTCTTCTAACTCTGGTCCCCAGTTCCTTCTCCTAAAGATCACTGCTCACCTCAAGTCCATGTCTGGGCATTTCTGAGCATATTTTTTAATACACAATGACCACACACACACTTTTGGTGATTTTGTCTTTGTTTTGCTTTTACACAAAAGGTATATCTCTTTGTACCATGCTTTTCTCACTTATGTCTTCAAAGTCATTCCAATTTACTGCATATGGCTACCCATTAAACAAAGTATTGGGTGGGCCAAAGGCTTGCTTGGGTTTATCTATAACATTAACAGAAAAATCCAAATGGACTTTTTGGCCAACTCAATATTATAACTTATTTAGTTAGTCCTTATTAATGGACATTTAATTATCTCCCCTCTTGCTTCTGAATGCTACCTTAAAACTAATATTTTTGTGCATATATATTCATCCATGTCAGAATAAATATATACAATAAGTTTCAAATAGGGAAATTGCTATGTCAATAGGCACATGCATTTAACATCCTGACAAATGATGCCAAATTGACTTTCCACAGAGACTTTATCAATTTATATCTTTACCTTTAAAATCCATCTACAGTACAGTCACTCTGTGGGAAATCTCTAGAATCTCTGCACACCAGAAGCTGACAGGAAGAGCAAAGATAAAATAATCTTTGTTCAGGTGTTACATGCACTCACATGAAACATAAAGAAGTGAAGGACGTACAATTTAGCACTCTATAGACGTTTATAATAGAAAAAAAGAACATAATACAAAAGAAACTTTAAAAAGTCAGGTAAGAGGAAAAATAATCCACAAACATATATTTCAGTGTGTTTCTATTCATTATTTGAGGTGATGCTCTGAAATCCCTGTGAACTAAGCTGGGCAAGTTTTATCAAACCCATTTCCAATAGGAGAAAACTGAGTCTTTAATAGGTTATGAGATGAATCACCGGCAGAGGAACCCAGGGCATCCTATTCTTTAATGCATGTGCTTTCTGCTCCTGACTAAAAGAGAAAGGAGAATGAATGGCAACTTTCTATTTTGATTCACTTTGAAAAGACCTATGATAACTTGAATCACAGAAGCTGGACTGGATAGGTCCAAGCTACAGGATGGATAGACAGAGATGTATTTATTAGCGTGATTTAAACCAGTCTGACTGTCTCAAGATCAACATGAATATAGGCTGCCTCCAGTAGGATTTCCTAGAAGTGTCTGAAGTTGGGTTTAATCACTTAGATTCTCTAGAGAGGAGCAGAACAGAATGTTCAAGGCTTATCCTTCTCCTGAGTTAAAATGTTCAAATTTAATTTTATACTTCTTGACTTAATCTTGTAATGGCCCAGCTGCTTCCTTCTGCCCTCTGAAAAAAGTTTTGAAAAAATAGCTCTGTTATAAAACAAAGAAATGTCTAATACCTAGGCAATTGTGTACTAGTCTTGATGGTAGGATATAAAAGAAATCTTGATGGTAGGATATAAAAGAAATCTTAAAAATCATTTAATCCAACACTTCCTTTTTACAAATGAGGAAAAAAGCCCCAGAGAGTGACTTGTTTAAAAGTATAATAAAGAAACAACAACAAACAAAACCCAAAGATAGCTGAAGGAAAGAAACGTAAAGATCAAAACTGAAATAAATAAAATAGAGACAAGAAAACAATAGAAAAGATAAATGAAACTAAAAACTGGTTCTTTGAAAACATAAACAAAATTAAGAAACCTTTAGCCAGACTCATCAAGAAAAAAAAGAGAGGGCTCAACTCAATAAAATTAAAAATGAAAAATAAGTCATAACTGACACAACAAATACAAAGGATCATAAAAGTCTACTACAGGCCAATAAAATGGGCAACTTGGAAGAAAAGGATAAATCCTTAGAAAGGTACAATCTCCCAAGACTGAACCAGGAAGAAATAGAAAATATGAAAGACCAATTACATGTACTGAAATTGAATCTGTGACTAAAATAATTTCAACAAACAAAAAGTCCACGACCAGATGGCTTCACAGGAAAATTCTACCAAACATTCAAAGAAGAGATGACATCTATCCTTTTGAAACTATCCCAAAATATTACAGAGGAAGAAATACTTGTGAACTCATTCTATGAGGCCACCATCACCCTGATATCTAAACCAGATGAAGATATCACAAAAATTAAATTATAGGTCAATATCTCTAATGAGCATAGATGAAAAATTCTCAGCAAAATACCAGCAAACCAACTCCAACAATATAGTAAAAGGTTTACATATCATGATCAAGTGGGATTTATCCAACAAATGCAAAGATTTTTCAAGACCTGCCTGCAAATCAACCAATGTGATACATCCCATTTACAAACTGAAGAATAAAATCCATATGATTATCTCAATAGATGTAGAAAAAGCTTTTGATAAAATTCAGCATCCACTTATGAGCTTAAAAAACAAAAACTCTCCAAAAAGTGGGCTTAAAGGGAACATACTTCAAAATAATAAAGGTCATATATGACAAACCCAAAGCTAACATCAGACTCAATGGTGAAAACCTGAAAATATTTCCTCTAAGATCAGGAACAAGACAAGCATGCCCATGTTTGCCACTTACACCTAATACAGTTTTGAAAGTCCTGTCACAGCAATCAGAAAAGAAAAAGAAATAAAAAGAATCCAAATTGGAAAAGAAGAAATAAAACTGTCACTGTTTGCATACGACATGATACTATACATAGAAAATCCTAAAGATATCACCAAAAAAACTATGAATTTAGTAAAGTTATAGGATAAAAATCAACACAGAGAAAAATCTCTTACATGTCTATATATGAACAACAAAATATCAGAAAGAGAAATTAAGGAAACAATCCCACTTACCATCATATCAAAAAGAATAAAATGCCCAGGAATAAACCTACCTGAAAAGGCAAAAAAACCTGTACTCTGAAAACTATAAGATGCTGATGAAAGAAATCAAAGACAACACAAATAGATGGAAAGATATATCGTGTTCTTGGATTGTAAGCATCAATACTGTTAAAAGAACCACACTAATCCAGGCAATGCAGATTCAATGCAATCCCTATCAAATTATCAATGATATTTTTTCACAGAACTAGAACAAACATTTTTTTTTTAATTTTGTATGGAAACACATAAAGCCCCAAATAGCCAAAACAGACTTGAGAAGAACAGAGCTGGAGGAATCATGCTCCCTGAATTCAGGTTATACTACAAAGCAACAATAATCAAAACAGTATGGCACTGGCACAAAAACAGACACATACATCAATGGAATACGATAGAAAGTTCAGAAATACAATCATGAACTTATGGTCAATTAATCTACAATAAGAATACACAATATAGAAAAGAGAATCTCTTCAATAAGCGTTACTGGGAAAACTGGACAGCTACATGTAAAAGAATGAATTTAGAACATTCCCTAACACCATGTACAAAAATAAACTCAAAACGGGTTATTGACCTAAAAGACAGGATAGTATAAAACTCCTAGACGAAAATATAGGCAGAACGCTCTTTGACATGAGTTGTAGCGAAATTTTCTTGGATCTGTATCCTAGAGTAATGGAAATAAAAACCAAAATAAACAAATGGGACCTATTTAAACTTAAATATTTTACACATCAAAGGAAACCATAAACAAATTGAAAAAAAGAACAACCTACTGGCTGGGAGAAAATATTTACAAATGATGCTACCAATAAGGGATTAATTTCCAAAATAGACAAATAGCTCATACAGCTTAATACTAAAAATAAAAATAAAAAACACCAAAAACAAACTCTAACAACCAAATAAAAAATGGGTAGAAGACCTAAACAGACATTTCTCCAAAGAAGATATACAAGTGCCCAACAGGCATATGAAAAGATGCTCACTATCACTAAGAGAAATGCAAATCAAAACTACAATGAGGTATCACCTCACACCAGTCAGAATGGCTATCATCAAAAACTCTACAAATAATAGATGCTGGAGAGTATGTGGAGAAATAGGAATCTTCCTATATTGCTGTTGGGAATGCAAATTGGTGTAGGCAGTATGAAGAACAATACAGAAGTCCCTAAAAAACTGAAAATAGAGTTACTATGTGATCCCGCAACCCCAATCCTGGGCCTATATCCAAAGAAAACTCTAATTGGAAAAGATAAATGCAACAGAACACTCACAGCAGCTGTTTATGATAGCCAAGACATGGAATCAACCTAAACGTCCACCAACAGATGAACAGATAAAGAAGATGTGATATTTATGCATATAAATATGCATATATATATAATGAAATGTGTATGTATAAATACATATACATAATGGAATACTACTCAGCCATAAAAAGAATGAAATAATGCCATTTGCATCAACATGGATAGAGATTATCCATAAAGTAAGTGAAGCTAAGTTAAGTAAGTCAGACAGAGAGAGACAGATACCATATGATCTCACTTACATGTGGAATCTAAAAAAGTGATACTAATGAACTTATTAACAAAACAGAAATAGATTCAGAGACATAGAAAGCAAACTTATGGTTACCAAAGGTGTGGGGGAGATAAATTAGAAGTTTGGGATTAACATAAACACACCATTATATCTAAAATAAACAAGATTTTAATGTATACCACAGGGAACTATATTCAATATCTTGTGATAACCTATAATAGAGAAGAATCAAGAGGCAGATAGATAGAGATAAATAACTGAATCATTTTTCTTTTAGTTCTGAAACTAACACCACATTGTAAATTAACTATACTTCAATTTTAAAAAATGGTTTAAGACTGTATAATAAAAGTAAAGCATTCAGTAAAGTAAATTTTCAATATGGAATCCGAGCTCATTAATGGACTTACCCCATATGCATATTGTACAGAAAAGAGAATAAGTATGAGTGACCTATCAAAAAACAAAAATGCAAATTATTTTAAACTGTCGGTTTTCATGCAAAACAAACTAAAAAGCAAAAGGACATAGGAATTAACTCCAGAAAGCTTTTTTTTTAGTTTCTAATAGGCTACTATCACCAATTGTTGGTCATCAGTGACCAGATAAATGTTACCCTCTCTCCAGATAGCATCACCATATTTCCTCTTTTTAATCAATCAAGAAGTACTCACACCCTTTAATGTGGCCCTCACTGTGCTGGGTACCATAGGGACACTGGGAAGGTGAGACCTGGATGGATGGTAAGTGAAGGGAGATGACTCTCAGAATAAAAACTAGAGGAGAGCAGGAAGCAAGCAGCTTTGCCCAGGAACTACTGCAAAGATTAAGGTATTCTGGATGCTGTTAAGTGGGAACAACCAGAAGGAGGGAGAATGGAAGAAATCTAACTGGGCTGAGGAAATGATTTGGGAAACAGTATGGAAAAATCCTCCTTCCCATCACTCTCTCTTCCTTCATTGCCCATCAATACACGTTCATCAGCTTCAAAATTTTCCATATTTTTCACTATTTAACATTTCCCTGTCATAACTCCCAATATTTTTGTAGTCACTTTGAACAATCTCATACTATTAATAGTTTGCTACTGCTGCTGTAGCACATGACCACAAATTTGGTGACATAAAACAACAAAAATTTATTCTCTTATCATTCTAGAGGCAAGAAGTCTGAAATAGGTCTCACTGGCAAAAAAAAAAAAATCAAGATGTTGGCCGGGCTGTGTCTCTTCTGAAGGCTCCAAGGGACACTCGGATTCCTTGCTTTTTCTGGATTCTAAAGGCTGCCCACATTCCTTGGCTTGTGGTCCCTTCCACCTTCAGAGCCAGCAGTGACCAGTCAAGTCTCTCTCCCGCTACACCTCTCTGACCTCTGCTTGCATCATCACATCTCCTTCTCGACTCTCAATCTTCTGCCTCCCTCCTTCACTTCCAGTGTTCTGGTCCCTCAATTGTGCCCAACTCTTTGCGACCCTACGGGCTGTAGCCTGCGAGGCTCTTCTGTCCATGGGATTCTCCAGGCAAGAGTATTGGAGTAGGTTGCGATTTCCTTCTCCAGGGGATCTTCCCAACCAGGGATAGACCCCAGGTCTCCTGCATTGCAGGCGGATTCTTTACCGCCTGAGCCTCCAGGGAAGCCAAAAGGGGACACTGCGGCTGAGTGGGCTGGGGGACCCTTGTGATTATACTGGGTCCCTCAGATAATCCAGGATAACTTCCCATTGCACAGTCAGCTGATTAGCAACCTTAATTTCATCTATAAGCATAATTCTCCCTTGCCACATAACCATACATTCAGAGGTTCAAGGGATTAGGGCGTGGACAGCTTTGGGAGGTCATCATTCTGCCTACCACACTCATGCAGTGCATTGTCCTAACCGCTATAACTGCTAGTTATAGGGACCCTGCAGCTCTGGACACAAGAAGGTTTTTGCTATTCAAACCCATTGAATAGGAGAGCAAGAATCTGTGGCCTTGTACATTCTCCCACTGGGTGATTGTGTGGCTGCAGTTCTAGAAGAGTAGGGAGAATTGCTGCTTAATAATAAATGTCCTGTTTAATAGAACAGCAGCAGGTAAAATTTATAGATTTCTGGAATACTTTGATTTTTTTTGACACTCAGATAATTTATACCTATAAAACCAACACTGGGGAGAAATTACCAAATAAAAGCCGGTGATCATACTTGAGGACACTCACCAGGAATCGGTGGCCAAGAGCTTGTTGCACCTGAAAGAACGCCTTACCAATGCCATGTGCAAAATTACTTCATATTCGAGTCTTGGTACTCAACAAAAACGCCGTCACTCTGCTCTTCTCTTCCAGAAGACGCTCATCTATAAGTGAGGTTCTACGTCCTGGGTTTAAAGTCTGTATATGGCAAATATAAAATATCTTTTTAAACACAGTATGCGTTACCACATCAAAAATAATTGCTTTCATTGTTCAGAGTTAGTGACGGAAATATTTTCTAAAGGGGAACTTCAACACTGTTTTGACATAACACTCTTTCTTTAGTGATGAGTAAACTAAATAAATATCAATTTTTAATTCTTAGATATAAAAATACCAAATCCTTTCATTCATAAATACATTTTTTAAAAATGAAAAGATACATATACGTAAAACTTTTACAAAAATTATTGTTTCATTTTGTTACGTGAAATTTTCTTCTATTTAATCTTTTCTCTTAAAAATTCAAGCTAAAATTCATTCAAGTGTTTTTTTTTTAATTTTTGAAACTAAAAAGGAATTCCCTAGTATAGAAATGTACATTTTGCCTACAAACAGAAAAGCTATATAAACATGTTTTATGTAAAATGGTACAACATTTTGGCAGGTCATCAAAAAGTTAACCACAGAGTTACCATAGGACATAGCAATTTCATTCCTAGGTACACATTCAAGAGAACCAACAAAATATGTTCATACATAAACTTGTATATGAATATTTACAGCAGAATTATTTGTAATGGCCAAAACTGGGAATGACTCATTTCAGTTGATGACTAAGCAAAACGTGCTGCATCCATACAGTGAAGTACTTGCTGTTGTTTAGTCACTAAGTCGTGTCCAGCTCTTTTGAGACCCCATGCACTGCAGCCTGCCAGGCTCCCCTGTCCGTGGGATTTCCCAAGGGCACTGAAGTGGGTAGCTGTTTCCTTCCCAGCGGATCTTCCCAACCCAGGGACTGAACCCATGTCTCTTGCATGCAAGTGGATTCTCTACCACTGAGCCTCCAGGGAAGTCCCAGAATGGAATATTTGACCATAAAAAAGAATGAAGTACCAATCAATGCTACAACAACCTTGAAAATGCAATGCCAAGTGAAAGAAATCACGGACTGTATAATTCCATGTGTATGAAATGTCGAAAGAGGCATATCCATACAGACAGAAAATATTAATAGATTAGTAATTATCAAAGGTTGGAGGAGGGGCGAATGGGAGGTATGGAGTTTTCTGGAGGGTAATGTGTTATGGATTTAGATAGGGTAATGGGTGCACAATATTATAAGTACACTAAAAACCACTGAATTATAAACTTTAAAAAAGTGAAAATGGTGTGTTTTATTTCTGAAACATATCTCAATTTTAAAAAAGAAAAAATATCTTGACTCCAAGTACCATATACTTTGAAAAAAGCTCTCTTTGGCTCAAAGAATTTGAAATGTCTCATCTTTAAAACTTTGGCTTCTCTAAAGACCCGCACCTGTCAGAATTCAGTACAGAGAAGGAAATGGGAGTGTAGAATGTTACAACTTAATTTTAAATTTCTGGATAAAACCTAGATAAACTCAATCAATGTTATATTTATGACAGGCTAGTTTTCCAAGTGAGCATCAGAATGATGTTCCATGATAATTTCAAAACCAAGTAAAAACAGAATCACTTTGAGTAACTAGATCTTTTCCCATTCCTAAATCCATCATTGACATAGTTTTCTATTTGCCTTCTAGAAGTATGTCTCAATAAAACAATTACTGTTTTAAGAGGAATACATAAATTGGCTTGAAACATTCAAACTGTAATTGATATTTCAGACAAATGGGAAACACAGTCAAAAATTAAAGAACACCAGAGGTATTTGCTTTTTAATCCCAAAATAGATACATCATGCAAGTAGTCTGCACACATAATGTGATAAAGTGTATCCCTCCCCCATTTCTATCCTAGTGCAATATAATTTTATACTTGAAAATCATATTAATCACTCCACTATACTTCTCTGCAACAAAAATATGTATATAAATTCAATATTTTCATTTATGATCATAAATTTCTGAGTCTTAAAAATTTTTTTTCTTCTGGGTTGACATTATTATGGTTATTAGTAGCATATAATTCATCCAAAAGAATAAGTATGTCTTGATAAACAATTGTTGTTTAGTCGCTAAGTAAACGAGCTGCCTAAAGGTAAAACAGTTTTGTCCACAGTTTTACCTGGAGCAAGCCTCAGATGACTACGCGCTCATCTCACGCATCTGTCTAGCCTGAAAGCAAAGCCACAGAGGAGTCACAGAGACTTTAGACCCACTCTGCTGGCTAGAGGGCCGCTCCAAAGTCACAGCTAAGCAGAGGCCCAGCTGGCTGTCAGCTGGGCACCGTGAATGGTGGTGTGTACTGGACTCTGCTGCTGCTGCTGCTGCTAAGTCGCTTCAGCCGTGTCCGACTCTGTGTGACCCCACAGACGGCAGCCCACCAGGCTCCTCCATCCCTGGGATTCTCCAGGCAAGAACACTGGAGTGGGTTGCCATTTCCTTCTCCAATGCATGAAAGTGAAAAGTGAAAGTGAAGTCGCTCAGTCGTGTCCGACTCATAGCGACCCCATGGACTGCAGTCCACCAGGCTCCTTCACCCATGGGGTTTTCCAGGACTGGAGTGGGGTGCCACTGCCTTCTCCGACTCTACAGTTCCCCAAAGGTTGTCATACAGTCTACAACAATCCACAGCAATCTACAAATATTTCCTTTGCTGCAACTACCTGTGTTAAGAGCACAAACTTTTTGTCTCAACCATGCTTTTGATGACACTGAATAAAATTTCTCACAAATAAAAGGCTGTCATCACATGGGAGAGGCCAAGGCAGTGTGTTTCTTTTGAAGTTTGTTTTAAAAAAAGGAGAAGGTATAAACAATTCGAGTGCTATGCCACTAAAACATATGCAAACAGCAGCTTTGGGAGACTGTCTGCCTAGGAAACTTTTGCAAAAGTTCTGTACCTTTCAAAGGGTATGCTTTATTCTGCCAACTGTTATTCTCAAGCAGAGAGTGTTGAGCACCATGGAGGGCTATATTGGAGCCCCCCACCCCAGGCCCCATCTTTGGCTCTTAATTGCGGGGATAACCAGGTTTCCATCAGCTGATTCCATCTTCCAGGCACATGGAAAGGTTAAAGATAACCACCCGACCCAACCTGGAGCTTGGCTTTGTGACACAGAACTGTGGGCCAGAGGATGGCACAAAAACATCGTCTGAACCAGTCCTCTTGGAAAGTTGAAATGAGGACACCGAGAAAAGAAAGGGAGATGAGGGAAGAAGGATACGTCCAGTACATCCTCAAGTACAGCTGGGTGTTAGAAAACTGCGACAAGTCAAGGTCAAGTGCAAGTCTGAGTTTAGAAGAGACAGATAAGCTGCATAATCAGACAAAGTTGTTTCCAAGAAAATGCAAAAACAAAGAGAGACAGATAGTCTCAAGAAAGGAGGAAAACCAGCTCATTCCTGAGAGCCCGCCCCCACCCCGACAGTTCTTGATGCAGTCTTGTGGTCAACTCCCTTTTCTTGAGCAAACTGACCTGGGCAGCCGAGTCTGATAAAAACCACTGCCCTCACTGCAGCTGGTCCCAAGGCTGCATGCGACACACCTCGGGAGGCCATCTGGGGCCACCCACCCCCAAGAGAGAAGCTGAACATACCTGCCCTGGGCCTTTGACATCCATTTCGTTCATTAACCCAGTCCGTAATAGGCTCTTGCCCAGCAGTATCTTTCTATCAGTAATTGCTAGCATGTATATTCAGCAGATATCATGGTGTTCTCTTCCTCCAACTCTCTGGGATTTCCACCCCACCCCCTGTGCACTTCTTTATGAAAATGCCTGGATTCCAGTCTCCCTGGGACTCCTTAAGAGTCTCTGTCCAGTGTTTTCCAAAGGTCTGGGAACAGGATCTGAGCGCCTCCAAGCCATTCTTGGTACCCTGGGAAATTTGTTTTCTCTGCAACCTAATCTTGAATACAAATACACCTTGCTGTAGTTCTCATTAGGGGGGAGGGTCAGGGGGAGGGGAGGGCCAAGATCGGAGGACCAGATAAACGGGAGACTGAGGACTGGAATCTTCTAGCCACAAAAAGTAGCAGGGATACAATGTTTTGTTTTGTTTTGTTTTCCCATGAGGAACATTAAGTCTTCAGCTCTTTTGAACGATATTTGCCCTTTCAGGAAAATCATTTTCTATTAACTCAATGACTACATGTTCTTTCCTTTGACTTTCTGACACTGAGCTATCTGAAGACTCTCTCTCCAAGGCTAAATTGTTTTGGATGGTCTGAACACGTATTTCTATATACTTTTATCTTTCCAAAGTAGAATTCCTAAAGGCTAAGCTTTTGTAGAGAAATAATCAAGGGGCCTGGGGTGGGGTGGCGGTGGGGCAAGGGGAGGTGGTTAGAAAAATGCTCCCAGAAAAAGAATGGCATGCCTCGGGGGCTGGATATCTCCTCTGAGGCTTATACCTTTCCTCTTAAGGGATCACCTGAACCTTCCCCAACATCCAGGTTGATTACTTTCTAAAATCTCATATCTTTGGGTTGCCTCTAGCTGCAGACTTTCAAAGCCTCCAGGTTGATGAGAGCTTTTTAGTGAAAGCAGTCAATCCCATCAGCCATCACAAAGGTTTTTAAAGCAAGTCACGAACCCATGTGGGTCCACAGACTACCGGAATGTGGCTGGAGCATCATGTTCCCTGTGAAGGAATTGGGGAAAAAACTTGAGAAGGACTCAAGTAGATTCTTGAGAATATCTCTACATTCCAACAGGACCAGAAGGTTGTTGGATTGTAGTTAAGCCTGCCCCCACCTTGCCTTCCTTCTAGATTCAACTGAATTGTTTGAGAGTCTTTGTACAGTCCTCAGGTGACCCTGGAGTTGAGTTTGCTAGTCCAGGCCCAAATGGGCCATATCTCAGCTAATCTATCATTCTGCCAATACAGGCTTTTATTATCATTTTTCTCCATGAGGTCTCCCCCCCAGTATCAACAGAACATTTGACAACAATCATAAGAATGTCATAGGTGGGAAACACACAGAGAGGACACCGTTCCGCAAACGTACAACTGATTTTCAAAACCGGATGTGCCCTTTACTTCCAAGTTAAGATTTCAGATTTCTGAGAGCTGCCTTTGGTGTAAGCAAATCCCACTGCCCACTGAGAAGAGCCCATCTGCAACCAAGTGTACTGAAAGACTGGCATTCACCTTTGAGGACTTCTTCCCTCCTCTCTAGAGACTGGCTACCTTCTCCTGGTACCTGGTGATCTCATGTGAGGGATTGAAAGCAGGACTCTAAGAGGTAGAAAGACTTGTGTTCAGATCTTGATCACTTACCAGTATAACCCTGAACAAATCTGTACCACTCTGAGCTCTTCATTTCTCGGTATGTAAAATTAAAGCTGGAGAGAAATACATGAGTCAAAATCCACGCCTAGCACAGTCCCTGGCATGTTATTGTTGTAGAGTCGCTAAGTCGTGTCTGACTCTTTGGGGACCCCATGGACTGTAGACCTCTAGGCTTCTCTGTCCATGGGATTTCCCAGGCAAGAATACTGGAGTGGGTTGCCATTTCCTTCTCCTGTGTCTCCTGCATTGGCAGGCAAATTCTTTACCACTGAGCCACGAGGGAAGTTCCCTGGCGTGTGGTAGAGCTCAATATATGTCTATTTCCATCTTCCTAATTTGTCATGCAGGCAAAATGAGCTCCCAATAAATGAAAGAAAGGTTAGAAAACTGGGCACTGGGGCAAGCCTGGCAGACCTCAGGAGGGAGGCAATATTGATCTGGGAATGAAGGAAGATCTGGAGAAATGAGGAAAAATAGGCAGTGACAGTGTTTCTTAAAGGACCTTGTAAACATCGGGAGAAGTCAATGAGGGGGATGACTCCTCAGTGAGTGAGAAGCAGGTATACAAGAGGGCAAGTCTGGTCAGAACCAGAGTTAACGTAAGAGGACCTGAGAGGACACTTATGAAAAGGTCAGCGTTTGTTTTTATCAATGAGAGAGCCTTCTGCTGCTACCACAACTGCTGCTGCTCCAACCCCACGCCCTTCCTCCCCCTCCTCTTCCCCCTCATTGTCAACATCCTCCCCACCATAAGAAATTATAAGAGCATTGTCAGTAGGTTCCTTATATGCTACATCCTGTGCTAAAGGTTTACACTGATCTTCCATCTTCACAATAACCCTAAAAGGTAAGTTACACAACAATGTCCTTGTTTACAAGCAACTACAGTTAGTAATTGGCTTTCCTCATAGCTCAGTCTTCCTCCCCACCATAAGAAATTATAAGAGCATTGTCAGTAGGTTCCTTATATGCTACATCCTGTGCTAAAGGTTTACACTGATCTTCCATCTTCACAATAACCCTAAAAGGTAAGTTACACAACAATGTCCTTTTACAAGCAACTACAGTTAGTAATTGGCTTCCCTCATAGCTCAGTAGGTGAAGAGTCTGCCTGCAATGCAGGAGACCCAGGTTTGATTCCTGAGTCGGGAAGATCCCCTGGCAAAGGAAATGGCAACCCACTCCAGTATTCTTGCCTGGAGAATCCCATGGACAGAGGAGCCTGGTGGGCTACAGTCCATGCGGTCGCAAGAGTCACACACAACTTAGTGACTACACCACCACCATCACAGTTAGTAAGAGACATTTCCAGGGTTCAAATGCTAAAGCTCTCCTTATTAACCACTACAGGACACAGTTTCAAAGTTCATGAAAATACATGGGCACATTTCAGGGAATGCATCTCTGGAAAGAACAACTTTAGCCTTCAATATAATAGTAGCAGGGAGATTCATCTGTAAATGTAGTGATGCACTGTGATACATAGACATTTAGTTTGCTGTGAATCCTATTAAAAGAGAGTTCTCCTGTGAAGGTCTTCATGTTTGGAATTTCACCTCTAGAAACTTCTACAGGACAGTTGGCTATCTTCAAGGCATTATTTCTAACTAGACTATAGGAAAGTTAAAGCATTTCAGGCAGCTATGTAAGCAAAAAAAAAAAAAAGAGAGAGAGAGAGAGAGAGAGAGAGATATTTCACAGAAGTTTCCAAATGAACTTCTAAGGTTAAACAGAAATATTGAGACAAGCATGCAGTTGGTTTCAAAATAGGAGGAAAGCTTTGTCTTGGTGGGGAAGGAACATTGTATTCATATGAGTCTTGGCCCTTTCTGGGCTTTCCAGGTGCCTCAGTGGTAAAGAATCCACCTGCCAACATAGGAGACCCAAGTTCAATCCCTGGGTTGGGAAGATCCCCTGGAGGAGGAAATGGCAACCCACTCCAGTATTCTTGCCTGGAGAATTTCATGGACACAGAAGCCTGGTGGACTATGGTCCATGGGACTGCAAAGAGTTGGACACGACTGAGTGACCAGGCACACACATGGGCCCTTTCTAAGGAGAGCCTCAGCTAAGTTCAGTTCAGTCACTCAGTCATGTCCGACCCTGCAGCTCTGTGGACTGCAGCATACCAGGCTTCCCTGTCCATCAACAACTCCTGGAGCTTCCTCAAACTCATGCTCACTCCACTGAGTCAGTGATGTCATCCAACCATCTCACCCTCTGTCATCCCCTTCTTCTCCCACCTTCAATCTTTACAAGCATCAGGGTCTTTTCTTCGCATCAGGTAGCCAAAGGATTGGAGCTTCAGCTTTAGTATCAGTCCTTCCAATGAATATTCAGGACTGATTTCCTTCAGGATTAACTGGTTGGATCTCCTTGCTATCTGAAGGACTCTCAAGAGTCTTCTCCAAAACCACAGTTCAAAAGCATCAATTATTCAGCGATCAGCTTTCTTTATGGTCCAACCCTCATATCCACTCATGACTACTGGAAAAACCATAGCTTTGACTAGATGGACCTTTGTTGGCAAAGTATTGTCTCTGCTTTTTAATATGCTGTCTAGGTTGGGCATAGCTCTTCTAAGGAGAGCTTAACCATCTCCTTTTCCCTGTGTCTGCATCCTGCCTTCTGTCCACCACTGTCTGCCTTCCTTCAGGCAGGAGCTGGTTCTAGAGACTGGGTCCCCTTAGCAGGTACTTCCCTAGAGGACAAGACCTGGAACTAGACTCCTCTAGAAATGCTTCTGCCACTCGGGAACCTTATAAAAGATTCCATCCCTCACCCCTGGACTTCAGAGCTGTGCCATTTCCTATTCTGCTACAGACCATAAAGCTACAGACTAAACACTCAGTGTTTCAGTGTCAGCTTTACACATCGGAAAATAACTGAGCAAAGCCAAGAGAGCGTGTTGTGTATTGGATGTGATATCATATGGGCAGAGTAGTCAAGACAACCAATGTTTGGAAGTTTCACAAAACCATTAGAAATTCCATTATTAAAGTGATTGCTTCTCCCCTAAACTTTGAAAATTAGGTGTTTTTGTTGTTTTTTTTTTTAATTCAAAAATTAATGGTAAGAAGAGATCTATATTAAATTTTTACAATTAAAATTTTAAACATTTGCTTTCTTTAAAGTTGCTCAGTCATGTCGGACTCTTTGTGACCCCACAGACTATATCGTCCATGGAATTCTCCAGGCCAGAATACTGGAGTGGGTAGCCTATCCTTTCTCCTGCAGATCTTCCCGACCCAGGAATTGGACCAGGGTCTCCTGCAACACAGGTGGATTCTTTAACAACTGAGATACGGGAAAAAAAAATAATAATAATACATAGAATCTTGACTACACGTGAAAATTACATGGTTTGTAAATGCAAGTCCACTAAATATGTGATAACATTTAAAAGTGATTTTTCTACTAATTAGCCTAACATTAACCAAAATTTTAATCATTTCTATATACCTGTAATATGACATAAAAACACCTATGATTATTATTCACTCAAGAAATATCTATTATATCAGTATCTGTCAGTTTTCCAGTTTCTATCAAATGCCATGCTAAGCACTGTGGATACAAGAATGAAATCAATTTAGCCAAATTTAATGTTCAGTAAATTGAGTTTTCAATTTGAAATTTGAACTCAATATTGAACTCAATTTGAACTCAACTGAACTCAAATATTCAATATTACTTTTAAGTAGATTGGGAAAAGTTAAAGATAACCACTAACAACAATGCAGAGAGATACAACTAGAAGCAAAAAAAAAATTTTTAATGGAACATTAAAAAATATTTGATTAGCACAAAAGAATGCTAGGAAGAAGAAAGGGGACAAAAAACAGATTAGACAGATAAAAAGTAAACAGAGAGATGACAGACCTAAAAATAACTCTATCAACTATGTGAAAATGCACCAAAAATTGAAAGGCAAACATTGGATTTAAACAGAAAAAAGAACAAACCCAAGCATATGCTACCTAAAAAATACATACTTTAAATAAAAAGACGCAAATAGGTTACAAGTGAAAAGGTGGAAAAAGATACACCATACAAACAGTAAGCACAAGGGAAGCAGACTGGCTACATTAAAAATGGATCTCAAGATGGACAGTGATACATAAAAGCAAAGCCACAGAATGGGCAAAAATATTCAAGATAAATACATCTGCCAAGGATCTTGTATCCAGAATATATAAATAGCTATTGCAACCCAACAGTAAGAGCAACAACCAATGTTTTTAATGCAGAAAGATCTGAGTAGAGGCTTTGCAAAAGTTCTCTGAACAGTTAATAAACACCTGAAAAGATGTTCAACATCTTTCGTTACTAGAGAAAACAGAAGTACACTACCTGCCACTGTGTAACCATCTGAATTGTTAACATTTTAAAAGCTGGCAATACCACAAGTAGGCACCAAAAATATACAGGGGAACCAGAACTCTCAGACACTGCTGAGGAGAATAAAGATACAGCTACTTTGGAAAACTCTTTTATAATTAAACATATACCTTTACTCTATGGCCCAGCCATTCCACTCCTAGGTATTTATTCAAGAGAAATGGAAACACATGTTCACACAAAGCCTAGTACAAAAAATAGCCATAGTAGCCATATTTCCCAAACTGGAAACAATTTTAAAATCTAACAGGTAAAGGGATCTTTTAAAAAGTGATGTCCATACAACGGAATTTTACTCAGCTACAGAGTAGAACAAACTGCTGATACACAGAACATGGATCCATCTCAGTATTTGTTCTCTTGAGTCAAAGAACCCAGGTACCAAACGGTACCTACTGTATGACTCTATTTACATAAAATTCTAGAAAATGCTAATCAACCTACAGAATCAGAAAGCAGATCTGTGGTTGCCTGGGAATGGACGGGGAGAGATGGATGGACTAAAAGGGGATAGGAGGAAACTTTGGGGAGTGATTGAAGAGCTCTGTATCCAGATTCATGCTATTGATTTCACAAGCTATTGATTTCATGCATTTGTGAAACTCCTTGAATTGTGTGTTTTAAATAGGTACAGATTTTGGAATGGAAATTATACCTCAATAAATTTGTTTTTAAATACCACTGTT
>SJYT01054958.1:187126-216331 GCA_006410635.1 Cephalophus harveyi | reverse complement strand
GAGAAGGGGAAAGTGGCTAGACGGCACCGCCGGGGAGCCGGGAGCCAGCGGGGCCACCCGAGTGCCCACCCCGGCGCGCCTCCCGCTTAATCTGAGGCAGGGCCGCTGGCCACTCCCTCCACCCTGTTCGGCCACCTCCCCATCGCACACCCCCCAGTTCCCACCTCCGACTCGCCACCTCTTACCCCGACTTGCACCCCTTTGCCCCGCCGCGACTCCTGAACCTCGGGCGCATCACCTCCTGCACCCCTTACCCTGGCCCCGCGGCCACCTGCCCCGCAGGCGCGCAGCCTTTTCTCGCCTCCCGCGCGCGCTGCCCGGGGCTGAGGGACGTCGCCTGGGGAGTTGGAGGGGAGGGGGGTGGGGGACGAGGGCGGGACCTGAGCCACTTCTTCCCTCCCTGGAAGCCTCGGTGGGGAGGCTGAGCCCTACAAAACCCGCCCCGGGCGGGCTGGCCAGGCGAGCTTCGCCGCCGGGCTCCCAAAGCGCGCCGCGCCGGGGACGCGGGGGCCCGAGAGCCTGCGGGTCCCTGCACCACGCCGGGGCTCTGAGCGGTCGCCCACCATGCGCCCGAGGACCGCGCCGAGGCCACCGGCGCTGCTGCTGCCGCTCCTGCTGGTGCTCCTGGTGGCGGCGCCCACGGAGGGCAAGGTGAGTACCCGGGGGAGGGGCGGGGGCCGCCGCGACCCCCACCCCGCTTCCCCTGGCAGCCTGCCCCGTCCGCGGGGAGCGCTGGCCTTGAACCTCCGCTGGTAGGTGCGGTGACAGTGGGCTTCAGGCAGACCCCTGGTAGGAGCAAGCGAGGATGCCCCGGGACAGGTGGAATGCGCGGGGTTGGAGGAAGAGGAGAGGGGGGGAGGCTTGTTTCTGGTTCCCTAGAGATCAGGGGTGGGAGCTAGCCCTCCAGAGGGAGGGAGAGAGGGAGGCAGGTAGATAGATGGATGAATAGATGGATAGAAATGCAGGCAGGTAGAGAGAAAGAGAAGTGGGTGGATAGATAATCGCCAGGGATGAGCGCTTGAGAGCACCGGATGTAGAGACACCCGAGGTCACCCTGGTGAATCAGAGCAGGCAGCATGGCCTGGCAGAGGACAGAGGGCTGGAGTCCCAGCCCTGCCACTTCATAGATGTCATCTCACACCGAACTCTGACCCCTCCTGTTCCTCCTTATCAATACTTGCCCTCCAGGGTTCCATCAGTTTTGTTGCGAAAAGCAAATGCATCACTGAAAAGTTAGTACAGAACTCATGTTAGGATCAATCAAGCAATCTGTCTCCGTGATTTCTGTTCGAAATGTGAGAGATCCTGGATTCATTTAAATCCCCCTGCATATTTCTTGTTATCTGAGAAGATACATTTTTTGTCCTCAAAACTGTTAGGACTCTTGGAGTAGACTTACTCAACTTTAACTGGTGGAAGGGCAATTTAACTTTTCAGATGCTTTCTGTGACTTCTATTTTTGTAAGTTTTAAGAACTTAATTTGGGATGACAATGCAGTATAAATTTCATTTCCCAGGATGATCTTTTTTTTTTTTTTACAAATTTCATGGTTAAGATTGTGATTGGAAATTAATGATCACATAAGTATGTGTTACATGAAAAGATTCTTCCAACCTACAGTCAAAAGTAATCCAAGCATTTTCCTTTCAAATTAAGCTTTATGACATTGCAGGTGAAGCTAAAACCCTCTTTATCACCTCCATATCGAACCCGGGGTCTCCCACATTGGAGGCAGATGCTTTAACCTCTGAGCCACCAGGGAAGATTACCTTCCCCCACCCCTGTCTAAAGAAGGATATCCACTCTCATCACTTTGGGTTTCTTTTCAGATATTTTTCTGTGCATGCGCATATGCATGTATAGACCCACAGACAATATGTCTTGTATGTGTTTCTAACGTAATTGATGCCATATACCTATGCTGTCATGTATATGTATATGATACCATATACCTATACTTTTGCCTTCTACAGGTCTATCTATGCCAGTATTTAAGACAGATCTGCCTCTTTTTCTTTTTGCATTGTTGCAGTTTTCCACAATGTGAATATACCAAGTTTAACTGAGCCATTTCCCTATCAATGAACATTTAGGCTCTTCAGTGTTTTATACTCTAAAGGATACTGTAATCCATGTAATCTCTTCATGAAGTTGGTTTTAATAAAAACATGCTTTACCTAGACTAAGGATGACCAGCCCTGGTAGCTCAGTACTTCTGAACATGATGGATAGAATTCAATCTAAGTCAATATAGAATGTCTGCCAGCATTAATCCAGAAACAAATACAAGTGAAAAAAAATAGCTGAAGTATCTGTATGTGTGTGTGAGAAGGGCTGGGTTTGCACATTCTTCTAGAGTCCAAAGAAGAGGGGAGATTAGGGACAGGTGGAGAAAGAGGGGAAATATTACCAACGAGTAAAAACCAGCCTGAAAAAAAGGATGCTCTGTGATCATACCACCTCTACTTATACCAATTTTCAATTATACTTTCATATTCCTTTATTGTTTTTTACATAAGAAATTTTCTGTCTTACCTTTCGCCAAATCTTGGAGTCTACCTGCTGATGTTGCAATGAATCCATTTGTATTATTTTTATCGTCATTTGAAGTGAACCTCTGTTAAAACTTTGCTGAGTTACACAGTGTCATTAGAAAGCATGAAATGTGCCCTCATCGCATAGAAAAAAAGAAATCACAGCAAATTAACTGATAACCGATTTTGCATGGTGCCAGCATGGCTCCCTTCCAAGGGTAACTCTGATGTTGGGTGAGGCTCTTGACCTCTCTGAGCCTCACTCTTTTCATCTATAACATGAGGGAGTTGAAACCCTTCATGAGGTCAGCAGATTAGGTTTAACTGAGTGGGGGCGGGGGGGGGCACTCTTCAGGGCCAACTAATTGTTGGCATTCTACAATTCAGAATTAGTAATACCAGAATCCACCTTTTTCAGAAAAGAAGCTGGGAATCTAGTTTCTGTTAGAAATCTCTTAGATTCTAAATATTAGCAAAGAAATTAAAACTTTACAGAAGAAACAAACTGTAAGTGAGAGCCAGATGTAGTCATTGGGCCATCCTATTTATCAGGATGCTACATAGTTAGGGACATATTTTGCTCTAAATTCCTGTGATTTCATGTTAGCATTTCTCAAAACAAAGAAATAGCGGTGTTCACCCTCTATTCGGAGTTCAGGCAGGGTGGAACTGTCCACCCACACAATTTGTTCTGAAGAACCCTGAGTAAAATCCTGCTGCTGCATTGCTGAAGGAATCCAGTTCCAGGCCTGACTATTCAGTACATGCCCAGTTTTTATAGCCGTTTCCAAGCCCGACTCGAAACTGGGAGGCACTCTGCCACTGCCACCGGCGGCAGGCCTGGGAGAAGCGCAGAGAAAGCGCCTTCTCTGATTATCTGGGGAAGGTGAGATTCATGGTTTGAGATATGATAGTTTATCCTTCCTCTCTTTGCCTTAAAATTCCAGACAGGGCAGGAATATGGCCAGCAAATATCAGGAGCCGAATAACAGCTGTGTTTAGGGAGGGTGCTTCTCAACTGATTTGGTTTTTAAATCTAAAAACAAAAATTAAGTTGAATTAAGAAACATTTCAAACAAACAAAAGTCATGTAACAGACTCCAGTTTATCCGTCTCTGAGATTAAGCTAGTATTAAGTTTGGACCTGTTTGTTCTCACATCTTTCCCTTTAGGAAAAGAATAAGTAAATACAAAAAGTCCTACATTCATTTTTTGCCTCCTCTTCCAATGCATGGTTTTATATTTATGCACCATGGATGCGTGTGTGTGTGTCAGTCATCATAAAAAAAAATAAATGCTATTGTTGTATGGTCCTTCAAGTGTAATAAATGATTTCACATGATACATACCTATTGGAGCTTGCTTGTGTCAGTCAGCAGGATGTTTCTGGATTTCATCCACGTTGATACATAGAGATGTGATTTGTTTACATACATATAAATGTAATAGCTGCTGCATACGTAATAGCTGCCACATAGTATCCAGTTACATAAATAAAATACAATTTATTTTTCCATCTGCCCAAACAGTAAGTTTGTTTCTTTGCTCTCATCTTACAGAACTGAAAATTACAGCTTTGTATGTGTACCATTGTGACAACCAGATGGTGAATTGCTAGGGGGAATTTAAAGAGGGTTATCAGAGAAAACATATTTTAACTTGTGTTAGGGATTGTCGGAGAAGGCAATGGCACCCTAGTCCAGTACTCTTGCCTGGAAAATCCCATGGATGGAGGAGCCTGGTGGGCTGCAGTCCATGGGGTCACTAAGAGTCGGACACGACTGAGCGACTTCACTTTCACTTTTCACTTTCATGCATTGGAGAAGGAAATGGCAACCCACTCCAGTGTTCTTGCCTGGAGAATCCCAGGGACGGGGAAGCCTGGTAGGCTGCTGTCTATGGGGTCGCACAGAGTCGGACATGACTGAAGCGACTTAGCAGCAGCAGGGATTGTCAAATCGACTCCAACAACTCCAACAATACCTGTTTCCCTATATCCTCAGCAAAACTTGGTGTACTGAGATGTTAATGGATGTGAAATCGGATCTTGTTTTGACTAGTGAGTTTAGGAACCTTAGCATTTTTTGATTGACAGTCTATAATTCTCTCCGAGTGAATTGCATAAATAGGTCTTTGCCTATTTATCTTTTGTGACCTTTGCCTTTTTGTTGCTAATTAATTAGAAGTTGTTTATATTTGGATGCTGAATTAATTCTGCTATTTAAATGTGCAGAAAATGCTTCATTCCAGGTTTTGGCTTACCTTTTCATTTAGTTCAGTTCAGTTCAGTTCAGTTCAGTCGCTCAGTCGTGTCCGACTCTTTGCGACCCCATCAATCGCAGCACGCCAGGCCTCCCTGTCCATCACCAACTCCTGGAGTTCACTCAGACTCACGTCCATCGAGTCAGTGATGCCATCCTGCCATCTCATCCTCTGTTGTCCCCTTCTCCTCCTGCCCCCAATCCCTCCCAGCATCAGAGTCTTTTCCAATGAGTCAACTCTTCGCATGAGGTGGCCAAAGTAACTGGAGTTTCAACTTTAGCATCATTCCTTCCAAAGAAATCCCAGGGTTGATGTCCTTCAGAATGGACTGGTTGGATCTCCTTGCAGTCCAAGGGACTCTATTGGTGCCTTAATGTATAATTTTTCTTTTCACTATAATCTCAAACATACCCATGTTTTCCTTGATTTCACTGATTTTGTGTTTTTCATCTTGTTGAGATCTTTTCCTTCCCCAGGATTATAAAAAAGTTCTCCTATGTTAAAAAAAATTATAGTTTAATTCTTTTGCATTTAAGACTCAATCTTTGAATTGTTTTCTACTTCTGGGATTATAATCTTATCTTTCTCCATATAGAGAAAGAATTGTCCCAACATTATTTATTAGAAGTTCTCCCTTTCCCTCACTGTTTTGCTATGTTACATCTGCAAACATGTGTCCCAAGCACACATTAATATTTGATCTGTTTGAATTCTCACATGGGTCTGTTTATTCAGGGCTTTAATTTCTCACAATGTTTTAGTTTTCTGGGTTTTTTTAATTTCTAAGTATTTGACATTCTTAGTGTTATTATAAATAATATATTCTTTTTAAAAATTTATAGTCTAATATAAGTTTATAAAAAAGTAGTTGAATTTTATATTTGACTTTGATCGAGCAACTTTGAATAGTCCAAATGTATTTAAGGCTAAAAAGTTTCCCCTAAACACTGTTTCAGCCGTATCATACAAATTTTGATAAAAACTAATATCATTAAGTTCAAAATCTTTTCCAATTTTTTCTTTGTCTTATGGGTTACTTAAATGTTTATTTCTTAATTTTGAAACATAGGAAAATTTTCTAGTTTTTTTAATTGAATTGTGGTAGAGATGATATTCTGACTTCAATTTTTTCTTTATTTCTTGTCACTAGATCAAGATTTTTTATTGTGTTAATGAAATTGTGACGTGTGTGCATACGTGGGATTTTTTTGTATGTCCTGTATCTAACCTGAGATTATCTATTTTCCATCATCTTGAACATTCTCAGATTTTTAAAAATATTTTTAATTTCTTTTTTTAACTTTTTTTGTTTTTGGGTACAGTCGCTTAATATTGCGATAGTTTCAGGCGAACAGCAAGGGGACTCAGCCATACATACACATGTATCCATCCTCCCGCAAGCTCCACTCCCATCCAGGCTGCAGTTCCCTGGGCTGCACACTAGGCCCTGGTTGGGTATCCATTTGGACGGAGCAGTGCGTGCATGTCCATTCCAAACGCCCGAACTCTCCCTTCCCCTTGGCAGCTGTGAGTTCACTCTCTAAGTCTGTGAATCTCTTCTGTTCTGTAAGTTCATTTGTACCATATCTTTTTGGATTCCACGTATAAGGGTTGCCATAGGATATTTCTCCTCTGTCAGATGTTTTTTTTTTTATATTTCTCATCCCCGCTCTCTACTCCTGGCATTTTCAAGAGCCAAGCTCAGCCTTCTCATTTTTCCTCCAATTCTCCTGACTTCTTATGTCAGATATCTTTCCTGTGTGACTGAGCTTCTCCTGGTGCTTTCTCCCTGAGAGGCCAGTTTGGCCATGGGCTTCACGCAGGCACGGCCTCATATGCCTTGAGACTCCCCCATGGCTTCCTGTTGCACCCTGAAAGTGCAGGCCGTTAACACCTGTGGGGCAAAGCTCTGACCAGTGGAAGGTGGGAACCATTGGATAAACGCTTCTCTTTTCCCCACAGAAGAAGGGTCTTGAACTGCAGAGGTTCTCACAGACTCTCCAGGAGACCCCCTCATCGGTTGTCTTTGAAACCAAATTGTAACATACTGAGCGTTTCTTTTTTTCTGGAAGAAAGATATTTGTCATTTATAACAGATATTTATAATTTAAACCACGTGATTGTATACTACAAATGAAGGCTAGCTCAGGTCCTTTCCTAGTAACAAGCTTCCAGAAACCTCGACAATATCTTCAGTATAAACCAGTGCAGGTAGAATATTGATCAGAAAACCCTAAGCTGGCTGTCACTTCTGGGTTTAAATGAAACCTGGATAATTCTCAGAGGCCCCAGTAAAATGACTAAGAAAACCTAAGGCTTCTTGATAATAACTTTTACTCACTTTCACTTTTCACTTTCATGCATTGGAGAAGGAAATGGCAACCCACTCCAGTGTTCTTATCTGGAGAATCCCAGGTACAGGGAAGCCTGATGGGCTGCCGTCTATGGGGTCACACCGAGTCGCACACGACTGAAGCGACTCAGCAGCAGCAACAAAGGAGAGTGAGCCCAAGAAATCACAGTGGCCGCCTTTCTTATGGGCTTCCCGGATGGTGCTAGTGGCCAAGAACCTGCTTGCCAATGAGGAGGCATAAGAGATGTGGGTTTGATTCTTGGGTTGGAAAGATCCCCTGGAGGAGAGAATGGCAACCCACTGCAGTATTCTTGCGGGGAGAATTCCATGGACGGAGGAGCCCGGTGGGCTACAGTCCATGGGGTCACAAAGAGTCATGACCCACCTCAGTTCAAGTCCCTATGCACAGTGACTGTGACCTTGAAGAATGTGTCCCTGTTGCATTTCCATACCCCTCAACATTGAAAGTTGTCAACAACTTAAATGCTCAAGACAGTCTCTCCGGTGTTCATCAAGGGCTCGGTAACTGTTCACTCTCATTATTACTGTCATCACAATCATTACTATTGCTAACATACTGGATTTTTGTTTCTCATGCTGTTTCCCAACCTGCTGTATCCTATGACGTGCTCCCATCCATCTTTCAGTGTTTAATTCTCTCTGCTACTGTTTGTAATGTCCAGGAGATTTTCAATCTACTGTAATCTTCCATAATGAAAAGAACTCTGGAACTATTCAACAAGGGTTATAACCCCAAATCTATTAATTCCCAGTTTTTTAAAACTTTCTGCCTTAGTTTCTTCATCTTAAAATGGAAGTAAGAGATCTACCTCAGGATTGTATGAGGATTAAATGATTTAACACATACTTTACCATGCCTGTCACAGTAATCATCCAGTAAACGTGGTGTGATTATTTTTATTCACTAAATATTACTTTCAATGACTATTCTTATTTCTAGATGTTCTTTTGGAGTCTAAGTCTGTCTAGGGTTTTCTGATTTGTTGGGGTTATTTTTCAGTCTTTTTTGTAGGGATTTTTTCCTCCTTTTTATACCTTTTCCTCCTTTTTTTATACCTTTATTTTGCACTTATTTGTATTATCCTCCTGATTCTTTTTGCATGATTTCAAGATTTGGGAGTGTATCTTATTTCTTCAGTCTGTTGACTGACTCGCGCTCATGGAGAGACTCTGGAAATGAGAGATTTGGGGACAATAAGCCTCCTCTGTCATCACAGCTTTCACCCTCACCCACTCATTGCTCCTACACTGGAGCTGTCCTGCCCTGGGAGAAAAAAAAGAGCAAAGCAGTTCTGAGGCTCCCAGGGGGATTTTCCCCACTTGGACAGACTTATGTAATAACAGTAATGGTTTGGGGGGAGGGGGATGGGAATACCAAGTATGTTTCCTTTCCTGTCCTCAAGGTCACTCTCCTCAAGACCTCTCCTACTGCCCACTTCCTCCAAACATAAAGTGTTTTAAAAATTTATTTATTTTTAATTAGAGAATAATTGCTTTACAATGTGTCGATTTCTGCCATACATCAACATGAATCAGTCATAGATATACATATATGTATCCCTCTTGAACCTCCCTCCCACTTAACCACCCCCATCCCACCCCTCTCTATTGTCCCAGAGCACCAGGTTGAGCTCCTTCCTAGACTTACATTTGATGACCTGGACAAGGTCAAGGCCACACAGCAAAGCCCCCAGCTTCGTCTCTCTGAACAGACTAAGGGTCTTGCTCCTTGAGTGTTTCTGTGGGGTTACAGTCCTTGGTCGGTTTCCAAACATAGTCTAGGGAAACAGTCTGAATTAAATGCAATTTGTCATTGTATTTCCCTTATCCTTGTTACCGTGTTACCCAGAACACAATAATAACTGCCCAGTGTTACCTGTGCCTAAAGTTAAGTTTGTTAAATACTGCAATTGATTAAGACCCCCAAACCTCTATGTGTTTGAGTCTGACAGCTGGGCTGTCTGTTCTATACACATCCTGTGGTCCTTCATCCTTATGCAGTTAACCACACTCATGTTGTGACCTTCGGTCAAAAAGCAGCCATCCATCACTTCTCAGCCTTTTGGCTAAGATCAAGTGTAAAAAGCAGCCATCCACAAGTCATAGATTTTTCAAGATCAGTAAAAAAAACTTTGTTCTACAAAGTTTATATCCAGCCTCAGCCTAAACTTTGTAATCATAACAGATTTTCACCATAGGTCATTTATTTCACCTCTGTTTTCAGTTTAAGAAAATAAGGAAACCAAAATTATATCAACTTCTTAACAGGATAGAAAAGTTCCATATTAACCCTACTACCATGGCCTTGAGCTTAACCTCTCTGAGCTGTCTTCATCTCTAACAATCTGATAAGAAAGCATCTTACTCCAAGTTCATCATCTCACAAGATCTAATCACTGGCTCTTGTCTTCTCTAAACACCCACCCATGCGTGTTCTCATTCCTCCTGGGGTTCTTCCGGTAACCTTCAATTAAGACTTCTGGCTTCAAGTATGTTTTCTTAGCCAAAATTGAATTAAATTATATCAGCTTTATATGTAATATAAGCTTTTTTCATTTTCATTGCTTTTGTAAGTTAAATAAATATCTATGTTCATGCCATCCTAGGAGTGAAGCCATAACTAGAAGTCATATATATAATTTAAAATTTTCCAGTAGCTACATTAAAAAAGAAAAAAACAGATGAAATTCATTTTGATCTATTTTATTTATTCTAATATATCCATAACAGTATCATCACAACATGTAATCACTATTATAAACCTTGAGAGATATGTATCTTCTTTTCGTATTAAGTTTTCAAAATCTGCTGTCTGTTTTGCACTTCTAGAACCTTCCAATTCAACTAACTACATTTCAGGTGTCTATGATTCCCTGGTGGCTCAGATGGTAGAGAGTCTGTCTACAATGTGGGAGACCCGGGTTTGAGCCCTGGGTTGGGAAGATCCCCTGGAGAAGGAAATGGCAACTCACTCCAGTACTATTACCTGGAAAATCCCACAGACAGAGGAGCCTGGTAGGCTACAGTCTATGGGGTCGCAAAGAGTTGGACACAACTTCACTTTCACTTTCATAGCCATATGTGGCCATCATTCTAGATAGCAGAAATCTAGGTAAATTATATCCAGATATGAGAAGGGGTTACAGTCCATAAGCATGATAGAACACATTTGTTTTGATTATTTGCCATAAGAAATAAACATGTGGCCAAATAATAAACATCAATTAAAGACAGTAAATCAGCATGGGTTGTGTCTAAATACCCATGCAAAATTTTTCTCCAGAAAAGTAAGATAGTTGGCCTTGGCTACAATGTTTAAAACTATGCAGATTACCATTTGTACAAGTTTAATTAAAGTTTAATTATATTGCTCCATTATCAAAATATGAGTAAGTTATACACACAAAAAAATTGAAGACACATCACAGAAACAGCAAACACTTGGCAAAAGAAATGGAGAAAATTATGAATGTATTGAAAACCAACATGTTATACCTTACCTTTCATCTTAAACTATAGACTGTGTGCTCAGTCCTGCCTGACTCTTTGCAACCCCAATAGAATGTAGCCCACCAGGTTCCTCTGTCCATGAGATTATCAAGGCAAGAATACTGGAGGGGTTTGCCATTTCCTCCTCCAGGAGATCCTTCTGATCCAGGGACTGAACCCTGTATTTGCATTGTCAAGCGAGTTCTTTACCACTGAGCTACCTGGAAAGGCAAACTATAGCCTAAATTATCACTAAAGTTCAGCCAGGTAACAAGTTAGTGTTAGCCTGAACAAGTTGCTTCCAAAAAGGTCTCTAGTTACCTTACCTGAAAATGATGCTACTATCATTAATGCTCAATACAGTACTTGATACAAAGTAATACCCAGCGTTTATATTCTAGCCACAGTTATTTTATTATCTTTAATAAAAGCAGGAAAGAGAATAGGACAGAGACATGGGCACATGGCGAGGTGCCGGGGATAAACCAAACAGCCTGAATCCCTAGCCATGATGGATTTGGGATTCTAGTGGAGCAGAAGAGAGAGATAGGAACTCAGTAAACAAATGTGCAACTATGGATTTTGGTACCTGCTGGAAGAGACTGGGATGTGGTGATGGAGAAGAAGTTCTATCTTAGCCCACCTTTCTTAGAAAGCAGCATACAGGATAAGGCCTAAGAAACCAGCATGGAGATAGCCTTGGGAAGCACTGAGGAATACGGTCCAGGACTTCTAGACCGTGGAGGGAGGCAAGACACGTTCAATCTTTTGGCTCCTGGGTTGAAAAAGCATAAAACTAAGACCAACAGAACTTTTTTAAAAAGGGATGGGGGAAGAAAAGAACTGAGTTTATTTATTCACCACCAAGGGAACACATGCCCCTGAAGGAATATGCTGAGTATTTTGTTAGAGGTGGGAGGAAGTATGGGGAACAGGGAGGCAGGGGACCCCAAAGAAGGACAGCTCACGGTGGTCCTGCTAATAAGGATGGAAAGCTGCTCACTGAACAGGGTGGGATAAATCCACAGGCCTATATGTAGCTGATCATGGTATGATTTTAAGGTCTGCACTTAACAAATAAGTATTTTAACAAAAAAAGGTATGATGCTGTGTTTATGCTATTCACAAGATAGTTGTCACATTAGTAATGGATGAGTAACAAATTCACAGCGCAGCTTGATAATGGGCCCACATATAAAGTGGTATGATGAAAACCTTCTTTTGCTAACTGTCTCTTCTCAGCCTCAAAGGAATGGGTCTGGGTTTGGCCCATGTAGCTGTGAAGAGGTAAAGCTGAGCCAGAGATCTTGTCCCAGGTGATATAGGCCCAGGCCAGGGAAGGCTCTAAGCCAGGGAAGGATGAAATCCACTTAAGGACTGGAGACCTCTTCACTCCAAACCCAGGAGCACCAACCTCTCTTGGGTGCAGGTCTGGGAGACAGAATGTCATGTCAGGCTCCACTCCAGGTCTCCCCAACTGGAATCTGCAGTTAATATATTCAAAGGATTCCTGGGTATATTATTGTCCGAGAACTGCATTGGCTTGATAAGGACACTGGAGGGTCCTTCAAACTGTGATTGGCCCTAGAGTATTTCAGAAGGACAGTGACATGATCCCAATTTTAAAGATCCATGTGGCTGATCCCTGGGGAAGGTTGACTGCTCTCTCCGTGGGAACCCAGCCTATGTGAAGGAGAAGTAACCACGCAGGAGCCAAGTTTTGCTGGTGCAAAAGGAAAGTTAAAAATCCAGTTCATGAAAAAAAATCTAGTCCATGGTGTACTACTTTGTACACAAAAGGTCAGACTATCAAAAAATATTTCCTTCGAAGGAAGTCCAAAAAAGATGGGATATATGTACACGTATAGCTGATTCACTTTGCTCCATAGTAGATTCTAACACAACATTGTAAAGGAACTATACTCCAATAAAAAAATTTTTAACAAGATACAACAAACTTTAAAAGAAAAATATCTCCATATATCTTGGTAGGTATTAAATATGTATGTGTGTATATGTGTCAATATACACAGAAATATATTTAAAGAATATTTTATGGTCTCAGAATTTTGATGTTGATTGTTATAGGAAGATAATGACCCCCAAAAGTATAATTTTCAAAACTATTTTAAAATGTAACCATATAAGAATCTTTTCTTTTTCTGACAGTAGTTTTAGGGTAAGTTAGGAATTTTCCATTTTTAATCTTTAAGATTGATGTTTGTTAATTAGATTGTCTCTCCAAATTGATTTCTTAGAGAACTGATCCCAGTGTTTAAAAATAAGTTCAAGTGTATTTAGAAACCTTGGGAGGTTTGTCATTATGTAGACAAAACAGTCAAGTCATTGGATTTATTTTCCCACCGAGATATTTTGTTGCTGAATGAACTTTTCAAGCAAAGGTTCAACAGTGGAAAGCTGAGAAATTTGCAATATTATCCTTTTGAGTCAAATGACAAAGTATGTCTGAGCAGAAGCAACAAGGCTAATATTCATTTCTTTGTTTAACCAGATGATAGGATAATTTTATGCTGTTTATTTATGTATGAAATCGGGAAGACTGAAGAGTTTACATGCTGGCTTTAAAAATAAAGGTTGTACGTGTTGTACAAACTTTGTAAAATGTTTAAAAGTAAAAAATGAATTATAAACATAAAAATTATCCATGATGATGTTACCCATAGACAATTACTGTTAACATTCTGGTCAGTTTCCTTCCCGACTTTTATTCTGCTTTTTTTTCACCTAAGAATAGACTGAAAAAAATTTTCTGGGTCATTAATTTTTCTGAATATTATTTTTAAATATCTACAGAGTGCTTCATTAGAGGTGGTACTATAACTTATTTAACTAATGCCCTCCTACTGAATATTTTGGTTATTTCCAATTGTTTAGTAACAGTACTACAATGGAACTCCTTGAAGATAAACATTCATTAAAATTACACTTTAAATGATTTTATGTGTAGATATTTTCTTATTAGATGTCTGACTTTGTGCTTTTCTGAGAGCTAGATGGCAAGGTGATTTCATTCCTGATTTACAGGTGAGGGTCTGATCCAAGAGTGTTCACCAAGTTAGTGGAGGGAGTGGATTTAGAACTGGGAGTTAGGGCTCTTCAATAGGGTTCTTTGCTACCAGAAGCATCACAGATAATGGAAAGAGTATCAGATGCCACTTCATCCATTATTTAGATAACTAAGTACTGTTTGAGATAAAATTGATTTTTAAATGCTTCAGTTATCAAAAATGAATAATTCCCAACACTGCTATATTTTTACAATCACAACACTAATGAAATACCTTTATTTACTTATTTATCTTGCCAATCTAGAAAGAATTTAACTTATTTCCATGTTGCTTCCCCTACTGGACTCCTTGAAGGCAGATGTTATGTCTTACCTATCTTTGTGATTCCAGCTCTTGACATCATATTTGGTGTTACTGATCCTCAATGAATGTTTGTAGAATTGAATGTACATTTTATTAAACACAAAAACAAAAAGGTCAATAAAGAATTAACAGGATGATTCATGTTGATGTATGGCAGAAACCAACACAATATTGTAAAGCAGTTATCCTCCAATTAAAAATAAATAAATTTAAAAAATAAAACAAGCCTGCCTATTTGAAAAAAAAAAAAAAAGAATGAATATACCTTTTAATCCTTTGGCATAGGAATAAAATAAAACACTATTTTTCAGATGAAATATTTTTAAAGATTATACTCCATTCATAGATATTATAACATATTAGCTATATTCCCTTACAATATATCCTTGTGGCTTATTTATTTTATATGTAGTAGTTTGTACCTCTCAATCTCCTCCCCCTAACATGCCCTTCTCTCCTGCCCTCTCCACACTGGTACCACTAGTTCATTCTCTATATCTGTGAATCTGTTTATTTTTAATTACATTCACTCTTTGTTTTATTTTTTAGATCCCAGACATAAGGCATAGCATACAGTATTTTATCTTCCTCTGTCTGACTTATTTCACTAAGCATAATACCCTCCAGGTCCATCCATGTTGTTGCAAGTGGCAAAATTTCATTCTTTTCTATGACTGAGTAGTATTCCACGGGGGCTTTCCTGGTGGCTCAGGGGTAAAAAGTCTATCTGCAATGCAGGAGATGCAGGTTTGATCTATGGATCGAGATGATCACCTGGAAGAGGGCATGGCAACCCACTCCAGTATTCTTGCTTTGAGAATCCCATGAACAGAGGAGCCTGGTGGGCTATAGTCCCACCAGGTTGCAAAGAGTCAAACATAACTGAAGTGACTTAGTGCACACACACACACACACACACACACACACACACATGCACGCAGTATTCCATTATGTGTATATATCACATCTTCTTTATTCATTCATCCCTTGATGGACATTTAGATTGTTTCCATATCTTGGTTGTTGTAAATAATGCTGCTGTGAACATTGGGATGCATATATCTTTTCAAATTAATGTTTTTATTTCCTTCAGCTATATACCCAGGAGTGAAATGACTGGATCTTATGGTGGATCTATCAGGCTTCTCAGGTGACACAGTGGTAAATAAGATGCCTGCCAATGCAGGAGACATAAGGCTTGGGTTTGATCCCTGGGTTGGAAAGACCCCCTGGAGGTTGGCTGCCCACTCTAGTATTCTCGCCTGGTGAATCCCATGGACAGAGGAGCCTGGCAGGCTACAGTCCATAGGGCTTCAGAGTCAGACACAACTGAAGTACCTTAGCATGGTTGCACACATGGTAATTCTATCAATATTTTTAGTTTTTTGAGGAGCCGCCGTACTATTTTCCATAGTGGCTACACCAATTTACATCCCACAAACAGTATGCAAGAGTTCCTTTATCTCTACATCCCTACCAACATTTGCTATTTGTGGTTCAAATGAAATATTGAATGCTTCACTCATTAATTCAGCTAATTAGAATTAGATAATGCAAAGATACAACCAGCATGGCCCATCCTCCATTTATGGAATATGCCACCAAGTGAAGGGTTTTGACAAGTATGCAGACAATAGCAATGAAATTATATGTACTGTCACAGGGCAAATATGCAAAAGTGAAATCAGAGCGGAACTGAGAAAGAAGAGATTCGTAAATGTACAGAACACTGAACATGTAGGCTGTATATTAATCAAATATGTGATGGCAGTGGAGCCAGAAAGTAGTAAGATTTCAGTGACTTAAAAACATAGCTTATCCTCAAAGTAGAGTACCAAAAGAAGAGGTGGAATGAGTGTAGTTATATAACCACATGGAGTTACCAGGTGGCATTTTCACCTTCTTCAGCCTCTGCCTCAGCTGGAGCCTTTCAGTGTTTGGCAGCAATGTCCTCAAGGTTTATACGCAGGGACTGGATTCACCTTCATTTGCTCTCTTAGGCAAAAGCGGATTCCACAGTCCCTTCCAAAAAAGTGATAAAAGCTCAAGAACAATACGATATCTGAAATCTCACGAGATAAGATTCCTGCTGATTGGAGGCCAGGCTATGTGCCCCTGAAGATGCCAGCGCTCTCCGATTGCTGCAGATAAGGCTGGAAAAAGCCAAGGGGTTGATTTATCCAGTACCACGTGGGCCTGGGGCTATGCCCACAGCACTAGTCCCAGTGTCTGCTCACTGAGACCTGCTCAGACCTCTTGGAGATGAAGCATTCAGAGTGCATGTGACCAGAACAAGCAGCATCTCCAGACCCTAGGAGGGCAGTCTTGCAGGCAAGGACATCTGAGGCTCCCTGCCAGCTAAGAGAGGCCACGCTGAGCCGCAGTCAGAGCCCTGCACTCTCTGCCAGCAGGAAGACTCTGTTGTGACAGTCTGGGGCAAGTCACTTGGATTCTGATTCTTCATTTCCTCAATCATAAAAATGTGGTCATAAAATCTCTCTCTCCTATTTCCAGAAATAATACAGTTGAACACATTTTGCACACAGTTAAGCATGCTACAAATGCCAAATAGAATTGAGACAGGAATGAGTTTCAATATCAAGAAAGCTGTAGTCCAAATACATTTCTTATACTCGTTTAATTCTCCTATTATTTTGTGACCTAGTATCTACTTCCTGGAATGTATTAAGGAGTGCCTTGTTTTCAAAACTATTATTCAGTGCATTCTTTGCTGCTGGTATTTTCTAATAACATAGTTTGGAAGCCTCAGCAGAAATGGCATCCTCCCGTAGCACTGTCCCCGTCAAAAAATGAACAGTTTATTGACTTTACACTAACCCATGCAAATACTGATGCTAAAGTTCAGCCAATGATTTCATGGCTTTGACAGTGACTTTCCAAACACCGCAACTAAAGTACCTGTTAAGTATAGAGATAGTCCTGGATAACATTTAATACTAATAATCTGTTCTTTCTAATCTTTAAGATATAGGCTCTTTGGCCTGTATTTAAAAGGCAAGCCATGTAGCCAGCTTTGGCACACTCCCTCCCTCTAATTCTGTTAATATGTAATCTCCTGCAACTGCATAGAAAGTGTAAATTCATTTTGTGCCCATTCACAGATCATCTTAGGTGCAATGCATTGAGCTAAGGAAACTCTTGGAGTGCCTTCCAACAGGATTGATCCTTGAGTAGTTTCATGCTGAAGCTGCTAGAACTCATTATCAGACCTGGCAAAATATTTTTTCTGTGTTGATTTTTTTCCCCCTAACAATAAAAGTAACATATGCCCATTTGTGAACATTTGAGATATATAGATGAATATAAAGACAAAGCAAAAAAAA
Organism: Cephalophus harveyi; assembly: GCA_006410635.1. Lineage (NCBI taxonomy): Eukaryota > Metazoa > Chordata > Mammalia > Artiodactyla > Bovidae > Cephalophus > Cephalophus harveyi. The sequence continues at coordinate 198,935 of SJYT01054958.1, read as the reverse complement.
AGTACTCCTAGTATAAGAACCTAGGGGCAGCCAGTGTTAATAATTTGGTATATTTATATAAAAATAAGGCCATACATCATATGCATTTTGTATCCCACTTTTTTGATGTTGCATCACATTGTTAATATTTTCTCACGTCATTAACCATCTTTAAAAATGAATGCATACATTTCATGGTGTTTGTTGTCATTTTTGTTCAGTCGCTAAGTCGTGTCCAACTCTTTGTGACTCCATAAGCTGCACCATTCCAGGCCCCCCTGTCATCGTGTTTCTATACCATAATTTAAATTTAAATTTTTGATATTATAAACAAAACTATGAAGAATTCTTGCCTGCTTATAATTGTTTATAATAAGCTCACAGAGTCATTTAGATCAATTGGCATGGCTTTCCTTTCTTTATACCACAAGTTCTACTCATCCAGTAATAGACATAATTTAAATACTAAGCAAGGAGAAAACACAATTATGCTAAATCTTATTATGTAAATATAACTAGAGCTGACATTTTGATATAAATTCTATTTTCTTTTTTAACTTAAACCAAAATATCACTCGGTGTATGATATGAGCAGAAGCTATAAATTTTTTAAATTTCTCCAGAGTAGCAAATTTTCCCATCATATCTGCAGTGATCTACCCATCCCCCATCAATTTCTCAGTTCTGCCCCTAAAGTGGATATGTTGAATACAGTCAAGATTTTCTTAGAACTCAGGTCTGAGGATGAGATACACACAAATTAAATATCGTGTTTAGCAGTTATTTCCCTTGTTAAAGACCTGGAGTTAGCCTAGTGTTAGATAGACTTAAAAATTCTCTCCTCATCCAGTCCACCATTTCTTAGAGCCCCGCACCCTTGTCCTCAGCTGTAAATCTAGAATGAGGTTGACTCAAAGATCTGCATTATCCCTTACCATAGAACATCCCATTGGTTTTAGATCATTCCAAGCATTTGGAGATAAGGTGCTATTTCCCAATGTGACTTAATTTCAATCAGTGACATTTTTTCCCCTCTCAGTTACACTCTACCTACCCTATCTCCTCATGCTTCTCTCATGCATTTTTATGAGCTCCCAGCAGGTGACATTTGAGCTTACAATCTACTGCATTTTTAAAATTATTTTTATTTTAAGTTTCTTGAAAGCCAATCTGGCTAAAATCATGCATCTAAATTAGAACTAAATTGATTTCCTTATGTCAAATTGAGCAGTAACTTGATAAGCATTCTAGTGCATTATAAACCCAGGAGTAGATTATATAGTGATTGTATTATAATCTCATATGCAAATAATAATGTAGAGAAAAACAAGACTGAAATAAAGAAAAGACCCAAAAACCCTCACAATTTTGTAAAGGAGGAAAATGTTGGAAATTCTGACCTGCACCTACTGAAACGTGGGATCATTTAGATGCCTCTTGAATCATCACACACAGGATTCAAGAACTTTTCTTTAAGCAAGTTAATACAAATGCCTTGGAAAGGAACAGAGATCATTCTGTTGTTTTTGAGATTGCACCCAAGTACTTCGTTTTGGACTCTTTGTTGACTATGAGGGCTACTCCATTTCTTCTAAGGGATTCCTCCCCACAGTAGTAGATATAATGGTCATCTGAATTAAATTTGCCCATTCCAGTCCATTTTAGGTCATTGATTCCTTGACCACGTCTAATTTACCCTGATTCATGGACCTAACATCCCAGGTCCCTATGCAATATTGCTCTTTACAATATTGCCAAACATTCATTGGATCAAATTGCCAACATTAGTTGGATCATTGAAAAAGCAAGAGAGTTCCAGAGAAACATCTTCTGCTTTATGGACTATACCAAAGCCTTTGACTGTGTGGATCAAAACAAACTGTGGAAAATTCTTCAAGAGATGGGAATACAAGACCACCTTACCCACCTCCTGAGAAATACGTATGCAGGTCAAGAAATAACAGAACCGAACATGGAACAATGGACTGGTTCCAAATTGGGAAAGGAGACTGTATATTGTCACCCTGCTTATTTAACTTATATGCAGAGTACATCATGCAAAATGCCGGGATGTATGTCGCACAAGCTGGAATCAAGTTTGCCAGGAGAAATATCAATAACCTCAGATATGCAGATGACACCACCCTTATGGCAGAAAGTGAAAAGGAACTAAAGAGCCTCTTAATGAAAGTTAAAGAGGAGAGTGAAAAATCTGACCTAAAACTCAACATTCAGAAAACTAAGGTCATGGCTTCCAGTCCCATCACTCCATGGCAAATAGATGGAGAAACAATGAAAACAGTAACAGACTTTATTTTCTTGGGCTCCAAAATCACTGCAGATGGTGACTGTAGTCATGAAGTTAAAGGATGCTTACTCCTTGGAAGAAAAGTTATGACCAACCTAGACAACATATTAAAAAGCAGAGACGTTACTTTGCTGACAAAGGTCCATCTAGTCAAAGCTATGGTTTTTCCAGTAGTCATGTATGGATGTGAGAGTTGGACCATAAAGAAAGCTGAGCACTGAAGAATTGATGCTTTTGAACTTCAGTGTTAGAGAAGACTCTTGAGAGTCCCTTGGACTGCAAGGAGATCCAACCAGTCAATCCTAAAGGAAATCAGTCCTGAATATTCATTGGAAGGACTGATACTGAAGCTGAAACTCCAATCCTTTGGCCACCTGATGCGAAGAACTGACTCATCTGAAAAGACCCTGATGCTTTGAAGACAAGAGGAGAAGGAGATGACAGAGGATGAGATGGTTGGATGGCATCACCAACTCAATGGACATGAGTTTGAGCAAGCTCCAAGAGTTGGTGATGGATAGGGAAGCCTGGCATGCTATAGTCCATGGGGTCGTAAAGAATCAGACACGACTGAGCGACTGAACTGAATTGAACATGAATGCAATGTGTTTAGCATTTTTTGATGTAAGGTCAGGAGACTAAAGGAGATCAGTCCTGGGTGTTCATTGGAAGGACTGATGTTGAAGCTGAAACTCCAGTACTTTGGCCACCTGATGCGAAGAGCTGACTCATTGGAAAAGACCCTGATGATGGGAAAGATTGAAGGCAGGAGGAGAAGGGGACAACAGAGGATGAGATGGTTGGATGGCATCACCGACTCAATGGACATGGGTTTGGTGGACTCTGGGAGTTGGTGATGGACAGGGAGGCCTGGTGTGCTGCGGTTCATGGGACCACAAAGAGTCAGACACGACTGAGCGACTGAACTGAACTGACTGACCGGAGACTAATGCCAATTACTCTCAGCATCTACCCACTAACATACTGTAAATGATTTACTTGGGAGTCTATTTCAGTGAAGTTTACCTTCAGGAGGTAGCAGTAGGAAATGCTTCGCTAAAGCCAGACTTATTTTTGCATGTGAAACTGTTGTGCTTTTTCATTTGAATAAATCACTGAATTGGTCTAAATAGAGTGGGTTCTTTGTTGTTGTTATTATAAGCTTTCCTGGTCTAGAATTTTCCTGTTTACTCACTATGAAGAAGGACAGTGCTTTTCGTTTCTAAAATTGGAGTGGTAGTTCTAACTATAAGCAAATTGAAAATGATCATGTTCATCAAAACCACCACAGTGAACCATGACCCAAGAGATAATTTCCAACAGTCTGTCTCTGGGACCTTGAAGAGAAATACAAGTGTGCATAGCCATGCATGAGTATAATAATACACATGTATAGATTTCTATATAAGATGATGGTTAAATGTTACAGTGTCTATAAATGTTTAGCACAGTGTCTGGCATGTTAAACTCACTCCAGTATTCTTGCTTGGAAAATCCCATGGACAGAGGAGCCTGGTGGGCTATAGTCCATGGGGTCACAAAGAGTTGGACACAACTTAGCATCTAAACCACCAAACCACCACTGGCATGTTGGGAGCTCAGTACTTATTCATGGCAGTGAGTGGTGGTATTTGGCAGTTTTTTACCAAATCAGATCTGGTTTTTCTTACTAGAACCCAGCAGTCAAACTGCTTTTGTTAACTTTACAATCTCTTCTTGCATACTGAGAGATCTGTTGAGCTGTTCGTTTTTAAAAATGAGATCCTGGTTATATGGCATATTATTTGTTTTAATTTCAATTTACCAAGGGGGATACACATGAATTAAATTAGAATTGTTCCTAATAACATTGTATTCAAGGACGTTGCGTTTATTAAAGATTTGACTTTCCAACATGTGAAGTGATTTCCAAGTAGATACATTCTTAAAGGTTGTACTATTGTGCTCAGTCGCTTAAGTCATATCCAGCTCTTTACAGCCTCATGGACTGTGAGAGAATCCTCTGTCCATGGAATTTTCCAGGCAAGAATACTGGAGAGGGTTGCCACTTCTTACTCTACGGGATTGTCCCAACCCGGGAATCAAACCCCTGTCCCTTATGTCTCCTGCATCGGCAGGCAGATTCTTTATCAGTGGGCCACCTGGGAAGCCTCTTCTTAAAGGTTATGCATTTTTAAAGGGAGGAGAGTGGTTCTGATCACTTTCCTTTTTGCCAATAAAAAAAAAATTGAAATTATATCGATACACATCTTAAATTGTTGTCCTTAATATAAAGCTTTGGGGGCAGATGAACCCGTGATAATGGTAAGCAGCATAAGAACAGGGTGAATCTGAGGAATTTCTCAGAAACCAGAACCCAGAAACATCTGAATATTCCAATCAGAGACCAGAGGAAAATAGTGTGTGGGAATAAGAGAAACATAAATCAGAGGGCTCTTTAACTGTATTTGACTTCAGACCTACCTGGTCAACCCAGGGAGAAGATGGGCTGAAACTTGGTGGTTATCGAACTTGGCCAGAAGGACCCAAACTGAGAGGAGACAGTATGTCCAAGGCCAACAAACAGAGAGAGGGAAACCAGTCAACACCCCAAAAGCGAGAGTGGTGGATATCTGCTCTTTTCGCCTGCCCAGACTCCTTCCTTCCTTCTGGTGATAGCATGTTGATTTTACCTCGTTGCTTGTCAGTCCTCCAGCCAAGCCTTGGCACATGACCTGAGCTGAGCCAGTCAAGTGCCCTGTCCCAGGAATTTGAATCTTCAACTGAAAGTGCAAGGAGCTTATTCATCCTGACAGCAGTGCCCCAAAAACTTTCTGTTCGTTTTTGTACCTTGATCCTCACCACAGCCCTCAGGCTGGTCTTTTCTGAAGCCTGTTTATTTAACTTTTCTTCAACTTCTGTGTGCTGCTCCATGTCATTCCAGCAAATTCCTCTTTTATCATTGAGTTAGCCTACATAATTTCTGTTGCTTGCCACCAAAGAGCCCTGGCAGGGATTCAGGAATCCAGACAGCAGTCTGGCCAGCAGAAATGGTGGGTCAGCAACCTTCTACCCCAGTCAAGGAGTCTCTTATATTAACATGTGAGGAGAGAGTTCCCCTTAGAAGCAACATTCAGGTCGACAAGTGCGCATGGATGAACTTTTGCTAGGAAACTCATCTGGCAGTCATCCAGGATGGACTGGGGAATGTGAGAACTGAGTTACTGATTAATCATTGCTTATCACCGAATTATGAGGCTCTTTCTGTTTTGTGTGCAACTGAGAGCCGGCCCCAGTCAAATCGAAATTGACTCAATCAATTGATGAAAGAAATAGTAGCCATTGAAATATTAGGCTTCCCAGGAGGCTCAGTCAGTAAAGAGTCTGCCTACAATGCAGGAGACCCATGTTTGATCCCTGGGTCGGGAAGATCCCTTGGAGCAGAAAATGGCAACCCACTCCAGTATTCTTGCCTGGAAAATCCCATGGACAGAGGAGCCTGGGAGACCTAGAGGCCATGAAGTCATGAGCTGGCAACTAAACCACCTCTGAAATATTGCCTCTTCCCAAAAGATGTCACTTGGAACAACTATTTAGCACATTCATGAAGGTAACTTTGTTTGCCAGCTTGATTTCAGCCCTCAAAAAGTTCTGGCCTCTGCTTTTTGTATGAGAAAGACCTGGTCAAAATTTTTGCTACACTGCTATATTTTGGTAATCATGTCTATTTTCATTAATTATATCCTTTTACTTTGCAAGGCCTGCCTTTTCTTCTCCACCAACAATAATTTTTAACTGCTTTAAGTAACTTAATTTGAACATGCTCAAAGTTCATACCCAGAACCAAATAAACTGAATAGAGCATTTTAACGATATAAAAAGTCTGATATTTTCTTTTTCTCATTATGCACATTTTGGAAAACTTCTGTCTAAACTTGTGTACACATTCTTGACCCTTACTTTTCATAGCTGACTTGTTTGACTCTTGACATTAGGCTGTGTTGTTGTTTTTTTTTTAAGAAGTGGATTCAGTCAACCAAATTGTAAAAAATAAAAAGCTCTGGCCAAGTACAAGGTTTAGTTGATGATTGATGAAATGAATGGGTGGCTTGAGGTGATTTGCCTCAGCGGTTACTGCAGATAGTTAGTACAGGGGATTGCTAGTCAGAACACCAAGGAGAGGTCAGATCTCCAGGTGGACTGGTTAACTTCTAGCTGTCAGAGAAAAAAAGCAACCTGGCAAGCTGTTCTTTTTTAAAAATTAATTTTTATTGGAGTATCGTTGCTGGTGGCTCAGATGGTAAAGAATCTGCCTCCATTGCAAGAGACTCAGATTCAATCCATAGGTCAGGAAAATCTCCTAGAGAAGGGAGTGGCTACCCACTCCAGTATTCTTGCCTGGCGAATTCCATGGACAGAGGAGCCTGGTGGGGTAGAGTCCATGGGGTCACAATAAAGTTTGACTAAGCAACTAACACACACACATAGTTGCTTTACAATGTTGTGTTAGTTTCTACCATATAGTAAAATGAATTAGCCATATGTATGTGTGTATATGGAGAAGGCAATGGCACCCTACTCCAGTACTCTTTCCTGGAAAATCCCATGGATGGAGGAGCCTATGTATATCATATCCTCTCCCTTTTGGACTTCGTTCCCATTCAGGTCACCAAGTGAATTAAGTAGAGATCCCTAGACTATACAGTGTGTTCTCAATAGTTACCTATTTTATACATGGCATCAATAGTGTATATGTGTCAGTCCCATCTCCCAATTCCTCCCACCCTGTCTTTTCGCCTTGGTATCTGTATATTTGTCTCTAACTGGCTAACAAGCTCTTTTTGCTCTTGAATATCAGGCAAAGCTTTCATTACTACGGGAAAAGCAGTGCAAAATGCAGGTTTTAGGTTCATGTTCAAATACAAAAGGAGAATGTGTTTCATTTAATTTTTTATACAGTGTACCGATTTCCCTCTTCTCCCATGCCGCTATTTTAATCTTTTATAAATATTTGGTCCCATTGAGATCAGAGAGTGAGGGCCCTTTTGAGACTTGTGGGTAATTGTGGTCCCAATTGTGGTCCCAAGTCACTTCAAATATATTTGAAGATGCAATTAACTTATATCTTCAAAAGAAAATTTGAACCTATCAAGGAATAAGTATTTAAGAATTGTCTGTATATTTAAGTATTTACTGTATCTTTAATACACTTAGCAGGAAAATTAAATAACCATTAATATTAGCAATACAGGGCCAAAATGCAGAGAAAACAAAGACAATTTAGTTCTTGACAATATCATAATCTGAGTTGCTTCTCAGAGGGACAGAAATTTCTACCCAGAGCAACTAGTTAGAAACTACTTGGACTAATTCCTCTCACTGATGGGTCTCCTCACTTACTAGACATTTTCTAGTTATTTTCACTACACGTGGTAAAACTGCAGGTGCTTCTTTAAAAGTTCAGAGCACCTGGCTCAGGATAATAGAATAATTCTCCATTTTCTTCTGGAGTCAGGAAGCTCAGCAACCTTTCAGATATTGACTTACTGAATTGCTGAATGGGCTTCCTGGGTGGTTTAGATAGTAAAGAATCTACCTACAATGGGAGAGACAGGGTTCAGTCCCTGGGTTGGGAAGATCCCCTGGAGGAGGGCATAGCAATCCACTCCAGTATTCTTGCCTGGAGAATCCCTATGGACAGAGGAGCCTGGCAGGCTATAGTCCATGGGGTTGCAAAGCATCAGACATGACAGCAACTAAGCACAAGTTGCTGAATGGGTTCTTCTGCCAACTGAGAAAATTAGAGATAGGTGAGATGAGGATGGGGCAATGGTGGTGATCACACTTCTCCAGCTGGGATGAGATTGGTACACCTGTCTGTACTTGTGCTAAAATGGACTGTGAATGGTGTGGCGATGGCAGGAGAAAAGTATGGCAGAAGGGAAGCCCCATGTACAACACAAATGAGTTTGCTTGCTGTTTTGGATATAGATAGATAGATATAAACAGACATAAATATACATGCATACATACATATATGTGAATGATGTGTTTTTAATGGGGAACAAAGATTCTCCCAGTATCTCAAGAAATTGTTTTCTGTAAATATATACACTGAACAATAAGAGAAACCAGAATCTAAATCTTGAGGCAGATCTCATTGATAGCGGGAGTTAGTTTAGTTAGTTTAGTGTATGTTTAGGAACCAAGTCGCCTCATTGTCCCTGGAGCAGCAGGAATTAGAGCAACCCTGTAGAAGTTACTGTCCCAGTTCACCAGCCACCTCGCCGTCTTCCCTGTGTGTTCCAGCTCCTGCTTTCTGCTGACTCAGTTTCTACATCATGATTTCACATCTCATTCACCTCTTCTCCTGCCAGACTGTCTCCCTTCTGCCTTCTCTGTGTTGGTCTGGGCTTCTGTTCCCGCTATTAAGCACCTAATTCCCCACTCCAGGGAGAATCTGATCTGTGCAGCTAATAACTGCATCTTTGCCCTGATAATAGCTTTTGGGTCAGGGTAGACCATAGGACAATGGATTCACCCCTTTGGGCCAACGAGGTGTGCCCAAGGACATGATCCATAATAGACTCACAAACAACAACCCCTATTAGCTTGCTTCTATGGGGTCTTAATGAGAACAGTGTCTCAAAAGTACTTCCTTTTAAAAATTAAAGTAAATGTTAGTAACACGAGATATTTATCTGATTGTTCTGCTCCAATAAAGGTATTTTAAGCCCAAATCTAACATTTCTTTATAGGAATTCTGTTTTGTTTTGTTTTTTCACTAAGTTGTTAAAGGATTTTCTTCTTTTAAAGTCACTTTTAGTATTAACATTGAATTTTTTTTTTTTAAGTACCTGGAGTTAAAAAGTGATAACTGTTTGGACATTGTACCCTTTCTCTAGGAGATTTTCAGTCTGATTCTGTTGATAAGCAGATATTTAACACTGAAAAAAAAGGATCCCAAATAGCCTTTTCAAAGCTCAGCGATCCATTGTGAGACATTGGCTTAACACAAAATACTTTTACATAACCCAAGCCACCAAGAGGGATATCCGGTCAGCTATTTTTAAAGCCTCCTCCCCGATACCATCTCACGTAACAGGGTTACAGCAGTTTGTTTAGAAAATTGGCACAGGTTCTGTGATTCATGAAATGAAAACCCAAATGAAATGTTTTTCACTTGTTTAAAGCTGGAAACATTTTCACTTAAATGTGCTACAATACCAGAGAAATAACGTTCTGGATTAGACACAAATATATGTGTACACAGAATGTAGTTTTTTGCATTATTAGATACATATGGTATCTAATAATGGAGAGGGAAATGGCAGCCCACTCCAGTGTTCTTGCCTGGAGAATCCCAGGGATGGGGGAGCCTGGTGGGCTGCCGTCTATGGGGTCACACAGAGTCGGACACGACTGAAGCGACTTAGCAGCATGGTAATATGTATTGGGTTTACCCAATGAATAATTTTCTAATTAATTAACTCGTTCAACAAGTGTTTCTGAAGTACTTACTGTGTGCCAGCTGCTGTGTTATAGCTGGGGGCACAAGAGTGAGAAAGGTGGGCCTGCCCTCAGACAGCGTCCAGTCCAGTAAGAGTCAGGCAATCACAGTGTCATACGATAGGACTGCATCGTGGTGGTGGAGGATGCCTGCAACAGAGGCGTGTCCAAGAAGGCTTCCTAAAGGAAGTGATATCCACGCTAAGACTTGAAGGATGAGGAAAAGCCAGCCAGGAAGGAAGGGAGGCAGGAAGTTTCCTGCAGAGAGAGCAGTCCGCACTGGATTAGGGCTTCCTGTTGGTGAGCCAGAGAGAAGATCAGCATGCCTGGATGTAGAGAGGGAGGAGGAGGAAGGAAGAAGGCTGGAGAGCTCGGCAAGGCTTCATCATACAGGGTCACGTTAAGGGGTCTGGACTTGATCGTAAGAGTGATAGGGAACACAGAGACAGAGATATGATGAGATTTATGCTTTAGAAAGAGAACTCTGGTTGTGTAGTGTGGGCAATAAATTGGAGGCAGGAAGAAGCTAAGACATGGTAGTGATCCAAGAGAGAGATGGAGGCAGTCCAAGAGAGGGTAAGGTCAAGAGGGTGGAGAGAAGCAGGCGATCTGTGCATTTTTAAGATCTCATCGCTAGAACTTGATGATGATAGATGGACGGCTCCGTATTTACCCTAAGTGTGAAAGTTGCTCAGTCGTGTCTGACTCTTTGTGACCCATGGACAGTAGAGTCCATGGAACTCTCCAGGCCAGAACACTGGAGTGGGTAGTGGTTCCCTTCTCTAGGGGATCTTCCCAACCCAGGGATTGAACCCAGGTCTCCTTCATTGCGGGCAGATTCTTCACCAGCTGAGCCCCCAGGGAAGCCCGTATCTACCGTAAGTCGTCATCAAAGCACTGCCTTCAACTAAGGACTAGTGCTTCATTCATTTTCAAATTAGTATCAGTGGAGACTTTGTTTTACTATATTAGTAGATATTCCTTTTAATCAAGTAAGAATTAAATAACTCAGAGTTCCTGTTAACAGCCTTGTAATTGTAAGTAACCTAAAACTCTATTCAAAATGATACAGACAATAGAAAGAATTTTTTTTTTTTTTTTGGTCCCTGTAACTTAAAAATCCAGGATCAGGAAGGGGTAAGGCTGGATCCAGTGTTTCCTTTTCTTTTTTTCAGTGTTTCAATGATGTCATGAAAGACTTGATTTCTTGTGCCTCTGCTCTTTGTATGATGTCTGCTTGATCCCAAGGTTGCTTTCTGTCATGGTCTCAACAACATACTTCCCTATTGTGTTATGTCCACAATGAAGAGAAATAATCTACACCAGTTATTACTATTCCCTGCCCCCCAACTCCCAGATCAGGAAGTTTCATTTCTCAAGACTCTTCAGGGAAATGTTTTGGAGTCCTATGCTCTCAAGCAGTCACAGTTGCCAGGGAGAAGGATGGAAGGGAAAAGAGGGAGGAAGAAGGATGTCAAGGGGAGAGGGGAAAAAGCAAATATCCCCTACATTCAGCACATTTCCCTTTGCATCTTGACTGCCAGCACTGTTGTAAATTAGAAATACTCACCAAACAATGATATTTTGAAATAAATTCTCATCTTCTAGTGCAAGGCATATGTGTGTCCCTCCAGAGCTGGAGGCATACTCAACGGTGCTTCTGCCTCGCTGCCACCCTGGCCCACCTGCTCCATGATCCTCTCTTACTTTCTCTGCTTGTTAGCCAAACATACCTTGAATTTCATCTTTTCCAGATTCTGACACTTTTTTAAAACATAGACATAAAATGATGCTTCTCATAGCAGTCTGCTATTCCTGAATAACTAAAATTGAAATACTGCTATAGTATAAGTCAAATACACAAATAGATAAATGTGTTTTATATATTATCTAGAAACATACATACTTTTTTATTTCAGGTCCAAGCTTGTTATAGATGAGGGACTTTATATATTCTCTGTATTGTGGCTGAGATGTATAATGGTTAATTAAAAATAAAATGTATCAATTATTTTATATTATAAAAGTAATATA
>SJYT01054958.1:163013-177729 GCA_006410635.1 Cephalophus harveyi | reverse complement strand
CATTTTCACCAAAGCTTTGAGTAAAAAATGAAGAGAAGGGTAAAGTCAGTATATTGTAACTCTTCCCCTTGGATAAAAGATTTGTTCTGTGAAAGCCTTATCATCATACTCTTAGCAATAAGTCTGTTTTGTGTCTTGAGGTGTAACAACTGCTGTAATTATGCTTCATTGCTTTTGACTCTGTTCTTAAAAGATAATTATGGGCATAGATGTTGAAAATTTGTGCTTTTCTGAAAACATGGCTCAGATGGTAAAAGCGTCTGCCTGCAGTGTGGCAGACCCGGCTTCGATCCCTGGGTTGGGAAGACCCCCTGGAGAAGGAAATGGCAACCCACTTCAGTACTCTTGCCTGGAAAATCCCATGGACGAAGGAGCCTGGTAGGCTACAGTCCATGGGATTGCAAAGAGTCGGACACGACTGAGCTACTTCACTTTTGTAAGGGGAATATAAGACCTGCTTTTAGGCAGATAAGGGGAGGGCAGAGCGCACTTTCTGTATCTATTCACATTTACCTTCAGCTCAGAATAATCCTTAACCCAAAGTAGAAATTTTCGAGGTAATGTATTTTGATCCCTTTCAGCAGCACAAATAGAGCTAAAATGTTCGGAGTCCAGTTTCCAGAAACCTAGGCACACATTCCCAAAGTATGGTTCTCTAAGAGAATGTTTTAGTTCTCTCTGTGCTTTGTGTTTTTAAACTTGTCTCTAATCAGTTACACAATGTTAATTACAATTAAGTTCATGGTTTCAGAGTTCAACTACCAAGGTCAAATCTGTGCTTGTTTTTTGGTTTTTGGTTGTATTTTTTTCTAAAATATTATGCAAATTTTTTTTAATGCAGAAAATTTCTAAGAGTTTTTCCCTGTAATTTACTGAAATTCATGTTAGAAATTCTATTTTTTACACTTTTTAATTAGAAAATCATAAAAATGTCTCAAATGTTTTTCAAGATAGTTTTGCTTATACAAATAATTTACTTTAATTAGATCAAGATGTTACCCTGTTGAATCTCTCTTCTAGAGTCTATCAGCCCCAATAAGGAACCAAGATACTAAAATGTGAACAGTACTGACTTAGCATCTGTGTAAGAGAAAGAGGATATTTTCTCTCTATATAAACAAATCCCCTTATTTACAACTTCACGAGCTGTTTTAAGACATGAAACTTTTCCACTGAAGAGGAAAACAATTCCCCCTATTAGTAAAATTTTAACAGTAGTTTAATAGGAGGGACATAGTTTAGTGAGTTCAAAAAGCAAAATCCAAAATAAGGAAAATCAAAGAAAGAAAATCCAACATATTTTGGGTTGAAAAAGCAAATTGGTTGCATCTCAGACTTACACTGTATTGAGGGGCTCTCTTCTCAGTCAGTGGATTTAGTTGAACTCTGAAGGCAAAAAGAGTGGAACCAGAGATTAGTTTCCCGTTGACCTTGATTTTAACAGACTGAAATCCAAGGTGTGGGGTCATGTGTTTAAAGAAACAAATAGTTCATTCTAAATTCTGAGAAATGCCTGATGTTATTACAGCCTGCTGCTGCTGCTGCTAAGTCGCTTCAGTCGTGTCCGACTCTGTGCGACCCCATAGATGGCAGCCCACCAGGCTCCCCTGTCCCTGGGATTCTCCAGGCAAGAACACTGGAGTGGGTTGCCATTTCCTTCTCCAATGCATGAAAGTGAAAAGTGAAAGTGAAGTCGCTCAGTCGTGCCTGAGTCTTAGCAACCCCATGGACTGCAGCCCACCAGGCTCCTCGGCCATGGGATTTTCCCGGCAAAAGTACTCGAGTGGGGTGCCATTGCCTTCTCCGTCTGAGTTTCTAGAAATGGGCAACAGAATCCCTTGTCGGTGTTTTTCTTATGAAGTCCTCTTCTCTAGCTTAATCTTGTTGCCAGCAATTGCCTAGCTGAACACAGGAGCAAAAATCCAAGGATTTTCACATTTTATTCCCAGACTTGCCTCAACCACACTGTCTCTTGTTATATGTAGCTTTCCTATTTTAATCAGGGACCTAAAAAATGTTCCCTCACTGTGTGTCTGGATCCTTGGGAAAAAACTTGTGTTGTGCGCACATGTAAATACAAATCTTAAAAATCAGACCAGTTTTTAATTTTCTGTATACTTGACTAAAGGGTGTCCCAGGTGGCTCAGTGGTAAAGAATATGCCTGCCAATGCAGGAGACATAGGGGAGACCTGGGTTTGATCCCTGGGTCGGGAAGATCCCCTGGAGGAAGAAATGGCAACCCACTCCAGTATTCTTGCCTGGAGAATCCCATGGACAACAGAGCCTGGCGGAGCTACAGTCTATGGGTCGCAAAGAGTCGGACACGACTGGCGACTTAGCAAGCACGCATGCATACTTGACTAGTGGCTGGTCGTATGCATGGGTGTACAGTTCATGAACCTGTGTATAGGTGCAACAGCAGTGATGAAAAACAAGATTCATGTGTCCTCTCTGTTCACCTTTTAAATTGTATAAATGAAAGTTATAAAAATATTCAATTTTATTCCATTTAAGAAACAGAAGTTTCCTTAGAAGTAATTGGTTACTTTACAAAAATTGTACAATACTTCCCCATGTTATCTTGAAATTTAGAGGTCTGATACATCTGTTAGTTCACAATTTTAAACAGTCTTATCTATATGTGATAGCTAGAACCAATAGTAAATTCTTTTGTTCTAGATCAGCAATCTGCAATAGCACAAACATTATTATATTCCTTTATAATGAGAGAATTTATTTTCAGTGCTTCAGGACTTGCAATGTTTTTATTATACCCCATAGTGACAGAATTTATATCTCATACTGGAATTTATTTTTAAAGTTGTTAATCATCCCAGAGATGAGTACATTTTCTTGAGAAGATTAATTTGTAGTTGAAATTATTATGGATCAAAATTTAAAATAACAAGGAAGCAAATATGGTACTTTATCATTGGTAGTACTATATGCTATTTCATAATGATGGAAACTCATTAGAATACATCTCAGTATACTGGTATACATCTCAGTATGATAAATATTTTTTTGAAATCTTCCCAAGTTCAAGATACTCTCTTTCGAGTTTCTTGAACTTTAAATCTTGTTAAGACACAGCCCCTGCTTTTAAAGCACTCTCATTTGATTAGGTTGAATATGATAAGGTCTATGTAACTGAACCCAATAGCAAGAAGTCAAACGTCATAAGCGAAGGGTCTTGGCAAGTCCGCCGTGTATCTGTGGAGATGGAGAGCCACTGGGCTGAGATTCTAGGGCAGCAGCTCTCACCTGGGTCTCCCCAGTGAAAATCAGTGGTCAATTTTCCAAAATACTGATGCCTGAGTTCAGCCTCTGGGGATCTGATTCACTTGGTCTGGGCTGTATCCTGGAACTCTGGAGGATTTTAAGAGTCCCCTGGATGATTCTAGTGTGTTAGTCATTCAGTCGTGTCCAACTCTTGGAGAACCCCTGGATTGTAGCCTGCCAGGCTCCTCTGTCCATGGGATTCTCCAGGCAAGAATACTGGAGTGGATTGCCATTTCTCTTCTCCAGGGGATCTTCCCAACCCAGGAATAGAGCCCAGGTCTCCCACATTGTAGGCACATTCTTTACCATCTGAGCCACCCAAGAAGTGACTGCCATCAATTGGTATGGTCCTGAAAAATGGATACGATTTTAATAGATCGGGATGGGGCCTAGGGAGAGGGTAGGAATAAAAGGATGAAAGACCAAGAGGAGAGCCAGTAGGGTGGGGCAGGGGAGTGAATTATTGTGGGACCAACAGAAGGAGAAGAAAGAATTGCCTGAATCCTTCTGCTCAAAGTGTGGCCTGCAGATCCACATATTGGGTATCACCTGGGAATTTATTGGAGATGCAGACCCCCGCACCAGACTTACTGCATGAGAATCTGCATTTTCAGAAGACCCCCAGGTGACTTATAGCAAGGGTTGAGGAGCACAGGCCAGATCACAGGCAGCCATGATGGCAGCTGGCATTTATATACTTGCATACAATTTTACACGTTATCATCTCAGCCAAGCCTCCTATCAAGCCATAAGGAACTAGTCTTCATCAAAGCTCAATTTCAAAATGGCAAAACTGAAACTAAGGCGGGTTTGGTATAGTTTGCTCCGCTAGAGAGTGATAGAGCAAGGATTTGAACTCTGGATGCCTAACTCCAAATCTCTTGCCCTATGGTCATATAACATGTCACCATTTCTGTGGTCTGAGGGGGGTTCTAGGGAACCCCCTGGAAGAGGATGGCTTTGAGATAGCCCCAGGTAGAAATCTAAGTCCTCAACAAGGAAGAACAGGCCTGTGAAGGGCAAAGACACCCACTCCCATCCCCTTGCCAGAGCTCTAGTAGGAAACTCAGGGGGCTTGCTGTCTGTACCCCTAACCTTGCCCACTCCTGCACCCCTGGTCTTTCATTCTAGGTTACTAAAAAGGAGTTCTTGGTGCCTTAGAGGAAAAGCCCTAGGAAAATGCTGACAAAAGATAATACCCCCATGCAAATGGAATGCTTAGTCACTCGGACTTAAAATATTAATAAAAATCAAACACAGACTGGTGGTGGTTTAGTCACTAAGTCGTGTGCGACTCTTGCAACCCCATGGACAGTAACCCACCAGGCTCCTTTGTCCATGGGATTCTCCAGGCAAGAATACTGGTGTGAGTTGCCATTTCCTTCTCCAGGGGATCTTCCCAACCCAGGAATCGAACCTGGGTCTCTTGCATCACAGGCAGATTCTTTACCAACTGAGCTACGAGGGAAGCCCCAAACACAGACTAAAAGGACATAAAAATAAATATCTCTTCCAAGTATTTCTCTCTCTCCACTTATTTCCTTTCCTATCTCTTCCTTCCTCTATTTGACACACATACTTGCACATATAGAAGTTACCTTGACACAGAATTCCAGAGAAAGGAGCAAGATTCAAAATAAAAAATAAGAAAAAAAAAATTAGGGAGCACACAAAAAGTAAAAGAACCTGTGCTGTATCAAATATTTTTAACACATTAAAATTGTTTTACGTAAAGTTTTCACAAAATCATTTTTACTTACAACAACAGTGGTGGGAGAAGGAAGGACAGGGAAGAGGGGAAGAGCTGAGAAATTCCCAAAGGGAATTAGAGGGGAAGAGGGCATTAAAAGTAAACTTAAAAAAATAACATGTTTTAGCCTAAGCCAGCTATTTTTGAACACTAAATGTGGCTTGAGGAAAAGCAGTTCTGCCTACCATGGTCATATGTCGCCAACGTGGTATAGCCACCAGCTCAATGCTGGGTCCTATTACATGCTGGGGTACTTTGAAGGTTATCTGAGGATAACCTTGGGAGGTTCCACAGGGATGTGTGGTCCAGGCTGCATCCAGCTGTGTCAGGATGCTCGATCTCAGTGTCAGTTGTCTACAAGTCAACTGCTTTCTCAGCGGACCATCCCACCCTTCCCTTCCTGCTCTCCTCACTCTAGCCAGCTGAGTCCAAAAGCATGAAGTCCTCAATATGCCTTGCACTTTTTTCATCAGACCTGGGTTCAATCCATGGGTCGGGAAGATCCCCGGGAGAAGGAAATGGCAACCCACTCCAGTATTCTTGCCTGGAGAATCCCATGGAAGGAGGAACCCGGTGGGCTACAGTCCATGGGGTCGCAAAGAGTCAGACACGACTGAGCGACTTCACTTTCACTTTCAGTTTTCACTTATTATTCTTCTTTCAGGATATGTCTTCCCCAATAGATCTCTTCTTCTGAACCCTACACAGTCTGTAGAACCCAGTTCTAGCCCCATCTCTCCTGTAGAACCTCTGTAACTCCAATCTTACGTGATCTTCACTTCCTGTGAATTAGAACAAGTAGATGTGTTGTTTTCAAGTCATCCTTCTTTATTGTAAAACTGTAGTCTTGTTTTCATTACTATATCATACGTCATCTTATGAACATAATAAAATTGATTTTTTTCATCCTTCCTTGAAATATCTGTGGGGATTTGCCATTTTTACTATTGGAAGCAATACTGCTGTGAATATGTTTGTACATTTGTGCTGGTGCATGAGTGTCAGGGTCTCTCCAGGGAGTATCCTGGGTGTGGAATTGCCATGGAGTGGGGTGTGCACACTGTTATCTTGATTAGAAAATGCTACCATTTCCAGTGTTCTTATTGGAAAATGCTAACAGTCTCTCAGCAGGGTATGGGAGATTCCGTTTCTTCTCGTGTGCACCAACATTTGGTGCTGTCGGACTTAATTT
This sequence comes from Cephalophus harveyi, assembly GCA_006410635.1. Taxonomy (NCBI): domain Eukaryota; kingdom Metazoa; phylum Chordata; class Mammalia; order Artiodactyla; family Bovidae; genus Cephalophus; species Cephalophus harveyi. The sequence goes on along the minus strand of SJYT01054958.1, from coordinate 171,504 downwards.
TTGCCGATCTGGGACCCACTTTTAGGCTTCCCTGGTGACTCAGGTGGTAAAGAATCTGCCTGCGGTACAGGGGACCTGGGTTGGGAAGATCCCCGGGAGAAGGGAATGACTACCCACTCCAGTATTCTGGCCTGGAGAATCCCTTGGACAGAGGAGCCTGGCAGGCTACAGTCCTGAGGTCTCAAAGAGTTGGACATGACTAAGCATACATGGGACTCACTTTTACTTTTGTCAAAATGGTACATGTATGTATACAATGAAATATTAGTCATTAAAAAGAATGAAGTAATGCCACTTGCAGCAACATGGATGGACCCAGAGAATGTCATACTGAGTGAAATAAGTCAGGCAGAGAAGAAGAAATATCTTATGACATCCCTTACATGTGGAATCTAAAAGGAAATGGATACTAACGAAACAAAAAGAGATTCACAGAGTTATAGGACAAACTTATGGTCTCAGGGGGCACAGGATAGTTAGGAGGGTTGGGATGCTCATGTACACACTGCTATATTTAAAGTGGAGAACCAACAAGGACCTGTTGTACAGCACAATGGGAACTCTATTTAATGTTATGTGGCAGCCTGGATTGGAGTGAAGTTTGGAGGGAGAATGGATCCATGTGGATGTATGGATGAGTCCCTTCACTATTCACTGTAAATTATCACAACATTGTTAGTCGGCTATATCCCAATACAAAATAAAAAGTTTTAAAAAATGGTACATGTGAAGTCATGGCTAAATTTTGATTAAATATACAGTTTTTCAGTTTTCTAATGACGTTGGACATATTTATATGTTTATGGACTGTTTGCGTTCCCTCCTCTGTGAGATAGCTGGTCATATCTGTTGTCTGTTGTTGCATTTTTGATTCTCGGGGATTCTAACTCTCCATTAGCTGTATGTATTGTGCATATCATATTGCAGTTTATGATTTATCTCTTCATTCTCTTTATAGTATCTTTGGTAAAGAGAAAATATTTTCATCTGAATATGGTAGAATTTATCAATCTTTTCATATATAATCTGTGACTTTACATCTTGTTTATATAGCCTTCTCTACTGAGATCATAAACAGACACTCAAATTTTCTTATAAAAGTTTAAATATTGCATCTTGTCCCTTTGAATCCTTAGTGCATTTTGGTATGGATCCTTTGTAAGGTATGAGATGGAGAAACTTTGCATTATTTTCTGTACAGATGACCAGCTGACTTAGCACCATTGATTGAATAGTCTATCCTTTGCCCAGGGACCTGTGATGCTAGCCTTGTCATATACAAGGCTTCCGTATATGCAGGTCTAAGTCTGGGTTCTCTGTTGTTCCATCAGTCTGTTGTCTATCTCTATACCAGCACCACAGTGCTTCATTATTATAGTTTTATATTATATGTCTTGAAATCTACACCAGTATGTTCTCCTCCTGGTCCTTTTATTCAGATCTGTTTTGGCTACTGCAGGCCTATTACACTTCTATGTATGTTTTAGAATGTGCTTCTCACTTGCTGTGGTTCTTGGGCATCCCCGGTGCATGTTGCCCCCGTCTTACTGCTAAAAGCAGATTCTCAGCTCACTCCCAGGCCTCAGACGTCAGGCCATAGAATGTGGTGAACATCTTTGATTTGTAGATCCTGGTAAAATTCACAGGAGATTTCAAAGTCAAGACACAGGACTGACCCTATTGTTTATTTGAAGACTATAAACCTGCTTGGAGACCTGCAAAACTGCAACTCGCTGGTGAACAACCATCTACAGAAGAATGTTGGATCCCACCAAAAAAAGACACCCCACATCAAAGGGCAAAGGAGAAGCCCCCCAAAAATGGTAGGAGGGCAAAATTGCATTTAGAATCAAACCCCATACCTGCCAGAGATGCTCAGAGGGCTCAAACAAAACCAGGACCCAGAGGCCCTAAGACCATGGCATCCGGTCCCATCACTTCATGGCAAATAGATGGGGAAACAATGGAAACAGAGACAGACTTTATTTTCTTGAGCTCCAAATCACTGCAGATGGTGACTGCAGCCATGAAATTAAAAGATGCTTGCTCCTTGGAGGAAGAGCTGTGACCAACCTGGACAGCATATTAAAAAGCAGAGACATTACTTTGGTGATAAAGGTCCTTCTAGTCAAAGCTATGGTTTTTCCAGCAGTCATGTATGGGTGTGAGAGTTGGACAATTAAGAAAGCTGAGTGCTAAAGAATTGATGCTTTTGAACTGTGGTGTTGAAGAAGACTCTTGAGAATCTCTTGGACTGCAAGATCAAACCAGTCAATCCTAAAGGAAGTCAGCCCTGAATCTTCATTGAAAGGACTGATGCTGAAGCTGAAGCTCCAATCCTTTGGCCACCTGATGCAAAGAACTGGCTTATCGGAAAAGACCCTGATGCTGGGAAAGATTGAAGGCAGGAGGAGAAGGGGATGACAGAGGATGAGAAGGTTGGATGGCATCACTGATTCGATGGACATGAGTTTAAGTAAGCTCTGAGAGTTGGTGAGGGACAGGGAGGTCTGGCATGCTGCAGTTCATGGGGTCGTGAAGAGTAGGACATGACTGAGCAACTGAACTGAACTGATAAACCTGCTTAAAGTAAAACTCAAGAAACTTCCCTGATGGTCCAGTGGCTAAGACTCTGTGTTCCAATGCAGGGGGCCTGGGTTCAATCCCCGCTCACGGAACTAGATCCTGCATGCTATAACTAAGATGCAGCACAGTTAAATAAATGAACAATTTAAAAAGAAAAAAAGTAAAACTCAAGGCCCTTGCACTAGAGATAGTTCTTGCCCCAATCTCTGTAGCCGTGGCTATTCATAAACAAACCTGTTTTATTCAAACTTTTTGGTTTGACATTTTGAAATTTGTAAACACCATAATTACTTCCTTTTATCCTGACACAAACTTGGCTTTATCCAGAGGAAATCGATGTCACAGTGCTATTCTCTGGGTGCTGTGCAACTTAACGTTTGTTAGAATTTCTTAAATCGCTACAGTGTAGCCTGAAACACAAATTAGAATTAAACTAAAAGAGACCATATGTTACAGGAGTGTTGAAACCTAGAGAAGGTCTTTAACCAGCCCCAAATCACATAGTGTGAAGAATAACTCTTTTTGCTCTCTGTTTAGTTCCAGTTCTTTCTACTTTATACCAGTGGCCAGAAAACTCCTTTTGGAGAGTCAGAAGGTAAATATTTTAAGCAACTGCTCTCCTGGAAAGACTAATAATGTTTTTACATCTTTGGACTCTTTAGCTCGAGGGCCATACAAGAACAGGTGGTAGATCAAGTTTGCCCTGCAGGCTGTATGTCTACCCCTGCTCTAAACCACACCTATGAGATGTAAATTCTTGTTTCAGTCTTATTTGGTGATAAGAAGCATACGAAAATAAAATTAGAGCCCCAGTGGGACAAAGAATCTGATTACATTTTATAAGCAACCACAGATGAAACTATGTTCCTGGAAAGAAACTAACATTTTTATTTGAGAATCACTTCTGAATATGACTTGAGTAAACTGGATTCTGATTCATTTCACCTTCCACACACTCAGAAATCTGTGTGGCTTGGGGAACTCTTTGGTTTCAAACCACAAAATTAGGAGTGGTGATTGATGTGAAAGTTCTTGATAACCTATTAAAATACAATGTTTTAGTATTATTTAATAAAGTCCCTTAAGTATGCACACTGAGAAAGCTTATTGGACAGGTCATTAATTTTTTGAATGTTCTGTGAGTAAAGACTTCTCCGATGGGGATTTTGTCATTTGTGTCCTTTCTGATTTAGACGTGTTGTTTAGCGCATTTTTAAAGGAAGTTGCATACGCATGGCAGCTCAGCATCCAAACCTTTTTTCTTTGTTTCTTGCTCTAAATCCAGATGACTGTAAAGTGTGTTCAGAGTTGTGTTTTTTTCATTTTCTATTCTGTAAGCCAGAGGCTTTAATAACACATCACAGTCCTAACTCTATGTCCTAGTGTACAACTGGCTTTCCGTTCTTCAAACACTTGTTCATTACCAGTTATAGACACCAGATGTGTAAAGTGAAAAACATGTCAAAGATTTCGTGATTGGAGAACTTGTGACTCATTGCCAAGTCCTTTGAAATACGCTCATGGATACTGTTAGCTTCCTTCTCATTTATGCAGTGTCCCATATTCTGGAGGGCTTTCTTGTAAGCTCATAGAGCTCTGTAGTCCGAGCGTCTGCTTTAAGAGCCTCTTATCACATCATTACCCAAGGTCACTATTTACCGATCCACAGAAATGAAAAGTGTGCCCGAAAATATTTGTTTTCAGATTGGCTCCTTCTTGAATGTATGAAATCTGTATTAGAATTTTTGTTTTTTGCTGTTTGTTGTTTAGTTGGCTTAGAATGTTGGACTAACATGAGAAATTGACAAACTAGACTTAAAACATAGACATTTCTCAGCAATGAATTTTTATATTTGTGGATAAGTCTGCAGCCTACTATTTCCCTTATTATCATCACCTTTATTTCTTTTTTAAAAAAAGCTAAAATTGTTCTTATTGTTTGTTTTCCTGATTATGAGGTAAGGTAAACACAAGGGTCTGAAAACAATTCAAGAGAGTAAAAAGTCAAATATGAAAGGCAACATAATCCCTCCCCCAGAGATACTTCCAGAACTTCTACACATACACATATATGTTTCATACAAAAATGTGAAATATTACCATACCGTTTAGCAACTTGCTTTCTTCACTTGCAGTCATATCTCCTCTCCAAGGTAACACGTATAAAAATTTGCTCACTTTTTATGTGTTCCCATAATAATCCATTGTACTGATATGCTATAATGTATGTAACCAGCCCCTTTTGGAATCTTGTTTCTTTCATGGGGATACTTATACTCTCTCAGTATTTTCCTTCTTCATATAGGCAGGTATAGGTTTCATGATGTTGGATTTTTTATGATGATTTTTTTATAAATTAATTTTTATTGGAGTGTAGTTGCTTTACAACATTGCGTTAGCTTCTGCTGCACAGCGAAATAAATCAGCCATACATATAACCTCTCTGTTTTGGACTTTCTTCCCATTCAGGTCACCACAGTGCATTAAATAGAGTTCCCTGTGCTATACACTAGGTTCCCAACAGTTGTCTCTTTTATACATGGTATAAAATATATACACATATACAGTAGTGTATATGTGTCAAGCCCAATCTCCCAATTCCTTTCATCCCACCCCTTCCCCCCTTATGACCTTGGCTTTTAATGATATTTTTATTGATATAAAATTTTAATTAGTATAAAACAAAAAAGAGAGTGTTTACATGTTACAACATGGGTGAACCTTGGGGACTTTATGGTAAGTGAAATAACTCAGTCACAAAGAAGACAAATCATCTGTGAGTCCACTTACATGCGGTTCCACTTACTCAAGTTCATAGAGACAGAATGATGGCTGTCAGGAGCTAGAGAAGAGGGGAACTGGTTTGATGGGCATAGCATTCCAATTTTGCAAGATGGAAAGAATTCTGAAGACTGATTGCACTATGTAAATGCACTTAACACTACTGAACTGACAGGTAAAAATGATTAAAATGGTAAATTTGATGTCATCTATGTTGTGTGACAATTTTTAAGAGAATATATAAAATCTGACTATATATTTTATTTAATAAAAAATGTAGTATTAATTTATTAGCTGTATAAACACCACCCTTAACTAGCAATTTCATTTATCTATCTAGAAGATAATCTTTAAAAAAACCTAGACAAGTCTACAAAACTCCTGATCTTTGTTTACGGTTGAAGCTTTTAGGCTTTATCCCTAGTCTCATTATTCTGAATTTATAAACAATTCTAGCAAACTCTAGTTACCTGATTTCTTAATAAGTAGCACATATGAAGCAGAAATACAACAAGAAGTACAGACAGCTGCAGAGAGCACACTAACAATAGAAAGGAAGAAAGGCAGAATGCCAACACCAAAAAAAATTCCTTCATCAAGAAGAGAAAAGCATATTTAACAATTGAAGCTATATACTACCTTGCAGTCAAATAATATAGATGCACATCTCCTCTACATGTAATACCATCAGCCAACAAATATTTCTTAATCATCAGTGATGTGCCAAGAAACCATTAGGACATGAGAGTGTTGACAGTGATGGCAAGAGTGTTTAGAAAAGAAGGATTATGTCACTTAAAATCTGTTGATAAAGGCAGAAGAGCATGGAATACAATGACAGATCAAAGTTCAGGCACTTTAAGACGTAAACTCCAGTTATCTATAAATTAGAATAGTTTATCTTTCCCAACAACCTTGGGTCCAAATGAGACTTTCTTTTTAATCATCATGTATGGTCTTCCCTGATGGCTCAGGTGGTAAAGAATCTGCCTGCAATGTGGGAGACTTGGGTTTGATCCCTGGGTTGGGAAGATCCCCTGGAGAAGGGAAAGGCTATCCACTCCAGTATTCTGGCCTGGAGAATTCCATGAACTGTATAGTCCATGGGGTCGCAGAGAGTTGGACATGACTGAGTGACTTTCACTTTCATGAATTAGTGACTTAACTTTGACTTCAACCTTTTTGCAGCTTTTGTAGCCAAGCAACTTGTAAGCATTGTCTTTCCCAAGCAGCAGGTGTGCAGATTCTGAAGGCATAGTTGTTTGGTTTTAAACGGTTGCAACAGGATTAAAATTCTGAAAGAGATGGGAATACCAACCAGACCACCTGACCTGTCTCTTGAGAAACCTATATGCAGGTCAGGAAGCAACAGTTAGAACTGGACATGAAACAACAGACTGGTTCCAAATAGGAAAAGGAGTACGTCAAGGCTGTATATTGTCACCCTGCTTATTTAACGTATATGCAGAGTACATCATGAGAAACGCTGGGCTGGAAGAATCACAAGCTGGAATCAAGATTGCTGGGAGAAATATCAATAACCTCAGATATGCAGATGATACCACCCTTATGGCAGAAAGTGAAGAGGAACTGAAAAGCCTCTTGATGAAAGTGAAAGAGGAGAGCAAAAAAGTTGACTTAAAGCTCAACATTCAGAAAATGAAGATCATGGCATCTGGTCCCATCACTTCATGGGAAATAGATGGGGAAACAGCGGAAACAGTGTCAGACTTTATTTTTTGGGGCTCCAAAATCACTGCAGATGGTGACTGCAGCCATGAAATTAAAAGACACTTACTCCTTGGAAGGAAAGTTATGACCAACCTAGATAGCATTTTCAAAATCAGAGACATTACTTTGCCAACAAAAGTCCGTCTAGTCAAGGCTATGGTTTTTCCAGTGGTCAGGTATGGATGTGAAAGTTGGACTGTGAAGAAAGCTGAGTGCCAAAGAATTGATGCTTTTGAACTGTGGTGTTGGAGAAGACTCTTAAGAGTCCCTTGAACTGCAAGGAGATCCAACCAGTCCATTCTAAAGGAGATTAGTCCTGGGTGTTCTTTGGAAGGAATGATGCTAAAGCTGAAACTCCAATACTTTGGCCACTCATGCGAAGAGTTGACTCATTGGAAAAGACTCTGATGCTGGGAGGGATTAGGGGCAGGAGGAAAAGGGGACGACAGAGGATGAGATGGCTGGATGGCACTATTGACTCAATGGACGTGAGTCTGAGTGAACTCCGGGAGTTGGTGATGGACAGGGAGGCCTGGTGTGCTGCGATTCATGGGGTCGCAAAGAGTCGGACATGACTGACTGACTGAACTGAACTGAACAGGATGTCTTGATTTTAACCCCGTTGCTTTCTTGGCTATAGCCCTTTTTCATTTGGGTATTTGTGTCAGGATCCACAGTTTATAGATTTGGGTTTTAGCAAAAGCTAGTATCAGACAGAAAAAAAATATTTGTTGTACACTACATCACTACATGATAGTGAATTCTGGGATCTTCCTCCCTTTTTCCAGGGAAGCTTTAAATTGTAAAAAATTGTCAGTATATCATCTATCAATGTATTTGCCATGTGAAAATTCAGAATTTTGTGGGTTCAGCAACTGAATTCAATAGCAGAGATCATCATTCAAGAAAAATGTGTTCATAAAGAACACTGGAACACCACAGTCTCTGATGGGACTTCAGTATTTCTCTTTGGAGATAAAGTTTTACAACTTGGAGGCCTTCAAGTTAAATATTATTTTGGACGTTACTGGTTTTGCTTGTTTCATTCTGCAGAGTATTTCTGCAAATAAGACTGTGTTTGCTGAAGAGCAGGTGATGCTCTCAGGATTGCTATGATATCCACATTTATCCATTAAAGTGCACATTCCAACTCCCAGAGTAAATGACTTTTTAAAAACTTGAAATGTGACTGAATGTCAACATTGTGTGATGACTATGGCATAGCAATAGTCATCCGTAGGCAATCCTGTCCATAGGATTTCCCAGGCAAGAATACTGGAGTGGGTTACTATTTCCTTCTCCAGTTTGTGTGTGTGTATTTATTTATATTTCTGTATAATGGTCTGCATATATATGAATATAATGTTGTATACATTATATATATATATATATA
>SJYT01054958.1:44316-162848 GCA_006410635.1 Cephalophus harveyi | reverse complement strand
GCATTATATATATATATATATAATTATTTTGAATTTGCCAGAATTGCTAAATCCCTTTTAGTTTTCTAAATGTAATTGTACATTTGAAAGGATGTCATATAAAAACACTGCAGTTTTTTTATTAGGATGTGATACTGATTATATCTCTGTCTTAAGAAAACTAATTTGAATGCACTTTTGTTGTTCTTTCTGCAGTCTTCCTTCCAAAACTAACAGTGAAGCAAGTTATCTAGAGGCCTGCTCTGAACAATCAAACTCTGTTTCAGCAACAACACAGAGATATTTTTAATCGTGAGAGAAAAGCAAAGCAAAACATCAAAGTGTGCAAATAGAATCATCTCAGAGAGCTCCAAAATGTATCTGATGCCTAACATTTAGAAAGTCAGTGATCTGAATTTCAGTTGCTTTGCATTCTAAATTATGTTATTTTTGCCTACTTGTATTTTTGATTCTAAAATACAGATTCATAAAAATTCTTTCATCATATCCTTTTGCATTCCTGCAAAACAACTCTCACCATTGCACAGAATTTCTCATCCTTGAATCAAAAATAAAATAGTGTAGAATGAAATCTCTGTCCTCTGACCCAGGATTTTTCACTCATATTTACCTTTTCCACTTACTCTGCTTTCCAGCTCATGTTTTATTCTTCGCTTAGTGTCCCACCTGTTAATAATACGACACTGTGCCAGCTAGTTGATTTTTTTCCCCAGTGCTAATCCTAAGGACTTTAGTTAATTCTCCCATGGCTAATGGCACCCCACTCCAGTACTTTTGCCTGGAAAGTCCCATGGGTGTAGGAGCCTGGTGGGCTGCAGTCCATGGGGTCGTAAAGAGTCGGACACAACTGAGCGACTTCACTTTCACTTTTCACTTTCATGCATTGGAGAAGGAAATGGCAGCCCACTCCAGTGTTCTTGCCTGGAGAATCCCAGGGACGGAGGAGCCTGGTGGGCTGCCGTCTATGGGGTCGCACAGAGTCGGACACGACTGAAGCGACTTAACAGCAGCAGCAGCAGCAAGATTTTATTTACTTGGCATTAGTCATGTCGGGCAATGGGTAAACAATGGAAACAGTGACAGACTTCATCTTCTTAGGCTCCAAAATCACTGCAGATGGTGACTGCAGCCATGAAATTAAAAGATGCTTGCTCCTTGGAAGAAAAGCTATGACCAATCTAGACAGAATATTAAAAAGCGTAGACATTACTTTGGCAACAAAGGTCCATCTAGTCAAAGCTATGGTTTTTCCAGTGGTCATATATGGATGTGAGAGTTGAACTGTAAAGAAAGCTGAGCACCGAAGAATTGATGCTTTTGAACTGCGGTGTTGGAGAAGACTCTTGAGATCCCTTGGACTTCAAGGAGATCCAACCAGTCAATCCTAAAGGAAATCAGTCCTGGGTGTTCATTGGAAGAATTGATGCTGAAGCTGAAACTCCAATACTTTGGCCACCTGATGCGAAGAACTGACTCATTGAAAAAGACCCTGATGCTGGGAAAGATTGAAGGCGGGAGGAGAAGGGGATGACAGAGGATGGATGAGATGGTTGGATGGCATCACTGACTCAATGGACATGAGTTTGAGTGAGCTCCAGGAGTTGGTGATGGACAGAGTGGCCTGGCATGCTGCAGTCCATGGGGTTGCAAAGAGTCAGACACGACTGAGCGACTGAACTGAACTGAGTCATGTTGGTAAGAAGAAAAATTCAGTCAGTCATCAAAATGTCTAAAATATCCACATATTTGTTTTTACCAGAGACCAAGCTTATACTTTCTTATTTAGGATGTCTCACTCCCCTGTGATCATTACATTCACATGCTTATCTCTCCATGGTCCGTTTTCTGGGTACTGTGAAACACTGTATTACTCTTGATAACACACTTTCACTCTTAACCTCGTTTTGTCATTACAATTGCATTTATTTTTATAGTTACATAAAGGCCACCTACCGCCAACTTTAGGTACCAACTTTATGCATTTAGCAACCTGTAGCCTGTCTTTCATCTAGTCAACATTTATTGAGCAACCCCTGTTGGTGATTATAGCCCCAACTCTATCTGAAAGTATCCTATTCTTTGAGGTTTAAAACTACTTGAAATTCTTTGAATGCCATCTCAAATTCATGAGAAGTTCAAGTCCTGCCCAAGATTTCTACAGGTTTGCTGAGGTCTGCATTTTCTTGGTAGGTTCTCCTTCTGATTTCCTGTGCTTGCTAAAGACTGGATCTCCCAAGCATCTCAGTTTTCAACGCTCTTCTTCTTGACCCAAATCGTGGGTTAGAGCAGGACAGAGAGCTGCTTGTTCAATTTCCCCAGAACCAGGCAATTTTATCAAACAATCTTAATGGACGAGCCAGAGATAATGCAGAAGACCCCAAATGTATTTCTAATGTGCTGTTTCTTACTCTGGGTGGAGTCGTTTGTTACATGACTCTCTTTACCTGTTCATACATATGGTCCCCCACTCCCACCATCTGGTTTGTCTAGAAGGCCTCCTTTTATTAGCCAAAGGGCCCATGATGTCCTGTGACACAGCTGAGGAGACAGTTTCTCCCCTGGGAGAACTGCTTCTCCCAGACCTGCCCTGGGAACTTCCCTGCTGCTAGAAACACAGAGATGAGGAATGTGTGGCTTTGTGTGAGCAGGTTTGTCAAGTGGTGGAGGAAGACGTGTAAACAAATACATACAATGCAATTAGAAGTGTATTTTAAGAGCAGCTATGTACAAAACAGAGGAAAGAGCCACTAACTACCTAGGGAGAAGGTCTTCCAGAAAAATGCAACCTTTGAATGGCTCCTGAATGAGCAAAACTTAGCCAAGCAGGGTAAGGGGTGGTGAGAAGTGGGCTCGCAGGCCAAAGAAGGACCATGTGGAAAACCACAGGAATGTGAACGAAAGTGAAGGTGAGCAGTGACCTCTGAGGCTGGGGAAACAGAGGGACCAGAATACAAAGAGGCTCAGACATCCACTGATGAGTATCGAGCTGAGGAACAAATCATTTTCATCCAGGAAGTGATACGAAGCCATGTGGAGAATTTATTTAGGGTTGGCAATTAATCCCAACTATCTTCTATGTTTTTAAAATAAGTGCTGTTTTCATATTTCATAAATAGCACAGAGGTTAGTATAATAGTTTTCCAGATAAGTCTTTGTTCTTGCTCCATGCTTGATAGGCTGAAAGTGAAAAGGGAAAGGGAAAGTCACTCAGTTGTGTCCAACTCTTTGTGACCCCATGGACTATACAATCTATGGAATTCTCCAGGCCAGAATACTGGAGTGGGTAGCCTTTCCCTTCTCCAGGGGATCTTCCCAACCCAGGGATCAAACCCAGGTCTCCCACATTGCAGGTAGATTGTTTACCAGCTGAGCCCCAAGGGAAGCCCAAGGAAGTGGAGTGGGTAGCCTATCCCTTCTCCAGAGGATCTTCCCGACCCAGGAATTGAACTGGGGTCTCCTGCATTGCAGGCGGATTCTTTACCAACTGAGCTGCCTATGCTGAGGATTCTCAAAGTGTTGTCTGGGGAACCCCTGCAACCCAATTATCAGGGCTATTTGTTTCAAATACAGGTGTCAGGCACTTAGATCTACTCTATGAAGAAAGAATGCTGGAAAAAGTATGACTGCCAAGAGCTCCAGGTAACTTATATATACTCAAAGCTGAGAGCTGCTGCTGCTGCTGCTGCTGCTAAGTCACTTCAGTCATGTCCGACTCTGTGCGACCCCATAGACAGCAGCCCACCAGGCTCCCCTGTCCCTGGGATTCTCCAGGCAAGAACACTGGAGTGGGTTGCCATTTTCTTCTGCAATGCGTGAAAGTGAAGTCGCTCAGTCGACTCTTAGCGACCCCATGGACTGCAGCCTACCAGGCTCCTCTGTCCATGGGATTTTCCAGGCAAGAGTACTGAGTGGGTTGCCATTGCCTTCAAAAAGCTGAGAGCAGTTATCCTAAATTTTAGTTGTAGTCACATGAAACAAAAGAGAGAAAATTTTCTGAATCACAATGAGATTTGAACTGGTGCTATCGAAGAAGGATGCTGATCGTAACAAATACAACAAAACTATCCCAAACATTTATAGTGTACATCTTCCAAAGCAAATTCTGGGTGTCAGATTCCCTTCTTATGCTTTGTAGAGAGTTACATTCATGATTTATTGGCTTATGTTCAACCGTGATCAAAATATTAATTGGACAGCGTCTACTATCCACTGTTGACAAGATATTTTCATAGGGGTAAAATTCCTAAGCCAGGAATTGGGCCCAAGCCCATTCAACCACGAAGAGTTAGCCTCCTCGATCGTGAGCTTGCAGATTTATGGACAGGGAAGCCTGCAGGCAGCACAGTCTCTGTGCTTGAAGTTTGCACTCTCTCCAAAATGCAGTCAGCGCCTCTATCCAAGGCAAAATCAAGTTCAGGACTACAGAGGAATCCTGGACCAACCTCAGAATTAGCCTGAGATGAATGACCCTAAGGCCCCCTGCTGTCTTGATATTCTGTGACTTGCAACAAAGGAGGTCTCCCCTACCAACAACTGAGCGCTCAGGCAACCTCCAGTTTTACCTTTGTCTGCAGAGAATTGTCAATTTAAGCTTTCTTCGACCCCTTGGTGGGGAAGAGCCCCTGGAGTAGGAAATGGCAACCCACTCCAGTGTTCTTGCTTGAAGAATCCCATGGAGAGAGGAGCCTCGAGGGCTATAGTCCATGGGGTCACAAAGAGTTGGACACAACTGAGTACACACACACACACACACACACACACACACACGGTTTCTTCATCACATGTCTGAGTCATTTTTCTTTATAATTTTCCTATGTTTGTTCAATTTTTTTTTACTACTTGGAAGTCAAAACTAAACTGGTAGTTTTCCAAATTGATGAAAAACATCCCTTAAGATGAATTTAGAATGCTGCTTTGTTTGAGAAGACAGTAAACTATAAAATGTTAAATGTAAAGGAACAGGAAATTTTTTGTTTTTAAGATGAAATTTCTTTTTTTATTGTTCTGGGTGAACTTTACTTTTTACTATTTATTTTTAGCAAAATAAATAAGCAGATGGTGGGAAAAAAATAATAGTGATAATAACAAAATACTTGTGATAATAGAGACAGAACAAAACCAGTCCTTCTGGTTACCGTCTCCCAAGTTCCCCTCCACAGAGGAAATCACTTTCAATTCTTGTAGCTATTTCTGCCAATTTTTTTTTAACCTCCATTGTTCTAAAAAACAAGCTTTTAGACTTATTCCCCAATTTGCAAGTTTGGGCGTTATCTATAGGCTTGCAGTTGGCTAGGTTAGGCCTCTCTCATGACCCACCTCCCTCCTTTTCCTCAAATCTTCTTATCATGCTTATATGGTTCAGTTCAGTTCAGTTCAGTCGCTCAGTCGTGTCCGACTCTTTGCGACCCCATGAATCGCAGCACGCCAGGCCTCCCTGTTCATTACCATCTCTCAGAGTTCACTCAGACTCACATCCATCGAGTCAGTGATACAATCCATCCATCTCGTGCGATCAGCCTTCTTCACAGTCCAACTCTCACATCCATACATGACCACAGGAAAAACCATAGCCTTGACTAGACGGACCTTAGTCGGCAAAGTAATGTCTCTGCTTTTGAAAATGCTATCTAGGTTGGACATAACTTTTCTTCCAAGGAGTAAGCGTCTTCTAATTTCATGGCTGCAGTCACCATCAGCAGTGATTTTGGAGCCTAAAAAAATAAAGTCTGGCACTGTTTCCACTGTTTCCCCATCTATTTCCCATGAAGTGATGGGACCAGATGCCATGATCTTCGTTTTCTGAATGTTGAGCTTTAAGCCAACTTTTTCGCTCTCCTCTTTCACTTTCATCAAGAGGCCTTTTAGCTCCTCTTCACTTTCTGCCATAAGGGTGGTGTCATCTGCATATCTGAGGTTATTGATATTTCTCCCGGCAATCTTGATTCCAGCTTGTGTTTCTTCCAGTCCAGCCTTTCTCATGATGTACTCTGCATATAAGTTAAATAAGCAGGGTGACAATATACAGCCTTGACGGACTTCTTTTCCTATTTGGAACCAGTCTGTTGTTCCATGTCCAGTTCTAACTGTTGCTTATATGGTAACTTTGGTTAAATCAGTACTGTAAGATTATGGAGATTTTGTTCACTGCTGAGCGACTCCTTTCTTTCTCTCTCTCCTTTTTTATTGGAATATATTTGCTTTACAATGTTCTGTTAGTTTCTGCTCTACAGTGAAATGAGTCAGCTATATGTGTACAGATATCCCCTCTCTCTTGGACCTCCCTCCCATTCACCCCGTCCTGCCTATCTTAAGTCACGACAGAGCACCAAGCTGAGCTCCCTGAAATAATATACAACAGCTTCCTGCCAGCTCTCTATTTTACACAGGGTAGCGTATATCAGTTCACTTCAGTTCGGTCACTCAGTGGTGTCTGAATCCTTGCGACCTCATGGACTACAGCACGCCAGGCTTCCCTGTGAGTTTGCTCAAACTCATGTCCATTGAGTCAGTGATGCCATCCAACCATCTCATCCTCTGTCGTCCCCTTCTCCTCCTGACTTCAATCTTTCCAAGTCTTTTCCAGTGAGTCAGTTCTTCCCATCAGGTGGCCAAAGTATTGGAGCTTCAGCTTCAGCATCAGTCCTTCCAATGAATATTCAGAACTGATTTCCTTCAGGATGGACTGGTTTGATCTCCTTGCAGTCCAAGGGACTCTCAAGAGTCTTCTCCAACACCACTGTTCAAAAGCATCAGCTCTTCTGTGCTTAGCTTCTCTCAGTTCGTCCCATCCTCTCCTTCTCCTACTGTGTCCACACATCCACTCTCTACTGTCTGCATCTCTATTCCTGTCCTGCAAATAGAAAGATACGGTACATACATCTTAATATAATATAATGGAATGTTGCTGCTGCTGCTAAATTGCTTCAGTCATGTCTGACTCTGTGCGACCCCCTAGATGGCAGCCCACCAGGCTCCCCTATCCACAGAATTCTCTAGGCAAGAATACTGGAGTGAGTTGCCATTTCCTTCTCTGAATGGAATGTTACTCACCCATAACAATGTATGAAATTGGATCATTTATGTTGAGGTGGATGGACGTAGAGACTATTATACAGAGTGAAGAAAGTCAGAAAGAGAAATACAAATATCATATATTAATGCATTTATGGAATCTAGAAAAAAATGGTACAGATGAGCCACTACTTTTCATGTTTGTAGACTTTCTTGGACAAACATTCATTTTTCCTGAAGTTTTAAAATTTTCTACTGTCTCATTAATCAGAGAGTTTTCTTGCTTTCTTGGTGTCCCCTTGGAGCCCCAACCCTCTGGCTCCAACCTGGGTCAGGTGTACCTGTGTCGTCTGAGACGCCTGGACCCCATGTCTTTCCGTTTCCTGATCTCAATCTCTTTTTATTGGAGCACATCTTCCTATAGTTTAGTATGAAACTATTTCCTGCACTACTTCCTACAGTTTAGTATGAAAGAGTTCCTGAATTTCTCCTTCATCATTTCCACCAAACTTTCAATTTTAGTTGGGCCCTTGACTTAGCAGCAGCAGCAGCAGCAGCAGTGCTTATTACTGCCTAAAAACTCATCATTTGGGCTCCAAAATCACTGCAGGTGGTGACTGCGGCCATGAAATAAAAAGACGCTTATTCCTTGAAAGAAAAGTCATGACCAACCTAGACAACATATTAAAAAACAGAGACATTACTTTGCCAACAAGGTCCATCTAAGTCAAAGCTATGGTTTTTCCAGTGGTCATATATGGATGTGACAGTAAACCGTAAAGAAAGCTGAGCGCCAAAGATTTGATGCTTTTGAGTTGTGGTGGTGGAGAAGACTCTTGAGAGTACCTTGAACTGCAAGGAGATCCAACAAGTCCATCCTAAAGAAAATCAGTCCTGAATGTTCATTGGAAGGACTGATGTTTAAGCTGAAATGCTAACCCTTTGGCCACCTGATGTGAAGAGCTGACTCATTTGAAAAGTCCCTGATGCTTGGAAAGATTGAAGGCAGGAGGAGAAGGGGATGACCGAGGATGAGATGGTTGGATGGCATCACTGACTCAATGGACATGAGTTTGGGTAAACTCTGGGAATTGGTGGTGGACAGGGAGGCCTGGTGTGCTGCAGTCCATGGGGTTGCAAAAGAGTTGGACACAACTGAGCAATTGAACTAACAACTCATACAATTTTGCAGTTTTAAGCAACAAACACTGTTTATCTCATTCATTTTCTGAGGATCAGGAATCTGGGAGCAGCTTCGATGGTTGGTGTTGACTCAGTGTCTCCCATGAAGCTGCAGTCTAGCTACAGACTATGACCAACCTAGATAGCATATTCAAAAGCAGAGACATTACTTTGCCGACTAAGGTCCATCTAGTCAAGGCTATGGTTTTTCCTGTGGTCATGTATGGATGTGAGAGTTGGACTGTGAAGGCTGAGAGCTGAAGAATTGATGCTTTTGAACTGTGGTGTTGGAGAAGACTCTTGAGAGTCCCTTAGACTGCAAGGAGATCCAACCAATCCATTCTGAAGGAGATCAGCCCTGGGATTTCTTTGGAAGGAGTGATGCTAAAGCTGAAACTCCAGTACTTTGGCCACCTCATGCGAAGAGTTGACTCATTGGAAAAGACTCTGATGCTGGGAGGGATTGGGGGCAGGAGGAGAAGGGGATGACAGAGGATGAGATGGCTGGATGGCATCACTGACTCGATGGACATGTGTCTGAGTGAACTCCGGGAGTTGGTGATGGACAGGGAGGCCTGGCGTGCTGCGATTCATAGGGTCGCAAAGAGTCGGACACGACTGAGTGACTGAACTGAACTGAAGGCAGTAGTCATCTGAGGCTAGACAGAATTGGAAGATAAGCTTGAAACTGGGTCATTCACAAGACTGTTCCTCAATATATGGGCCTCTCCCTAAGGCTCCTTGACTTGATATGGCAGCTGGCTTCCCAGGGCAGGTAATCCAGAGGAGAGAAGACGTCACACTTTCTTTGTTGTTGTTGTTGTTAATGTCTTTTTATTGTGGTAAGAGTCACATAATATGAAACATACCATCTTAACCATATTTAACTACCCAGTTCAGTGGCACTAAGTACACTCACATTGTGCTGGAGCTCTCACCATCATCCGTGTCCAGAATTTTTCAATTTCCTAAACTGAAACTCAGTCCCCATTAAACACTAACTCCTCAACCTCCCTCCCTATCCCCCACTCCACGCCCTGACCCACCCCTGGCATCCACTCATGTACTCTCTGCCTATGTGAATTTGACTATTCTAGGTAACTTGTGTAAGTGAGTCAAATAGTATTTGGCTGCACCACCTACTGTATATTGGAATGCATTTTTAAGATTAATATATATTCTACAAATAGATTGTGCCCTTTTCTTCCCATGTGCTATACAGTAGGGTCTCATTAGTTGTCTAATTTATACATAGTCGTGTGTATATGTCAGTCCCAGTCTCCCAACTTATCTCTTCCTTTCCCCTCTTGGTGTCCATAGTCTGCGTCTGTGTTTCTATTTCTGCTTTGTAAATAGGTTCATCTGCACTATTTTTGCGAGATTCCACATTTATTGGAATTGTTGTTGTTCAGTGCTAAGTCATGTCTGACTCTCTGCAACCTCCTGGACTGCTGCGCGCTAGACTTCCCTGTCCTTCGCCGTCTCCCAGAGCTTGCTCAAACTCTCTCCATTGAGTCAGTGATGCCATAACACAAAATATATATATGTGTGTGTTAATATGCAACATTTGTTTTTCTCTTTGTGACTTACTTCACTCCATATGACAGTCTCTAGATCCATCCACATCTCTGCAAATGGCAAAATTTCGTTCCTTTTCATGGCTAATGAGTGAGTGAGTGAAGTGAGTGAAGTCACTCAGTCGTGTCCGACTCTTTGTGACCTCATGGACGGTAGCCTACCAGGCTGCTCTTTCCATAGGATTTTCCAGGCAAGAGTACTGGAGTGGGTTGCCATTTCCTTCTCCATCATGGCGAATATTCCACTGTGTACATGTGCCACACTTTCTTTAACCATTCCTCCATCGATGGACATTTAGGTTGCTTCCATGTCCTGGCTCTTGTAAATAGTGCTACATGACTTATTCTCGGAAGTGACACATCATATCCACTTTATTCTATTTGGTCACACGGACCAGCCTCAGTTAGTGTGGGAGGGGCCATGCAAGGGCGTAGCCACCAGGGCGAGGTATCCCTGAGACCATCTTGAAGGCTGGCTACCAAAGCTCTGGGTTCCAACTTTTGTTGTTTCTTTTCTCTTCCTCCTCTGTATATGCCCACTCTCTAGGGCTGCCTCCCTTGGGAGTCCTCTAGGACCCCCCATCCAAATGGTATTAAAATGGTGTTTCTGGATTCATGCTCCCCATTCTGTATGGGAGCCCATCTCCCGGGTACCTCGGTTAGCTTCAGACTCAGTGTGGCTGCCTAAGACATCACCTCCTATGGCTGCTGTGTGTTGCCTTTGCATTTTACACACTGAAAACATGCATCTTGTTTTTTGAGTGTCTTTTTAATCTTATCTTTTATTGGAACAGACAATATGTGCCAAGGTATTCATAAATGTACCATCCCACTTGACCTGAAGGTTCCACTCACTTCCATCTTCCAAACATTAATTGGCATTTTTAGTCTGGTTTTGTCTTCTCACCTATTTCACTTGTCTCATGAGTCGATACTTTTAATATTCTTTATCCGTCATCACAGTCCGGTTTTCACAAGGAGAGGGCACATACGAAGTTATTTAATTGACTTTCTTTCTGAATTTAATCTCACAAGAAAGAAAGTGTTAGTTGCTCAGTCATGTCCAACTCTTTGTGATCCTATGGACTGTAGCCTGCCAGGCTCCTCTGTCTATGGGATTCTCCAGGCAAGAATATTGGAGTGGATTACCATGCCCTCCCCCAGGGGATCTTCCTGACCCAGGGATCGAACCCATGTTCTCTTACATCTCCTCCCCTGGCAGGAGGTTCTTTACCACTAGCGCCACCTTCTCTGCTTCTATTCAGAGTGGTATTGTTATGTAAGCAGTGTCCATATTTCCAGATAATGTGACATCAGAGCTGGCCCTCGAATCCACAGAAGGCTTACTTTTGGAAAAGGGGTCCTATTTTATGAGTGATGCACAGCTTTCGTCTTGCATACTTTTAGTTTCACAGATACAAAATGGATTTTTCCTTAAAATGTCTTACATTTCTGTGACTAAGTACTAGGTTTCTAAAAACTTCTAGCAACCATCCCAGAACCAAAGATGAAGAATAATAAAACATTTAAATTCCCTCTAGATTCGCCATTGACAGTTGCTGTAGGTAGCCAAGTAGTGGTGGTTCCACATGGACAAAAGCTAAAGGGTGGCTTCTCCAGGGAGGTTTTCACGCACCTGAAGCAGCACATTCTGGAGAGATCAACCAGAATCCAGAAGTGCCTGGTTCAATTGTCAGTTAACAGGTAAAATCCTATTAAGTGCTTATTCACATTATCAAATGAAAAAGGGAGAGCTGAGGTTTGTATACAAGCTATGTTTTATTTTTTAAAAAAACAATATTATAAAAGATAGTATATTATTAAAAATATAATATTATAAAAGATATTTTCTGAAAGACCTGGTCCTACACACAGGCAGACCAGGAATGCAGACTAAGGGACCCATTCCCCAGCATGTCTCCACCTGTGGGTCTGAGGCTGGAATTTTCTACCATGTGTGACATTTATGGCAGGGGTGTGTATATGTGTGTATGTGTGTGTGCATTGATTCTTGAAAGACATGTCAGATTTTTTAAAAGTAACTTATTAGCAGCCTTATACAGTATGAGATGAACTTGCATCACCTCTCAAAGGGAAAAGCCACCCATTGACAGATCACTAAGCAAGCAGTGGCTGACCAGAGCGGGTGGGGGGCAGAGAAATGGGCAGTCATGCCTAGTTCAGCACATCACAAACTCATACCTGTGTAAACTTTCACCAAACTAAGGCAAATGAGAAAAATAAGAACACTATAGAGATTTTCATGAAGAAAAATTTACTTGTTTCATATTAAAGGAACATCTTGTACTCTGTGAGCATTTACTTGCATCCTTTATAGTTTTTCAAATTCATTTATTTTGACAGAAGGATGACAGTGGTAGAAGATAGATTGATGAGGGAGAGAGTGGATTTGTTTGTGGTTGTAGGTGGTCATATGGGCTTCCCAGTGATAAAGAATCTGCCTGCCAATGTAGGAGATGCAAGCAACATAGGTTCAATCCTTGGGTTGGGAAGATCCCCTGGAGTAGGAAATAGCAACCCTCTCCAGTATTCTTGCCTGGAAAATTCCATGGAAAGAGGAGCCTGATGGGCTACAGTCCGTGGGGTCACAAAAAGTCAGACACAAGTGAACACACACACACAAGGTCATAGCAAATTACAAATAGGATAGTCCTTTGTTGGTGTCCACTTTAAAAATTATTTTATTGGCTCAGACGGTAAAAGCATCTGCCCACAACTCAGGATTCCCGGCTTTGATCCCTGAGTCGGGAAGATCCCCTGGAGAAGGAAATGGCAACCCACTCCAGTACTCTTGCCTTGAAAATCCCATGGACGGAGGAGCCTGGTAGACTACAGTCCATGGGATCGCAAAGAGTCGGACGCGACTGAGCGACTTCACTTTCACTTTCACTTTTCAAATTCCAAAGCACTAGGAACTTCTGGATTAGATGATCTGCAAGGACCTTCCAATCCCCAAACTGCATTAGCTTGGACTGAAGTGTGACAGAAGAAAGGAGAGGCAGGTGAGGGGAGATGGGAGGAAGAAAGAAATTCTGTCTGACATGTGGAGGCAGAAAACTATTTCTCACTGGAGCTCAGAGCTGCTAAATTCCTTGGCTTCTCCTTTAATACTTTTAATGTAACTTTTGTACTAACACATAAATATAATCGAGGGCTTTCACACCAGTGGTTAATGGTTTTTTTCCTTAAATGGTGAAGAGGCAAAAATCAAGGATATTAGGTAGATACCTAGATAAAAGTGAAAGTGAAAGTCACTCAGTTGTGTCTGACTCTTTGCGACGCCATAAACTATGCAGTCTGTGGAATTCTCCAGGCCAGAATACTGGAGTGGATAGCTTTTCCCTCCTCCAGGGGATCCTCCCAATCCAGGGATCAAATCCAGATCTCCCACATTGCAGGTGGGTTCTTTACCAGCTGAGTCACAACGGAAGCCCAAGAAAACTGGAGTGGGTAGCCTATCCCTTCTCCAGCAGATCTTCCTGACCCAGGAATTGAACTGAGGTCTCCTGCATTGCAGGTGGATTTTTTTTACCAACTATGCTATCCGGGAAGCCCACCCATATAACAAGACAGAAAACAAATCCCACGGAGATTTTAGTGATGAAACACAATTATTTACAGACACTGAGATCTGAAGTTCACATAATTTTCATGATAACAAACTATTGTTTTTCTTTTAATTTTCTTTCAAGCATTTGAAAATAGAAAAGCCATTCTTAGCTCTCAGGTTGCACAGACACAGAAGGCAGACTAAAGCTGACCTGTGGGCTTCCCCGGGCCACCCCGCTGATCTCATGAATAGTTATAGTATGCTTACTGCTAGGATCTGATTACAGCCTGGCAGCGCAGTGCCGGGGTGAGGACGGGAGATGTGCATTCTCTCTCCCCTGAAGTCTCAGTGGCCCCCTGCTGGTGCTCTTCAGTCGCTAAGTCATGTCAACCTCTTTTGCAACCCCATGGACTGTAAGCCCACCACGGTCCTCTGTCCATGGGATTCCCCAGGCAAGAATACTAGAGTGGGTTGCCATTTCCTCCTCCAGGAGATCTTCCAGTCCAGGGATGGAACCCACATCTCCTGCATCACCTGCATTGCAGGCAGATTTGTTTTCCCCACTGAGCTGTCAGGAAGCTCTAGTGGCCCACAGAGCTGATCAACGCTATAACAGGACATAGGGTTGAGACTATGGCTTGAGTCAAACCACCTGGGTTGGGATCTCCCAGCTCCACTCCTGACCACCTCTAGCCTCTTCATCATCTCCCAGCCACCTTATCTAGAAGAAGCGACTAATCATAGCACCTAGCTCCTAGAGCTGTTATCAGATGTCCATCGGACCATGTACTAGGCATTGCATCCTGAGCAGTGCTCCAAAATGTTACCTACCGGTATCGTGAGAGTCCTGATTGAAGTTCATTTCCTCCACAGCATCCATTACATGGAATTCTGCAGAGTCTGTTCATCTTACATGAATGCCAAAGACCTCATAGTTTTACTGAACTCAGAACCTTTTAGGGCAAGAAGAAAAACCTGCTGGTTAATGATTATAGGTATGTGAGAATGGAATATTTCAGTAAATATTACAGCCATATCAGTAAACAAGGATATCCCAGCACTGAGGGAACTCAGGAAGGAACGAATACCCGCCACCTAGCAGCCTTCAGACTGCTGCTGCTGCTGCTGCTAAGTCGCTTCAGCCGTGTCCAACTCTGTGCGACCCTATAGACGGCAGCCCACCAGGCTCCCCCATCCCTGGGATTCTCCAGGCAAGAACACTGGAGTGGGCTGCCATTTCCTTCTCCAATGCATGAAAGTGAAAAATGAAAGGAAAGTCGCTCAGTCGTGTCTGGCTCTTTGTGACCACATGGACTATAGCCTACTAGGCTCCTCCATCCATGGGATTTTCCAGACAAGAGTACTGGAGTGGGGTGTCATTGCCTTCTGCAGGGGATCTTCCCAATCTAGGGACTGAACCCAGATCTCCCGCATTGTAGGCACACGCTTTACCGTCTGAGCCACCAGGGAAGCCCCACGCAGATGGAGGGACCCTGCAAAGAGCAGCTCATGGAGTCTGTCTGGCACGGCCAGCCTGCACTCTGTCAGCTCTTCTTTTCACACACAGAAACTCTGGCCTCAGGCTATTGGCTGGGCAGAGGGTCAATAATCATAATGCAAAATCAACAGAGCTGCTCAGCAGAGTGTTAACCAGCTTTGAACGCTGCCAACTTCCCCTTCTGCTAAACCAGGCTGGGCTGGATGTGGGGGAGGGGCGCCCCGAGGGAGGGCTGGGCACTTCTGTTTCACAGGGATGCAGGGAAACTGGGCCTGGGTATGCGATGGATGATGCTTCGAGCGTAGAAAGAGGAAACACCCAAGCTTCCTTTGGAAGTTGTTTCCTGGTCTATTCAGCGAAGAATGTTTAAAAGGTATGCCCATAACTAGATCCTTCATTAGCCTGAAGAGCAGAAACTAGACAGTTTTGTTACTGCCTGCCAGTGCTGAAGAAATGTAAGTTTTGTGAGACACAGTTCCTACTTGCAAGCTAGTCAATCTAATAAGCGCTCAACTCACAAGCATCTGAGTAGCAATATTAAGCTAATAAATGAGTAATAACCTACATTCTTGATTGCCCTCTGTAAAAGCTAAGGGCTTCCCCTGGTGGCTTAGAGGGTAAAGAGTCTGCCTGCAAAGATGAGGAAAATGTTTTCCTAGAAACTCTTAGGGTCCCTAGCTGAGTGTGAAAATTAAATTGAGAAAAACAGATTAACAGGAGAGAGGCATACATGTATTTTAAAAAATTTTTTTTTTTTTTTTTAATATCTACCTGGGAGTCTTTGCAGAAGTGACCAGAGGAGGAAGCATTTTGACCTTTTAGACAAAGAAGCAGTAAATTTGTGAAGAATTGATTAGACAAAGGGGTTTGGGCTAGAGGTGGTGCAGGGTGAAGGAGCAACTAGAAGAGAGGACTAGATTAACGAGGTTTGTATACAGATTCCTCTAGTGCCCTCTCTGGGCTGATAAATTCTATCTTTATTAAATTATTAAATTTCTTTCCTGAATTTAAGAACAAAGGGAGGAGTTTTTTCTGCATTTGGTGATTTTTAGTTGCCTTCAACTAAAAATAATTTGTATATCAAAAAGGCAGGTTTGGGGGTAACACTTCTGATTTCCTTCACAGCCCTCTGCAGGCATCCTATGCATTCCTCTAAGAGGTAACCCACTTGACCCCATTTTACAGATGTGGAAACTGAGGCACCAGAGCTCACCCAGAGTCACACGGGTGGCTGGGCAGAGCTGGGATTTAGACCTAAGAAGTCTGCCCCAAGGCAGTGCCCTTAACCGTTCAGTCACAAACCCCTGAAACAGAAGGCAGACAGCAGGTGATACATGGTCACGGTGGAAGTTGAAACAGAGAGCAAAGTGTGAGAGCTGATTGTTCAGCATGCCCAAAATTGCTTTCTACTTTTGTAACGTATTTGATATGCCACCTTTCACTGATAAGCACCCAGTACCACTGGTGCATCTAACACCAGTTTATTTTATTAAACAAATAAAACAAGTTGTTTCTGTGCTCATGTACAAATCATAATTGGTAAATTAACTAATATATTCAATATACTCTCAGATGATTATTAACAAATGATACTTTTTGGTGTCTCTGACAATTGCTCAGGACAATTGATACTGGACAAACGACTTCAGGAAGAACTGCCTGGGAAGGCAATGGCTTGTGTGGAAAAACATATCAGACATTAACATGAATGTTCCTTGATACAAGATAGTGGAGCAAAAGAGGAGAGGGTAACACCCCCCAAAGACTGAGTCTGGTATGGAATTCAGGGCATTCTGTGTAAAGATAGATCTTACTGTCTTCCTTTACAGATGATGTAACTTGGAAGGATTAAGTCATTTTCCCAAAGCTCCAGATCAGTTAAGTTTGGTTTGGTCGCTCAATTGTGTCCGATTCTTTGCAACCCCTCGGACTGCAGCACGCCAGGCCTCCCTGTCCATCACCAACTCCCACAGTTTACTCAAACTCTTGTCCATTGAGTCAGTGATGCCATCCAACCTTCTCATCCTTGGTCATCCCCTTCTTCTCTCGCCTTCAATCTTTCCCAGCATCAAGGTTTCTTCCAATGAATCAGCTCTTTGCATTAGGTGGCCAAAGGACTGGAGTTTCAGCTTCAACATCAGTCCTTCCAATGAACATTCAGGACTGATTTCCATTAGGATGGACTGGTTGGATCTCCTTACAGTCCAAGGGACTCTCAAGAGTCTTCTCCAACACCACAGTTCAAAAGCATTGATTCTTCAGTGCTCAGCTTTCTTTATAGTCCAACTCTCACATCCATACATGACTACTGCAAAAACCATAGCCTTGACTAGATGGAACTTTGTTGGCAAAGTAGTGTCTCTGCTTTTTAATATACTGTCTAGGTTGGTCATAACTTTTCTTCCAAAGAGTAAGTGTCTTTTAATTTCATGGCTGCAATCACCATCTGCAGTGATTTTGGAGCCAAAAAAAATGTCTGCCACTGTTTCCACTGTTTCTCCATCTATTTGCCATGAAGTGATGGGACTAAATGCCATGATCTTTGTTTTCTGAATGTTGAGATTTAAGCCAACTTTTTCACTCTCCTGTTTCACTTTCATCAAGAGGCTCTTTAGTTCTTCACTTTCTGCCATAAGGGTGGTATCATCTGCATATCTGAGGTTATTGCTTTCTCCCAGTGATCTTGATTCCAGCTTGTGCTTCATCCAGCCCAGCATTTCTCATGATATACTCTGCATATAAGTTAAATAAGCAGGGTGACAGTATACAGCCTTGATGTACTCCTTTTCCTATTTGGAACCAGTCTGTTGTTCCATGTCCAGTTCTAAATGCTGCTTCCTGACCTGCATACAGGTTTCTCAAGAGGCAGGTCAGGTGGACTGGTATTCCCATCTCTTTCAGAATTGTCTACAGTTTATTGTGATCCACACAGTCAAAGGGTTTGGCATAGTCAATAAAGCAGAAATAGATGTTTTTCTGGAACTCTTTTGCTTTTTTGATGATCCAGTGGATGTTGGCAATTTGATCCCTGGTTCCTATGCCTTTTCTAAAACCAGCTTGAACATCAGGAAGTTCACGGTTCACGTATTGCTGAAGCCTCGCTTGGAGAATTTTGAGCATTACTTTATTAGCGTGTGAGATGAGTGCAATTGTGCAGTAGTTTGAGCATTCTTTGGCATTGCCTTTCTTTGGGATTGGAATGAAAACTGACCTTTTCCAGTCCTGTGGCTACTTGCTGAGTTTTCCAAATTTGCTGGCAGATTGAGTGCAGCACTTTCACAGCATCATCATTCAGGATTTGAAATAGCTCAACTGGAATTCTGTCACCTCCACTAGCTTTGTTCATAGTGATGCTTCATAAGGCCCACTTGACTTCACATTCCAGGATGTCTGGCTCTAGGTGAGTGATCATACCATCGTGATTATCTGGGTCATGAAGAATTTTTTTGTACAGTTCTTCTGTGTATTCCTGCCACCTCTTCTTAATATCTTCTGCTTCTGTTAGGTCCATACCATTTCTGTCCTTTATTGAGCCCATCTTTGCATGAAACCTTCCCTTGGTGTCTCTAATTTTCTTGAAGAGATCTCTAGTCTTTCCCATTCTGTTCTTTTCCTCTATGTCTTTGCACTGATCACTGAAGAAGGCTTTCTTATCTCTCCTTGCTATTCTTTGGAACTCTGCATTCAAATGGGTATATCTTTCCTTTTTTCCTTTGCTTTTGGCTTCTCTTCTTTTCAGTTCAGTTCAGTCGCTCAGTCGTGTCCGACTCTTTGCGACCCCATGAATCGCAGCACGCCAGGCCTCCCTGTTCATCAGCATCTCCCGGAGTTCACTCAGACTCACGTCCATCGAGCCTGTGATGCCATCCAGCCATCTCATCCTCAGTCGTCCCCTTCTCCTCCTGCCCCCAATCCTTCCCAGCATCAGAATCTTTTCCAGTGAGTCAACTCTTCTTTTCACGGCTATTTGTAAGGCCTCCTCAGACAGCCATTTTGCATCTTTGCATTTATTTTTCTTGGGGATGGTCTTGCTCCCTTTCTCCTGTACAATGTCACAAACCTCCTTTTATAGTTCATCAGGCACTCTATCAAGCTCCAGATAGTAGCTGGCAAATCTGGAAATAGATCCCATACATATTTGGCAGAAGGCCTATGATTTTGGGCTTCATAGGCTACAAAATTTAACTGTTTAAGGGTCTCGCAAGTTTAACTGCTTAATATGCAACAGAGTAAAATATCATGGAATACTGGATTACTTCCTAATGTGATTGGGAGAAAAATCAGAAAATCACTATTACGGGTTTTCTGCTCTTGATGAATGATTTCTTACTTCATTAAGGTACATGGAAACTAAGAGGTACTTTATTGTTGGAAGTGGAAAAATCATTAAAATGTTACTTAAGAAGTTTCCATAATTATGCTTTCTTAATAGTTCACAGCATTTGGCTATACTGAAAGGATCTAGCATTTGAGCTGTAATTAGTGGATTATGTTATGTTAATATAATCATGGTGTTTCAACAGTGAGTCCCAAAAAGTGGATCAAATGCAGCAAAAATGAAAATATGGCCACTGTTATATTCTAGTCAACTGATCTGTCTGAATTATTGAATTATTAAAACACATTCACAGAGTTAAAAATTTATTTCAAACATAAAAAAAATTATTTAAGAAAAGCAGTACAATTAAGAGAAATGGATCTCTTGAGTCTGGGGCGACTGTCACCACCATCCAAAGACAGTGCCATGCCTTATTTCACATGGCCCTAGGCTGGGCTCCCTGCTTCTAGAGAAGCAGCTGAGCATCAGCCAGATAGCTGCCCAGACGATAATTTTGAGTTAACTCAATCAGCTGGAGCATCCACAGGTCAGCAACTTCACAGCCTCTGAAGTCCTAGTCAGTTCAATTGTGCGGGTATACAGCCAGGCCATGCCTTGCCAATGTCACTGAAAATTCAAGTTGGAAGAATTCTGGAGCAGTTCTGCTCACCTGGGCCCAGAAACACAGCCCCAGGCCTGGTTCTGGAGTCCTGCCAACAGTGCTGACCGTCTACACGTGGGTGACACGGCGGATGAGTAGATGGCCCGGTGATTTCCCTTTCACTGACTCTCCTAGCGGTCAGCCTCTAACCAGAACTCTCCATACCTTGTGTACGATAGACTGATGGGTGCCAGTGCCCGCCTCCCCTTGACACTCGTAGGCTTTCCCAGCCTGCTCCATGGTGGAGGTGTGTGATTGCCAAGAGTTAGCTGCTTCTGCCAGTTGTACTTGTTATTATAACAAAGTCATCTGATTAAATATTAAATAACAAATTGGTTAAATACAAATACAGAAAAAGACATGTTTCTGTGAAAACTAGCTTGGAAGATTTGATAAGATGAAAACTGATAAGAAACTGCTGTTCAATTAAGTGTGGCTGAGACAACATTTAAAAAGTTAGAGGGAAACATGGATTCGTATCTAGAAGGACTCTATACTCAGATTGCATCACCAGCATCTTTAAGCAATTGGCCTGCTCCAAGAAAATCTAAACTAGAAATGTCAGTGGTTCTGAAGAGGAAAAGTTAAAATTTGACCCCCTTCTCCTTCTGTCTCTGTAACTGAGCTTGGCCCTTGCAAAGTCTAGATTACGTAGGTCATGTAGTCTCAGAAAGTGGGGACTTGCAATACTAGGAACTGGAGTTTATCTCACTCACCCTTGTCCTGCTCTTTGCAACTGCCCAGTCCCTGCAAACCTGCTTAATTTTGCGGATCCAGGTCAGACATCCCCTTCCTCATCTTGACTGCTGTTCTCATGCACGCGAAACCCCTTACTTTAAACCAGCCTATTAACAGTGAATGTTGCCCACTATAGTCTGTCTGTAAAAACTCTGTAATCCCTTTGTTCAGGGCTCAGAGCTTGAAGTGTTAACTCCTCTGAGCCTGCTGACATAATAAACCTTAGTTCTCCCACTCTCCGAGTGTGGTGCTTGGTTTCTCGAGTACTGGTTTCTGCAACATTGCATTATGGGTGTGACTTAGCAAAAATGATGCTGTAGACCTCTAAACAGCAGCCCCATTCCCAAAGAAGGGACCTGGGCCCTATTTCACAAGACTGAAGAATTGGTGTGCACGTTTTAAGCTAAAACGCCTAAAGTGATCATGTATCTTTTGTCTATCTGTTTTTGATTCCTCACTTTAACTTCTTAATCTAACCAATCAGCTAGCTCCAAACCATCAAATTGTTGTAGCCACATGTTCCGGAAAACAAACTCACTCAGAAGTACAATGCAGATAGTGGAGTGCAGTTTATTACACCAGTGAGCCCAAAGCAGTCTCCTCTTAGCCTAGGACCCCGACCAGTTTTTGTGAAAATCTTATATACCCTAAGTGTATGTGCACAAACCTGCCTCCCCAAATTCCCTGAAACTTCCCTGGTGGCTCAGAGGTTAAAGCGTCTGCCTGCAATGCGGGAGACCTGGGTTCGATCCCTGGGTTGGGAAGATTCCCCTGGAGAAGGAAATGGCAACCCACTCCAGTATTATTGCCTGGAGAATCCCATGGACAGAGGAGCCTGGAGGGCTACAGTCCATGGGGCCACAAAGAGTCAGACACGACTGAACGACTTCACTTTCACTTTCAGTCTGAACAAAAGAAAAAGAAAGATACAATCAAAGTTAACCCATGATTCATATACCTTAAGCCTAGGTAGTTAACAGTGGACAGTTATCAATAGGCCTCTGGTCATACCCCAATAAGCATAATAGAATGTATGATTTTATTCGGTTACACAGATAATTAGGGTATTCTTTTAGGTGACAGAGAGTCTAGGTACAAGTTCGGGGTCTGGTTTTCCAGTTGGTATGTCGTTTCCATAGATACTGGGCATATAGCTTTAAGTCCACCGTCCAGCCCAAGATGGAGTCCTGCTTTCAAGATAAAACCTGTTCTCTTCCTCCTTCAAAATAAGACTTCTACCTTTCATGTGAAAACCATGAAACCAAATAAAAACAAAGGCTAAATATGTCACCCATGAAGGTTCAAGACCCAAACTCAAGGACAATAATGTCAAGAGTCAGGGGCCGTGATTTTGATGACAGTGCACCGGGATCGGTGTTGCTGTGGCTGGTGAAGGAAATGGCAACCCACTCCAGTATTATTGCCTGGAGAATCCCATGGACAGAGGAGCCTGGAGGGCTACAGTCCATGGGGCCACAAAGAGTCAGACACGACTGAACGACTTCACTTTCACTTTCAGTCTGAACAAAAGAAAAAGAAAGATACAATCAAAGTTAACCCATGATTCATATACCTTAAGCCTAGGTAGTTAACAGTGGACAGTTATCAATAGGCCTCTGGTCATACCCCAATAAGCATAATAGAATGTATGATTTTATTCGGTTACACAGATAATTAGGGTATTCTTTTAGGTGACAGAGAGTCTAGGTACAAGTTCGGGGTCTGGTTTTCCAGTTGGTATGTCGTTTCCATAGATACTGGGCATATAGCTTTAAGTCCACCGTCCAGCCCAAGATGGAGTCCTGCTTTCAAGATAAAACCTGTTCTCTTCCTCCTTCAAAATAAGACTTCTACCTTTCATGTGAAAACCATGAAACCAAATAAAAACAAAGGCTAAATATGTCACCCATGAAGGTTCAAGACCCAAACTCAAGGACAATAATGTCAAGAGTCAGGGGCCGTGATTTTGATGACAGTGCACCGGGATCGGTGTTGCTGTGGCTGGCGATGGGAGGACAGTCCCCAGACAGCAGGGGATTCAAGGGGACAAACGAGGGCTGGTACTAGAGTCCCACACCTGCTCTCTGGGTGCAGTCATGTGGGCTCTGAAGCCGCTTGGATCTCTGACAGTCACTTGTTCAGACCTCATGTATTGATTATAGATGAACTCATTGATTGAGACTAAATCTCTGGTATGAAAAGACTTGTTAAAAATTAAATAGCTTTTCATTTTCTAACGGTCATCAAGAGCCTTGGAAAGCTGAAGATCTTCTTTAAGAGCTATTAATAGTAACTTGAAGTCATTGCATCAGAGTCCCTTTCTTAGGTTTGAAAATCATGTTG
Organism: Cephalophus harveyi; assembly: GCA_006410635.1. Classification (NCBI taxonomy): domain Eukaryota; kingdom Metazoa; phylum Chordata; class Mammalia; order Artiodactyla; family Bovidae; genus Cephalophus; species Cephalophus harveyi. The sequence continues at coordinate 139,949 of SJYT01054958.1, read as the reverse complement.
TTACTGAATAAGAATGTACTCTTGTTTGGGGGAGATGCATGCAGAAGTGTTAGATGTGAAGTGCCATGGTGTCTACAGTCCACTTTTCAATGGACTGGCAAGGAAGTGTGTGTGTCTGTGTGTGTGTGTGTGTGTGTGTGTGTGTGTGTGTGTGTGTGGAGAGAGAGAAACAGAGAGAAAGTGACAGCTGGAATGACTAGGAGAGTATGTTAACAGTTGGGAAACCTAGATGAAAAGATATATAGGTATTCATTATACTGTTTTTCAGTTCTTCTGAGGGTTAAAAAATTTTTCCCCTCGAAATGTGTATATCCAAGCAACGAACAACTAATTAACCTTGTGTTAATTTTAACATGTGTTAAAAGAGCCAAAGCTTCTAGTTTCATTCTCTCCCACTTCAAACAAAGTTATTCAGAATTCATACATATAGAATATATACATATGTATATATATATATTTATATATATATGACTGAGCTTCCCTGGTGGCTCAGAGGTTAAAGCGTCTGCCTGCAATGCAGGAGACCTGGGTTCGATCCCTGGGTCAGAAAGATCCCCTGGAGAAGGAAATGTCAACCCACTCCAGTATTCTTGCCTGGAGAATCCCATGGACGGAGGAGCCTATATATATATATACATACAGAAAACATCTTAATCATGGCAGCCCAGTAATAGCCATATATACCAGGACCTTGAAATTCCAGGACCAATCTGGATATAAACAAATTACCAGTGTTCCATTCATTCATTGATCCATTCAGTCAAGCCACAAGCATTTGTTCAGGACATATTACAGCCAGGGTTGACAGTGTGAACAAGACTGGGCAATTCCTTCTCTTCTGAGGCTTAGGGGCATCAAGAAAAATATACATTACACATATAACTGCAAGTGGCCCATTGGAGCATATAGGAAAGGGGACCTGACCTTGTTTTTGAGGAGTTCAGCAAACATTTATTTGTTCAAACTAAGACTGAAAGAGTCCCAATAATATATGACTGTGACTTACTCCAAGAAATAAAATTTAAGATGGCAATTCTTCATCTATGAAGAATTGATGCTTTTGAACTGTGGTGCTGGGAAAGACTCTTGAGAGTCCCTTGAACAGCAAGGATATTAAACCAGTCAATCCTAAAGGAAATCAACCCTAAATATTCACTGGAAGGAATACTTTGGCCACATGATGCAAAGAGCTGACTCACTGGAAAAGACCCTGATGCTGGGAAAGATTGAGGGCATGAGGAGAAGGGGACAACAGAGGGTGAGATGGTTGGATAGCATCACTGACTCAATGGACATGAGTTTGAGCAGACTCTAGGAGTTGGTGATGGACAGGGAGGCCTGACGTGCTGCAGTCCATGAGGCTGCTAAGAGTTGGAAATGACTTAGCAACTGAACAGCAACATGCACCTCTTTAGGAGTTAGAGGACTGCCAGTTTGCCTTCTCCTACCTGTGGTCCCGAGATGCTCCAAATCCAGGTCTTGGGTGATGTCTGGGAGGCAGAAGAGTCAGAGAGGCTCAGGGTCTACATGAAACAGTGGCCACTGCTGCTGTGTAAACTAGAGCACCAGGTCCGTGTGGGGCTGCGTGTCCCTGCCCCGTATCTGGTGCCCTTGGGTGTAGGACTCAGACTTTCCCCTTCTGAGGCCCTACTGCCTCCTCCAGACACTGTGGAGGAACAGCTTGGTGGTCCCTCCATTCTTGGGGCCAACCATCAATGGGTCCTTACACTCCAGAAACAAAAGCCAGGAAAAATCTTACCTTCAGTCAGCTTTTGCTTTCAGCCCAGTGACGAAAGCCTCCCTAAAGCCTGGCTACTTTCTTGGATTGAGAGGGAAAATGGCATCACAAACAAAAAGCGGATATGCAGACTAGGGTCCAAGTGTTCAGAAATCTTTAAAGAATTAGCTCTACCCTATGGACTGGGCTTGTAGATGTTGGTTTAGACTGGTAGTATCAGAGTCACCCTGGGGGCCTATTATAGATTACTGCAACCAACACCAGGGTTATTGATTCTGTGAGTCTGAAGTGAGGCTAAGAATTTGCATTTCTGATAGGTTTCCAGATACTGCTGATACTACTCTGAAAATCCACACTTTGAGAACAACTGCTTTAATAAATATTAGTATTGTTCAGTCAATAAGTCTTGTCCAACTCTTTATGACCCCAAGGACTGTAGCCCGCCAGCCTCCTCTGTCCATGGGATTTCCCAGGCAAGAATACTGGAATGAGTTGCCATATCCTTCTCCAGGGGATCTTCCTGACCCAGGGATTAAACCCCCATCTCCTGCATTGGCAGGCATATTCTTTACCACTGAACCATTAGGGAAGTCCAGATATTAGTATACTAGTATACTATATTAGTATACTAGATTTGGTATATATTTTAGTATACTTAAATATGTGATTGAAATGAACACTAAGGTTTAAAAACCCAGAAAAACAAGATTAAAATAATTAAGCTAGATATGACCTAATGACCCCCAGCATCAGGGAGGAAAAGTAGAAAAATTTAGTCTTCTTAAAGAATGCCAAATAGCTAAACCTTGGGGGAAATATAGACCTTCCTTTTCAATTACTTATTTTTCATTCATAGAAATCGTGATGGGTGAAAATGTGGTGAGAATCAATGATGAGTGTATGAAAATGACTATGGTCTCCCCTTTCTTAAATAACAACATAACCTACTGCCCTGGGATTAGAAAATAGATTCAATTTAATTTTTTTTGTTTGTGTATTTATATTTTTGTTTTTTAATTATTATTATTATTATTTTGGCTGTACCAGGCAGCATATGTGATCTTAGTTCCCTGACCAGAAATGGAACTCGTGCCCCCTGCAGTGGAAGCTCAGAGCCATAACCACTAGACCACCAGGGAATTCCCTGTGTGTTTTTATTTTGATTGCACAGAGTCTTTACTTTGGGACTCTCTGAGGCAATTTCTTTTTATTTTTCCCACCAGCCAGCACATCTCCTAGGCTTGGTCTGCCTCTGTTGTCAATTAATATTTTTTTCTGAGGAAAATAAACTAATTTTCAGTGAATATTAACAACCCCCCAAAAAAGATAAATATATAACCATAGAATGTGTGTCCAAATGTTTAAATCCACTATTTAAAACTATTTCTCTCTCTCTTTCTCTGCTGGCAGAGAGGAATTTAAAAACTGACCTTCGTAAAATAAATAAATAAAAACTGACCTTCATAAAATAAGTAAATAAAAACATCTTCATTAGAGTTGGCATGCGCATAGGTGTGAAAGCTAGGGTTGCAAGTGGCTCTAAGTGACCATTTAGATGTGTGAGTTCCCAAGGTCGCAGCTCAATTTTTGGTTTTGTTTTTTAATAAGAAAGAGCACTTTGATATCAGCATCAGTGAATTAGCTTGTTCTTGAAAATACATGATGAATACTGATCATCTTTTTTCAGTCTTATTATTTCAGGGAAAGAAACCTATAGAATTATCTAGAGAAGATATCACCAGTTAATATATACAAATTCAGCTATGTTCATTTTATTGAACCAAGAAATCTGCAAATATTAGGCCACTTTCTCCCTACAACAATGGCAATTTATATGATTCAACTATATAGTGTTCTGGAAAAAAAAAAAAAAGGAGAGCTGACTTGGTCTTTCCCATGAATAAATCACTTGAAATCCCTAAATACAATAAAAATGATGTACAGTTATCTGACAGTTCTATACCCTTCTCACTTTTCTACTCTCTTTCTATTGATAAATTGCTACGGTATCACAGGACTCCTGCTAAATGCTGTTTGATGCTCAGAGAACAGAAAAATATGTTTGCTTTTGTTCTGTCAGTTGGAATTTATTAAGCCAGTTTTAAACAAAACCCTTTCTCTTTCTCTCTTCCTAGGGCTGTATCTGTAAAGACAAAGGCCAGTGCTTCTGTGATGGGGCCAAAGGGGAGAAGGTAAAAACAAAACCTTCATTCTGGTTCTTTTCTCCATAGAGCTCATTAACGATTCACACTCTTCCTTCACTGGTGGCAGACAGATCAGCAGTAACATATTCCATTCCCCAAATCCAATTTTTTTTGTCTTATTGAATTTGTTACAATATTGCTTCTGATTTATATTTTGGTTTTTTGGCCAGGAGGCATGTGGGGTGTTAGCTCCCTGACCAGGGACTGAACCTGCACTCCCTGAATTGGAAGGTGAAGTGTTAACCACTGGTGTTAACAGTCAGGAAAGTCCTTCCCCCAAAACAATTTTAAAGTAATTGTATAATAAATATTAATCTGGAGTGGTGGAAAAGCCTTGGAGGAGAGCTTCAGATAACTAGTATAAATGTGGGCAATTACTGTAACTCTCTCGATCTGGAAACAAAAAATATTAAGTTAAAGAAAAAGAAAGTTTTTGAGAATGATCCGTATGTATCCCCTGTTTACATTGTTGCTGAAGGCGAGAGAATTTGGAAAACAGCGTGATTCGCTCTCTTGGACACAAACGAAACCCGCAGATTTTGTCCTGCAGCATTGGTGTAAGGGCGCTCTCTGGTGGAAGAATCTTGCACAAGCACTCTCTCGAGGCAGAAATTCAGCTAGACAAAGTAGCTCCATTGCAGAATTGGAGTAAAAAATGAGTGCCGTGAAATCTCATTAATTCGCTCCATTAACTTTCAATTTGTGATAATTAAGACGGAGCCAGAACTAAAATTTTTCCTTTGTTTACAAACCCTTTTCTCAGATACGCTAATGAATTGCTTAACAATATTGAAAGATGACTGCTTAAAAATATTTTTAAAAGAATGCATTTTAAGCTCTTTAGACAAAATAATTTGCACGTTAATTACAATAAAAATTACCATACTTAAAGTATTCTATGATTCATGTGTAGTTTGATTTAGGGTTTTCCCTGAAGCTGTGAAAGTGGTATGTTCAGATCTGTGTTGAAAAGCTATGACTCATTCTCTCATTCAAGAAGCATTTATTGAATCCCTCCTCTGGGTGAGATGCTATTCAAAGTGTGAAGGTAACAGTCTTGAGAGGGGCCTAGCAAATTCTTCCGCTTCTCTTTTTATTGGGTGTGTGTGTGCACACATCATGTGAAATAGCTGACTTGATCTGTTTTAAAAATCTAAGTTTCCGTTTTTATCTGAATCAAACCAGTGGCCTTAACTGTTGAAGAGTAATCCCAGGATCTGTGTTCATGGGAAGATTATTTGTTGGCAGAACCATATCCCTTACTGGGCCTAAAATTACTCCCTGATCCCTAAGGGCTTTCCCATATTATCATCTCTTAACTATGTAGCTCACACTTTTGACTTTACCACTCTTGATATCTCTCCTGCATCTCCTCCACAAATAGCAGATTGAATTACTAATTCCTGTGTAATCAAGAAAGGACTGAAACTCATAGCCTGTGTGTTGTTCTTTCGAGCTACATAGCAATTATTCACACTCCCAAGACATTCCTGAACCTGACTGTCACTCTCTCTCCATCCCCCAAAAAGCACCCTTCACCAACCTCCATCTTTCTAACTAGGCTTTCCCTCTCAGTTCTTGATTCCCTGAATCTCTGCTCTGTGTAGCTCTGCCATTTGGGTAAAAGTCGAGTTTCCAGAAGACCAAAGACAAATGCTTTCAAGCCTACAGACAAATACTAACAGAAACATTCCAGTTTCTGTTACACTTAGCGTTGAGTGCTATTTTTTTTTAATCCAAGAAAAAATGTGCAAAATGTTATCATTATATCACAAAGAAAAGAAAATGATGGTTATGTTTACTCCTGGGCATTGCTATTGTGTGTGTGTATTGTCTTGTTTTGGTCTTAACAGGGGGAGAAAGGCTTCCCAGGACCCCCAGGGCCTCCCGGCCAGAAGGGATACCCAGGTCCCGAAGGCCTGCCTGGACCACAGGGACCCAAGGTATGTTAGCCTATGAGTTTGGAAAACCCCCAGTCCACTTAAGCTTCTTTATGATGATGGATGCCATGGTAAATTCTTGCTCCAGTCTTAGCTGGGCCCTCAGAACCGCTGCTTATTTCAAGCTATCTATTTTACAAATGAAAGTGTATATATATCAATGTATTTACACTAAGATGTGTAAATTAGCTAAATAGCAGCAAGGAAGCTGCTGTATACCACAAGCAGCTCAGCTCAGCACTCTGATGATCTAGAGGAATGGGATGGGGGTGGTGGTGGGCGAGAGGTCCAAGAAGGAGGGGCTGTGTGTATACACATAGGTAATTCACGTGGCTCTACAGTAGAAACTAACACGATATTGTAAAGCAATTCTATTGGTTTCAGCCACTGGGTTGTGTCCGACTCTTTGCGACCCCATGGACTACAGAGCGCCAGGCCTCCCTGTCCTTCACTGTCTCCTGGAGTTTCCTCGAATTTGTGTCCATGAGTCAGTGATGCCATCCAGTCATCTTATCCCCTGTCATCCCCTTCTTCTCCCACCTTCAATCTTCCCCAGCATCAGGGTCTTTTCCAGTGAGTTAGTTCTTCACATCATGTGGCCAAAGTGTTGGAGCTTCAGCTTTAGTATCAGTCCTTCTAATGAATATTCAGGACTGATTTTCTTTAGGATGGACTGGTTTGATCTCCTTGCAATCCAAGGGACTCTCAAGAATCTTCTCCGGCACCACAATTCGAAGCAACTATACTCCAATTTAAAAAAAAAGAAAAGACTATCAGTATCTTTCAGTCCTCAGCTCTACATCCTCCTACTTCCTGATTTAGGGGTCTCCACACCTGCATCGCAAGTAGATGAGGAAACAGTGACAGACTTTATTTTGGGGGGCTCCAAAATCACTGCAGATGGGGATTGCGGCCATGAAATTAAAAGACGCTTACTCCTTGGAAGTAAAGTTATGAACAGCCTAGATAGCATATTAAAAAGCAGAGACATTACTTTGCCAACAAAGGTCTGTCTAGTCAAGGCTATGGTTTTTCCTGTGGTCATGTATGGATGTGAGAGTTGGACTGTGAAGAAGGCTGAGCACCGAAGAATTGATGCTTTTGAACTGTGGTGTTGAAGACTCTTGAGAGTCCCTTGGACTGCAAGGAGATCCAACCAGTCCACTGTAAAGGAGATCAGTCCTGGGTGTTCTTTGGAAGGACTGATGCTAAAGCTGAAACTCCAATACTCTGGCCACCTCATGCGAAGAGTTCACTCATTGGAAAAGACCCTGATGCTGGGAGGGATTGGGGACAGGAGGAGAAGGGGATGACAGAGGATGAGATGTTTGGATGGCATCACTGACTCGATGGACATGAGTTTGAGTAAACTCCAGGAGTTGGTGATGGACAGGGAGGCCTGGTGTGCTTCGATTCATGGGGTCGCAAAGAATCAGACACGACTGAGCAATTGAACTGAACTGAACTGAACACCTGCATGGAAGAGATGATTCATTTGAAAAGACCCTGATTCTGGGAAAGACTGAAGGCAGGAAGAAAAGGAGACGACAGAAGTTAAGATGGTTAGATGATGCTATCACCGACTCAGTGCACATGAGTTTGGGTAAACTCCAGGAGTTGGTGATGGACAGGGAGGCCTGGCGTGCTGCAGTCCGTGGGGTTCACAAAGAGTTGGACACGATTGAGCAACCGAACTGAACTGAACACCTGCATTGGCCGCTGGTGAGGGTTTTTTTTTTTGCCTCCATTCAAGCCCTGTCCTCTACCTGTATCCTGGTCACTGGGATTTCCACTAGAATCACATTCTGATGGTGTGTCCTCTTTCTCAGCTATGACAACTTGGTTATTGGTTTTTCTCTTTCCATCTTCATGCAAAACCCATACCAGCATATAACTTCCTCTGGATCTTTCCAGCACTATAATCCAAGGACTGCCATCCTTTCTCTGTCTTTCCTATCTCAGACAGACTTCTTTAAAAAAAAAAAAAAAAAAGAACCAACCACACAGGCTGTGGTTCATCTCCTATTCACTCCTTAGCCAGCAACAATTTGCCTTCTGCTCCCTCCCTGAAAACCCACGACCTCCACTTTGCCCTCGACCCCCAAAAGGTCAGTGGAGAATACTTTGTGTCTTTGGCCCAGACCCCTCTGCTATGCTTCCAGCTGTGAGGCTCCCTCTTTTCTCCTTGAAACACAGGCCTTTGTTTCTGGAACCCTCCTTTTTCTTCTCTTCCCTTCCCAATGCTCTCCTTCTTTCCCTGGTTCCTGTTCCTCAGCTGGGTTCTTCACTGTCGGGCCTCCTAAGGTTCTTACCAGAGCCCACCGCCCTTCACACTCCTCACACATTTTTATCCTAAAGTCTGTGATACAACAAAGGGCTTTGTTTAAATAAATGCCCTAGAGGATTTGCTAAATAACTGCATAACCACTAGATTTGCTGATGGCTCTTTTCTGCTGTGGAATTAAGCCTGGACTCAAGCCTGGACTCTCACGCACCCTCTGGGTCACTCCCCTGCCTGCTGGCTTCCCGGAAGCTATGAACTAACTAATAAGTTGTGGAGGGTGATTATAATTTTTAAATTATAATTTTAAATCTTTTTAAATTTCCTAAGTAATGTTACAGAATATTTAGGTAACATTTTATGTGAATTTGTTGCAGGAAGGGGCACCCCTTCCAGGCTCTTGTCTAACACTCGGAAATAAATTGTGCGAGGAACCACACGAGCTGACAAAGCAAGAGACTTTACTGGGAAGAGGCACCGGGTGGAGAGCAGCCGAGCAAGGGAACCCAGGAGAACTGCTCCGCCCTGTGGCCTGCAGTCTCGGGTTTTATGGTGATGGGGTTAGTTTCCGGGTTGTCTCTGGCCAATCATTCTGACTCAGGGTCCTTCCTGGTGGCACACGCATCGCTCAGTCAAGATGGATTCCAGCGCGGAGGATTCTGGGAGGTGGTAGGATGCGTGGTGTCTCCTTTTGACCTTTCCCAAACCTTCCGGTTGGTGGTAGCTTACAGTTCCGTGTTCCTTACCAGTCCCCCCTGCCCTAAGATAACACACGAATGGTTGCCACGGTGCCTGACTAGTGTGGGCGGCTTCAGTGTGCTCCCCCTATTCTGAGTAAGGCATGGGGGCATTGGGACATGTCTTCTTGACTGGATTTCTTTTACTCCTCACATGATCTCGTTGGTCATGACGACGGTGACATATTATTATCTTCATCATAGAGATGAGGAAACTGACCCTCAGAGCATGAAGTGGTTGTCCTGGGTTCCACAGCTAATAGGCGGTAAAATCAGAGTTCAAATCCAGGATTATATGATGCATCATATTCCTACAGTCAAAGAAACTAAACCCATTCCTGCAGCTGCAAGACTTCCTGTTGTCCAGGGATTCTGCTTTCCTGTATTCCTGTATGCCTCCTATTTCTTTCTCCTTTCTCTAATCCTAACATGAAAAAAGTCATTTCGATTCTGGATATTTAGTGTCTGGTTTCAGACATGTTGGGCTTCCCTGGTGGCTCAGATGGTAAAGCATCTGCCTGCAATGCAGGAGACCTGGGTTCGATCCCTGGGTCAGGAAGATCCCCTGGAGAAGGAAAAGGCAACCCACTCCAGCATTCTTGCCTGGAAAATCCCATGGTCAGAGTAGCCTGGTAAGTTACAGTCCACGGGGTCACAAAGAGTCGGACACGACTGAGACTTCACTTCACACTTGAGACATGTTTAGTGTCTGAACATTCTGCTACATTCCTTCAGGGCATGGTCTCAGATTTCCCTCCGTTTCCCTGGAGGGAAATTTGTCACTTCAGCCCTGGACTTAAGGTCAGCCGAATGCTAACTCACTCCTATTTGTTTTGTTTTCTGCACTCCGTTCTGCTGGTTTCCTTAGCTTTTCTCTAGAGAAGTCAGCAATGGATTAAAATTATAGTTGTAAACACATGGTGCTTTGTGTGGGTTACATGATGTATAGATATTCCATAACATTCATCCAGAAAACTGATATAATAGACTATAGCTTAGAGCTATAGCTACCTGATTGAAAAGGTGTTGCAGGTTTCTAAAGGTCTTCATTCTGAATATTTTCTATATGAGACAGTTTATAATGGCGAACTGAAGCCTGCGAGTCATGCTTCCGGCATCTGCAGATTACAGACAGCCCCCAGCAGAGGCGGGGTAAGGTCACGCACCTAGGAATTCCGCTTCAGACAAGAAAGACTGACTTTGGCCTTGAAGGTCCGGTCCCGTCTCAGAAGTCTCTATAACAACCCCGTCCTCAAATAATCAGAAATACCAAATCATACTGAAACTCTCAGGAATGAGGAAAAACTTTTGGATGACAACGGAACTTTCACACCAAGTGGTTTTGTTAAAACAGTTTTGTTTGGGGCTATTCTCTAAGAAACAGGACCTCCATGTGTACTCATTGTGTGTTCAAAGCAAGTTTATCTCTGGTTCAGGCAGTTCTCGGTTTGCTATTTATTTATTTGTGCCTGCCAGGCACATTTTGTTAATAAAGTAGTTCTCATGCACAGAAATATTGCCTGCCATTCTCGTCCGCCGTTGTAATTGTGTCATTCATCCTTATCAGCCCACGGCAGCTGTCTGGCTAATGTGGGGCTTTTCCCGCAGCCCTTCTCAGACACTAATGTGAGCAAGAATCATCATCAAATCTTGTTGAAATGCAAATTCTGAATCAATAGGTCTGGGAGGTGGGGGAGACCCAGGATGGCGCATTTCTAACAAGCTCCCAGATGATGCTACTGTTGGGCCCCCCACCTTGAGCAGCAGGGGTATGAATGGATTTCTGTTTGTCCTTTCGGATACATAACTATAGCGCCAATGAAACAAGCAAGCAATTGAACCGTGTTAACAATGAAATAATCGCAAGAGCAAAACTGTGTGGCGTGTGAATAAAACCAGGACCTTTCATGTACGGGCTTATTAGTGCCAAGTAATTGTCACAGTGCTTACCTTGTTTTTTGCATTTGGATCTAGGGCCCTCCAGGATCTCCAGGACTGACTGGTGACAAAGGCGTGAGGGTTAGTAGTCCAACCAGTCTATCCCGCCTGTTTGATGAAAAATCTTGTTTTAAAAAGTAGAAAGAACCCCAGCACTGTAAAAGTTATACAGATGTCACAAAGGAGTAGGTTGTGTGCGAGCCGCTTCTGTAGATGACGTTCAAGGGCAGGTAAAAGCAGTCTATAATGGTAGAAATCTACATCGTGGTTACTCACTTGGGGTTAGGTGTTAATCGACTGGAAAGTTGCACGAGGGCAACGTATGGGGTGGTGGAGAGGTTCTGTGTCTGGTTGAGTGGGAATCACCAGAACAGATTCCTCAATCTGTTGTGGAAGATTGGAGCACTTTATGCAAGTTATGCCTTAAAAAATCTATCCCCCCAAAAAGCCAAAAATGATCTTAATCATGTCTTTTTAAAAGTTATATAAATGTAAGATTTACAAAGTTTGTCCAGCTTTTTTGTGTGTTTCAAATCGCTTTTAGCTGTTCCCAATTAGTTACAGAATGGGGTTATTGGAATGATAAATCATATTTTGTTTACAGGTTGAACATTTATTTTTTTCTTGCCATCTTTCTTCTTTTCTGTGTCTTTAGGGAATAACTGGATTACCAGGATTTTCAGGTCCTCCCGGACTTCCAGTAAGTAGTGAGAAAATGTGTAAATGGAATAATAAGTAAGCTCATTTTAATAAAGATGTTAAAGCACTAACACAAGAAAATGAGTATGATGTTTTGGCCACATGATGAAAATGTCAGAATTATAGTGTATTAAGAGTGTGGATTTATAGGATATCAAGTCAAATTATATTTCTTGAAATGTAAGCATAATAGAATGGAATAGATTGGGGTGGGATGGGATGAGATGAGACAGAATAGAATAGAATAGGATAAATCTACTTAATAGCACAGGATAAAAATAATCAGATAGTTACCACTGTGCACACTTCCCTCCTTTTCCCCAGTTTAATACAGCATGTTAATGGACTCATTTTGTATAGAAAGACCTTTTGCTTTATCTTAAAGAATATATCTCACTTGATAATTTATGGTTTTAATTAGCCTATGTTATTTCCTATGATTTTAATTTAAATTATCTAAAATAGCCAGTTTACTACTTAACTATTTAAATAACCATTTATACTTAAATAACTATCCAAATTAGCCTGTTTCTTCCCACTGTGTGCTCTGCACTGTTTCTACCTGGCCCAGAGCCTGACTATATTTTCTTTTTGAGACTTTCTCTATTTTTTAGGGCATCCCGGGCCATCCTGGACCTTATGGACTTGCTGGTCTGCCAGGATGTAATGGTTCCAAGGTATGTATCTTCTCACGCAGGAGATGGTTAGTTAGTGATTTGCTAAATGAATAAACCTGGGTGACATAGCAATGAGATGGCCTAGCCTTTCCTTGAAATGTTGTTTTGGCCAGAACCAATGGTATATGTCTTCAGGACAGAAAGGTGATGATTTTCTTTCTTCTCATGCTTTTTTCTTTATTCTTCCAGCTTTATTCAGATATAGTTGACGCATAGAACTACCTAAGTTTAAGGTGTACAGCATAATGACTTACATACATCATGAAATGATTATCATCATGTTTAGTGAGCTCAGCATCTCTTATAGATACAAAATTAAAGAAGGAAAAAATTGTGTGTGTGTGTGATAATTCTTAGGCTTTATTCTCTTACCTTTTAAAAATTAACAGTGTTAATTAGATTTCTCACATTTACATTGTATCCCTAGGACTATTTATCTTATAGCTGGGAGTCTGGAGTACCATCTGACTGCCTGCACCCAGTCCCCCCTCCCTCCACCCATCTTGCTTTCAGATTATGTTTTAAGAAAGTTCTCTCATGTTCTCCCACAGGAAGATGACTAGGGCTCAAACAGATGTTTGCATCTGAGGTTGTGATTGAATGTAAACCAGAAACCAAAGCTTAGAATGCAAAGTTGGAAGAGAAAACTGAGCTTTCCGATGTGCACTCATCTGCTTTGTCTCCTGACTGCAGTCAGCTTTTCCCCAGGACACTGGCCATGAAAGGACTAATCACAGAAATTTCAGGGAAGCAGCCATTAAAAAGCTCTTGGCACAGTTAACATTTTGCAGTTTATGCACAATTTGAGAAACAGTAGATTCTAATCCTGTTTTCAATTAAGATAATGGTTTTCTAGTCTTTAGCCTCATGATCCAGTAGCTGTGAGGAATTTGGGTTACTTTGTCTAAATTTACTGCTGCAGGGTTGGAAGCAAGGAACAGGGGAAATATCACAATAGGCTGTTCTAGAACAACTAAGAAGAATGACAAGCATCGTGTGTCTTCCAGGGAGAGCCAGGGTTCCCAGGACTTCGGGGGACCCCAGGCTACCCAGGGATACCGGTAGGTTTATGTTTCTAACTCCCCATCTAAGACATGATGTACAAGTACAAGGAGTTTCCTTTGAAACAATTGTATACAGAAATCTGTCATGACTTTGGGGAAGTTCAGGCCAGTCAACAGTAGACATTTGACTACTCTTTGCAACCCCACCAGGCTCCTCTGTCCATGGGATTTCACAGGCAAGAATACAGGAGTGGGTGGCCATGCCCTCCTCCTCCAGGGGATCTTCCCGGCCCAGGGATTGAACCCACGTCTCTTGCGTCTCCTCTATTGGCAGGCAGATCCTTTACCACTGAGCCACCTGGGGAGCCCAGTAGTTGAGAAAGGAATGAATAAATGCACTGGGGGTTGCACTTTGAGACTTTGTTTTGCTTTTGAGACATTGAAGTCGAGATCTGAGATAGACAGTGGGAGACACCTGGATGGGTGGTGGTGACTCAAGGATGGAAGAGAGGAGAGAAGGGCCTTGAAAGTGGGGCTTAGAGTGCTCTAGCATGTGAAGGGAGGTCAAGGTCAATGAGCCTGTAAAGGAAGAAGGGCCCTGGGAGTAAAAGAGAAGCAAGAGGGGTATATTCTGGAAGCCCAGGAAAGATATTGTTAACAAAAATTCAGCTGAGTAAATCTGACCATCTAACTGGCTTTATTGGATGATTCACAAACCCAGCTGTCTCCTATCCAGCAAGGAAAGAGTTGCCTCCAGCCATAGATAGTAAAGGATTTTAAAGTCAGAGAGAGAATGGAAATATGACATTCTTAGCAAAGAATGTATTGTTTTATTAACAAAGAAGGCATTGTCTTAGACAAGGTAGCCTGTTAAGGGGAACAGAAGGGGCTATTGGGTGGAGTATCTTATTAGTGCTGACCTGGAAGTTCCAGGTTGGCCGGTCAAAGGTCACATTCCTGGAAAAGGTTAAAACCATAGTCGAGGCAGGTATTAAGTCTTGGTTTACTGCACTGGACCTAGCAGGAGTGATTCCATTTTGGAGTCATCTCTGTTTTAACAAATTCCAGTAAAGGTGAATAACAGACAGCTTCTTAGTGCTGTTGAGAAGTTCAGTAAGACAAGAATGAATGTTTTGTCCTTGGTTTCTATAACATCAAAGTCATTGCAGACTTCATGGAGTTCGTGAAGAGTTCGACACAACTGGGCAAATGAACAACAACATTTCCACGACAGATGGAGGCCAGAGGCAGATATGGGCCTAAGGAATAAGTGGGGATGAACAAAGTGAGTAATTTATAGATTGAAGGAAAGATAGGTAACACAGGATGAGGCAGTGTGTTCCGGGGGAGACTGGCTTCCCTGGTGGCTCAGATGGTAAAGAATCTGCCTGCAGTGTGAGAGACCCAGGTTCAATCCCTGGGTCAGAAAGATCCCCTGGAGAAGGGAGTGACGACCCACTCCAGTATTCTTTCTTGGAGAATTCCACAGACAGAGGAGCCTAATGGCTACAGTCCATGGTGTCTCATGACTAAGCAACTGACACACACTTTGTTTGAATGAAAAAGACTTGAGCAAATGTAAAAGCCAATAGGAAGCTTGCAGCAGGAAGAGAAAGCAGAATAGCAGAGAGAAGGACAAAGCAGGGGTGTTCTGTATTTGGTTTGCCTCTAGTTATTAATATGATGCTCTTTTCCTTAGGGTGTCATTGGTTTGAAAGGAGAAAAGGTAAGTGATTTGTGGCATGTTATTGTTGAAAAATCTCTAATTGTACGTATGAAAGGCACATCTCTTAAGATATGTAATTACAAATCAGATTTCATGATTAATTCAGAAATGACATTTATTCCTACTGAGCGTCTTCTACTTCTTGTCATAAATATGTCTTAAGGAATGCAAGCTTTGTATCATCCTTTAGGAAAATAAGGTCTGGGAAAGGAGAACTGATCTTATGCTCAAGGCTCCAGATTCTAGATCAGGAAGTTCCACTCATTTTGGTGTCTTGGGAAATGGTGTGTTATTCTTGTGTCTTCCCTCTATAGCCAATGGTCAGTTTTAGAAAACATGAAAATGCTTTGAATTCTTCAAAACAGAAAAACTAAAAAATCCTATAGCATTTCTGTAAGTATATATACTGGAAGCACTTTTATCCTTGAAACAGTATGACCTTGAATAATCATTTAAAGATGTTTTGAAGATAAATTGCTGCTGATGTTTGATGAATTTCCTTTTCAAGGGCGCTCCTGCTGAAGGAGAAGGTGTAGGCCTTGATGGAAAAGGTGACCCTGGGATGCCAGGAGCTCCTGGATTCCAGGTACACACTTCAGAGAAGGTCTCTATCATTCTCCATCTCTCTGCCTCTGTCTCTTTCCACTTCTTTTTTTCTCTTCTTTCTCTCTCTCTCTTCCTCTCCCTATATCTTTCTCACCCTCTTAAAAATATTTTTCACATTCATGTTCCTCCTATTTATATATTTCATTTTATTCTAAAACTTTCACCTCATTATAAGAAACTACATTAAGCTCGTATAAAAAAGATGCTTTGTATATATGTATTTTAGTCTCTTCTCAACTCTCAATCACCCACGCTTTCTTCAATCTAAGGAGGAGTTTTCAAGGAATGGTTATGTTCCTTTTAGTATTTATCAAAATCCAGGATAGGTTTGTATCCCACATCGAATGCAATTTAAAACTGTAATATTAAATAACAGTCCTATTGTAAAGTTTGCATGATAGTAATATTTTATTTAAATGCATCTTTCTCCTGCTGAATAGTTTGCTTTCTGATATCTATGCTTGTAGCCTGAGGGTGATCCAGAATAGATACAAAGAAACAGCTGTTCCCCCAAATATCCTTTACTTCCTGATTCAAAGGAGTCTTTTGATACTAACTTTCAGATTAATTAATCATAAATATCTTAATTCAGAAATATATGTGGAAATTCTGAGTAGAGGTTGGTATTTGCCTGAGCAAGTCAAAGGGTTTGAGTTAAGGTTGTTGAACATCCATTTAGTGAGCCATGCCAGCTGGTGATGGATGGGCTGCAAAACTGAACAGTGATGTGATTAGAAGCCAGCAGAGAATTTTATTTATTTACTTATTTTTGGCTGTGCTAGGTCTTTGTTTCTGTTCTCGAGCTTTCTCTAGCTGCGGTGTGCAGGCTTCTCATTGCAGTGACTTCTCTTGATGTGGCGCACAGGCTCAAGGCGTGTGAGCTTCAGCAGTTACGGCACACAGGCTTAGTAGCTGCGGCTCAAGGGCTTATTTGCTCTGTGGTGTGTGGGATCTTCTCAGATCAGGGATCAAACTGGTGTCTCCTGCACTGAAAGAGAGATTCTTAACCACTGGACAACCAGGGAAGCCCAGTCATAGGCTTTTGAGAAAAGACACAAAAGTCGATGGCTCTTGGTTTGTTTCTTGTTTGCTTGTTTGTTTGCTTAGGAAGCATTAAGGGGTCAGATGCTGAGGGCAGGAAATCTAGTAAGAGGAGACAGTAGCAATCTGGGACACGATGTATCCCTTAAATGTGTGTTGAGCATTGGCAGTGTACTACAACATGCTACTGCTGAAGGTACAAGAGTGGGACCTTCAGTTCTGCAAGAAATCCCTCTTACCATCCGCCTGCCAGTTAGGTACCAGGAGCTACTGAGGCTCTGGGATACCATAGTGCACAAATCCCAAAAAACAGTTTAACCAAAATTCTTGCCCTCATGGCAAATGCCTTTTAGAAGGAGAAAATATTTCAAAATATAAATTACTTCCTGTGTGTTGTGTTCAGTTCAGTTCAATTGAGTCACTCAGTCGTGTCCGATTCCTTGTGACCCCATGAATCGCAGCACGCCAGGCCTCCCTGTCCATCACCAACTTCCAGAGTCCACCCAAACCCATGTCCATTGAGTCGATGATGCCATGCAACCATCTCATCCTCTGGCCTCCCCTTCTCCTCCTGCCCTCAATCTTTCTCAGCATCAGGGTCTTTTCAAACGAGTCAGCTCTTCACATTACATCAGATGGCCAAAGTATTGGAGTTTCAGCTTCAATATCAGTCCCACCAATGAACACCCAGGACTGATCTCCTCTAGGATGGACTGGTTGGATCTCCTTGCAGTCCAAGGGACTCTCAAGAGTCTTCTACAACACGACAGTTCAAAAGCATCAATTCTTTGGTGCTCAGCTTTCTTTACAGTCCAACTCTCACATCCATCTCACACAACTGGGCAAATGAACAACAACATTTCCATGTGTTGTGTTCAGTTCAGTTCAGTCGCTCAGTTGTGTCCGACTCTTTGCAACCCCATGAATCGCAGCATGCCAGGCCTCCCTGTTCATCACCATCTCCCGGAATTCACTCAGACTCATGTCCATCGAGTCTATGATGCCATCCAGCCATCTCATTCTCGGTCGTCCCCTTCTCCTCCTGCCCCCAATCCCTCCCAGCATCAGAGTCTTTTCCAAAGAGTCAACTCTTCTCATGAGGTGGCCAAAGTACTGGAGTTTCAGCTTTAGCATTATTCCTTCCAAATAAATCCCAGGGTTGATCTCCTTCAGAATGGACTGGTTGGTAAAGGCTTTGGCATAGTCAATAAAGCAGAAATAGATGTTTTTCTGGAACTCTCTTGCTTTTTCCATGATCCAGCGGATGTTGGCAATTTGATCTCTGGTTCCTCTGCCTTTTCTAAAACCAGCTTGAACATCAGGGAGTTCACGGTTCACGTATTGCTGAAGTCTGGCTTTGAGAATTTTGAGCATTACTTTACTAGCATGTGAGATGAGTGCAATTGTGCAGTAGTTTGAGCATTCTTTAGCATTAGATAGTAATAAATGCTGAGGAGAAAAATTAATGTTGGGATTGAGGATAGGAAGTGTCTAGGTTAGAAGGAGTGCTGTGGCTTTAGATTGGATATGCAGGAAGGCCCATGGAAAGGATAATGTTTGAGTAAAGACAAGAAAAGAGAGCAGAAGTGAGTCATAGAGATAGACATCTGGGGAAAGAGGATTCTAGGCAGAGAGAAAGCAGGTGGAAGGATCCAGAGGTAGGAGCATGCTTGGCGAGAGACAGAGAGAGAGGCAGGGAGAGGAAAATTTTCTAAAAATCTTAAAAGTCTTCTAAAATAAAGCAAATGCTTTGGTCATTTTCTGGAAATAGTGCCACCAGCATGGTGGTACCCCCAGGCAGTACCAGCAAGACAGTCCTGGTAGTTATATATGGCACATGGCCTTTACTGAAATTAACTGCAGGCATAAATGGGAAACATTATGCTCTGATTTTACTAAAATAATTTAAGGCATTTAACTAATGGACATTGTTCTTCAGTAAGAAGTAAATTTAAAATTACTCTAATTCTTCTCTTCATTTAAAGGGTTTGCCAGGCCTTCCAGGTTTTCCTGGACCTGCGGGTCCACTTGGCCCTCCCGGATTCCTTGTGAGTATGAAGCCACCATTGCAATAGACTTTGTAACTAATAAAAGAATCATAGCTTAAACATTTTAAACAGAATTGTAGGCTTGGTGCACTACCTGCTATAATTTTAACTGATGGATTTTTCTAGGGCTTTCCAGGAACCATGGGACCTCCAGGACCTAAGGTAGATTGCAATCTATATGTTGTACCCGCCAGAACATCCTAACTGATCTAAAAGCCAACTCAATCTGATTGCACATGCGGGTCTCTGCTGGGGCTTCTCTTTGGGACTCGTGAGAATCCCCAGCAGGGATGTGAACAGTTCTCCACCTCTTTCTTCTCTTTTCCCTGCACTTCAGTAACTTGATCTCTGATACAAACAGTCTTAATTCAATTATAAGGAGCTCCTTGTAGGGAAAAGAGCAAGGATTCCTAGTCTATAAGTTTCCATAGTCCTGCCGATCTCCCAGTACTTTATCTTATATGTTTTTGTACTGGGCTGCTTCCCAAAACCAACCTGTCTTCATACTAGAAAATAAAAGATGACTGTTCATGTGCTCATTAAACAGGGTCCTGCATGTCTTTCTGTTACAAAAACCAACTGTCAGGATTGGGGAGAAAAAAAAAAAAACTTTTTCTTCTATCTTCTTAGGTTCAGTGACTGGGTTAACAGGAGAAAAAAAGGTTGATTTCATATGCATATGGAGACCTCACAGAAATGAAATGAAAACCCCAAAGAAGCAATCAGACCCAGAGGCTTGTATACTGTTTTAACAAAGGGTGATACATTTGTGGTGAAGTATCAAGACATAGGAAGTGGGTTGTGAGGTTCTAGGGGCAACAAATTGTGGGCAGGTAAATATATGGGGGAAACTAGTGGAAGATAAGGGTTATTTCAGTGAAGTTTGTTTACGCAGGTTTAAGTTGGTGTTGTCTCCCGTAATGAGTTGTCTTCTCTTCTGTGTACAGGAGCGGGGAGGGTGACATTCACACAGGGAAATCTGTGCCCAGCCTTGAGGCCAGGGAGAGAGGAGAGAACTTTTTCTGCATTCCCTGTTTCTCAAATGCCTTCAGCTCAAAAGAGTTCTGCCAAAGTGGTGTATTTTGGGGCTGGATAGTCTGATCTCCTTCATTAGTTTAAGTGAGAAAATGTTGAGAGAGGGCTGAGCCTCACCAGGAAATTAGTACTAAACACAGTATCTCTTACTATCAGGTAAGCCTTTGTGTGTAGGATACTTTCCAAGGTGCTTTCACATTTATTGTTTTCATTGATGTGCATGTATATACATACACACAGAGACACACACATACATTCTCTGTGAGATGAACAGGTTCAGGTTAAGTGAATCATCAAACAATAATTGGCAGAACTAACATTTAAAATCTTTTGATTCATCATCCTGAGCTTTTCTCTACTGCTTGTGGCCTAATGGGATGAAAATCTGCAAACTCAGGAGCAAAGAAACAGAGTCATTGGTTGAAGTGATAGATTTACTGAAGAGAGATGATTCACATTAGACTTAGCTCATGTTCTAACTTACTAGTGAAGTCAGGTGAGCTTGAATTCTGTTTTTAGTTCTCTATAAAAGTTTTGAATTTCAGAATCCTGAAGTTCAGCTACACATCCCTCTTATTTTTAAGACTAGAAAACAGGGCATCATGAAGTTACGTATCCAGCCAGCAGATTCAAAATTAGCTGGTGGCTGGCTTAAAAAAAAAGTCCTCTGAGCTAAAAAAAAAAAAGGTCCTCTGAGCTGGCTTCTCCACCCCACACCCTTTCATGCCATCACTTGCATTTTTTAGTAACTCCCTTCAACTTTCTGCACTTTAATCTCTCTTTTAAAAAAAAACATGTTGCCACTCTACTCCAAACAATAAAGTAACTTTTACAATCTTAACATTATGATTAAAATGTAAGTGTTCAGTTACAAACATTGTAACTTTAATGGCCTTAGACTGTATATTTGTATTCATTAAAAAAATAATTTGGTTTTGTCTTTTCTTACAGGGTCACATGGGTGATAACGTGCTAGGACAGAAAGGAGAGCGGGTAATTTATATACTATGGTTTATTTGTGGGCAAAATATTTTAGGTTCCTTAGTAAACAACACATTTTATAATGCCATTTGCAGCAACATGGATGGATCTAGAGATTGTCATACTGAGTGAAGTAAGTTAAACAGAGAAGGAGAAATATCTGATGATACCCTTATATGCAGAATTGAAAAATAAATGATACAAGTGAACTTGTATACAAAACAGAAACCAACTCACAGGCTTAGAGAAAAGCTTATGATTGCCAGGGAGAAGGACTGGGGAAAGGGATAGTTAGGGGCTTTGGGATGGACATATATACACTGCTGTATTTAAAATGGATTATCAACAAGGACCTACTGTATAGCACAAAGAATTCTGCTCAATGTTATGTGGCAGCCTGGATGGGAGGGGAGTTTGGGAAAAAAATGGATACATGTATATATATGGCAGAGTTCCTTTGCTGTCCACTTGAAACTATAACAACATTGTTAATCAGCTATACTCCAATAAGGTAAAAACAAAACAAAAAAGTCTTAATAACCCAGATAACCACAATGGTGTGATCACTCACCTAGAGCCAGACATCCTGGAGTGTGAAGTCAAGTGGGCCTTAGGAAGCATCGCTATAGAGGTGATGGAATTCCAGCTGAGCTATTTCAAATCCTAAAAGATGATGCTCTTAAAATGCTGCACTAAGTATTCCAGCAAATCTGGAAACTCAGTTTTCAGTCCAATCCCAAAGAAGGGCAATGCCAAAGAATGTTCAAACAACTGCACTCATTTCACATGCTCAAAAGTAATGCTCAAAATCCTTTAAGCTAGGCATCAACAATATGTGAACTGAGAACTTTCAGATGTACAAGATGGATTTAGAAAAGGCAGACAAGCCAGAGATCAAATTGCCAACATCAACTAGATGATAGAATAACCAATAGAATTCCAGAAAAACATCTACTTCTGCTTCACTGACTACACTAAAGCCTTTGACAGTGATCCATCACAACAAACTGTGGAAAATTTTTAAAGAGATGGGAATACCAGATCACCTTACCTGCCTCCTGAGAAATCTGTATGTAAGTCAAGAAGCAACAGTTAGAACCAGACATCAAACAACAGCCTGGTTCCAAATCAGGAAAGGAGTTCTTCAAGGCTGTATATTGTCACCTTGTTTATTTAACTTATATGTAGAGTATCATCATGAGAAATGTCAGGCTGGATGAAGCATAAGCTGGAATCAAGATCACTGGGAGAAATATCAATAATTTCAGATATGCAGATGATACCACCCTTATGGCAGAAAGTGAAGAGGAACTAAAGAGCCTCTTGATGAAAGTGAAAGAGGAGAGTGAAAAGGTTGGCTTAAAACTCAACGTTCAGAAAACTAAGATCACGGCATCCAGTCCCATCACTTCACGGCAAATAGATGAGGAAACAATGGAAACAGTGACAGACTTTATTTTGGGGGGTTCCAAAATGAAATTAAAAGATGTTTGCTCCTTGGAAGAAAAGTTATGACCAACCTAGACAGCATATTAAAAAGCAGAGACATTACTTTGCTGACAAAGGTCCATCTAGGCAAAGATATGGTTTTTCTAGTAGTCATGTATGGATGTGAGAGTTGGACTATAAAGAAAGCTGAACACCAAAGAATTGATGCTTTTTAACTATAGTATTGGTGAAGACTCCTGAGAGTCCCTTGGACTGCAAGGAGATCAAATCAGTCCATCATAAAGGAAATCAGTCCTGAATATTCATTGGAAGGACTAATGCTGAAGCTGAAACTCCAACTTTGGCCACATCCCACCTGATGTGAAGAACTGACTCGCTGGAAAAGACCCTGAAAGATTGAAGGTGGGAGGAAAGGGGAATGACAGACGATGAGA
This sequence comes from Cephalophus harveyi, assembly GCA_006410635.1. Taxonomy (NCBI): domain Eukaryota; kingdom Metazoa; phylum Chordata; class Mammalia; order Artiodactyla; family Bovidae; genus Cephalophus; species Cephalophus harveyi. The sequence goes on along the minus strand of SJYT01054958.1, from coordinate 117,411 downwards.
TGGTTGGATGGCCTCACCTACTCGATGGGCATGAGTTTGAGCAAGCTCCAGGAGTTGGTGGGGGATAGGGAAGGCTGGCGTGCTGCAGTCCATGGGGTCACAAAGAGTCAGACATGACTGAGTGACTGAACTGAACTGAACTGAGAGTGTACCATGAGAAATCCCAGGCTGGATGAAGCATAAGCTGGAATCAAGACTGCCGGGTGGAATATCAATAACTTCAGATATGCAGATGATACCATCCTTATGGCAGAAAGCAAAGAGGAACTAAAGAGCCTCTTGATGAAAGTGAAAGAGAAGAGTGAAAAAGCTGGCTTAAAACTCAACATTCAAAACACGAAGATTGAGGCATCCTGCTGCTGCTGCTGCTGCTAAGTCACTTCAGTCGTGTCCGACTCTGTGTGACCCCAGAGATGGCAGCCCACCAGGCTTCCCCGTCACTGGATTCTCCAGGCAAGAACACTGGAGTGGGTTGCCATTTCGTTCTCCAATGTATGAAAGTGAAAAGTGAAAGTGAAGTTGCTCAGTCATGTCCGACTCCTAGGGACCCCATGGACTGCAGCCTACCAGGCTCCTCCGTCCATGGGATTTTCCAGGCAAGAGTACTGCGGTGGGTTGCCATCACCTTCTCTGATCGAGGCATCCAGTCCCATGCAAATAGATGGGGAAACAATGGAAAGTGTGACAGACTTTCTTTTCTTGAGCTAAAAAATCACTGTGGATGGTGACTGCATCCATGAAATTAAAAGACACTTACTCCTCAGAAAAAGCTATGACAAATCTAAACAGCATATTAAAAATCAGAGACATTATCTTGCCAACAAAGTTCCATATAGGCAAAGCTATGGTTTTTCCAGTAGTCATGTACACATGTGAAACTGGACCATAAAGGCTGAGCACCAAAGAACTGATGCTTTTGAACTGTGGTGTTAGAGAGGACTCGAGAGTCCCTTGGACTGCAAGGAGATCGAACCAGTCCATCCTAAAGGAAATCAGCTCTGAATATTCATTGGAAGGACTTTTACTGAAACTGAAGCTCCAAGACTTTGGCTGCCTAATACGAAGAGCCAGATGCTGGGTAAGATTGAAGGTAGGAGGAGAAAGGTACGACAGAGGACGAGATAGTTGGATAGCATCTAACTATCTAACTCAATGGACATGAGTTTAAGCAAACTCCAGGAGATGCTGAAGGACAGGGAAGGCTGGAGTGCTGCAGTCTATGGGGTCACAGAGGCAGACACAACTGAGCAACTGACCAACAACACAAGACTTACTAATACACATTTTATTTACTAAGTCACATTGAAACCAAAGTATTTGCTGTGTCTCAAGTTTTGTTTGCTTTATTTTTTAGGTAAGAACTAAAGAAGAAATGTAGATCTCTTAAGCTTAAGGTTTTTTTTTTTTTAATTCCTGAGTGTATTTGTCTTTAGGGTGTGAAAGGATTGACAGGACCACCTGGACCACCAGGAACAGTTATTGTGACTCTAACCGGCCCTGATAACAGAACGGTAACTCTTCTGTTTTATTATTAGACTCCTGCCTTCCCCTCTCTTCCATGAGGTCCTGTGATCCCTTACCTCTTTTATAAGCTCTGTCACCTAAGTCCACTTCCCAGGTGGCCCAGTGGTAAAAAAATCTACCTGCCAACTCAGCAGAGTAGAGTTGGTTCAATCCCTGGGTTGGGAAGATCCCCTGGAGAAGGAAATGGCAACCCATTCCACTATTCTTACCTGGGAAATCCCATGAACAGAAGAGCCTGGCGGGCCACAGTCCACAGGGTTGCAAAGAGTCGGACACGACTTAGTGACTAAAAACAGTAACAGCACCTAACTCCAGTCCAGCCAGCCCAGGTCTCTGCATTTTATTCTTTTCCTGTCTTTTACTCAAGAACTGGAAAACATGAGGTGGAGAAGACCCAAGGCTTTCAAGACTGTTGAAGGAGGAGCCTCAATCTAATTTTGCTTACCCTTTATCCTCATCCCGCTCACTGTTCCCAACACAGGCTGGGTTTTCAGTGTGTATTTTTGAATAGGTGGTAACAAAATGGGTGTATGTCTCTGATCCAACTGGATGGTTGATTTGCTATCTGGTCACTCAGTCATGTCTGACTCGTGACCCCATGGACTGTAGCCCGCCAGGCTCCCCTGTCCATGGGATTCTCCAGGCAAGAGTACTGGAGTGGGTTGCCATTTCCTTCTCCAGGGGACCTTCCCGACCCAAGGACTGAACCTGTGTTTCCTGCTTGGCAGGTGGATTCTTTACCGCTGAGCCACCAGGGAAGGATGGTAATGGCCTAAAAATAAGGGTGGAGTGTTATCATAATCAAATGGGGCGTTTTTACCCTGCCATTATAACCCCAAGACACTGGCCCCCATTCCTCTCCAAGGACACCATGACTCTTATTCGGAAATTCAGGTGCTTTTTGCTCTCACATTGGAGTAGCTGGAAGAACCAGGGAACAAAATTGAATCAGATGCTCAGAAGTGCATCACAGCATAATACCCCAATCCTAGACACTAGGTTGATCCTGAAATGTCTGGGACAGGTAATAGGGAGTGAGGGGGAAGCTAATAGTTTTCCTGTGGATTAACTAAGAAATTGGAGAAGGAAATGGCAACCCACTCCAGCATTCTCGCCTGGAAAACACCATGGACAGAGGAGCCTGGAAGGCTACAGTCCATGGGGTCAAAAAGAGTCAAACAAGACCGAGGAACTAAACAACACACTAAGAAGTAAACATAAATCATCTCTCTTTTTAAAATTATGACTGTTTTGATAATACCTTGATTGCAATATGATTTACATGTTGTCATTTTCACCATTTTAAAGAAAAAATTCATGGATTTTCATTATAATTAATTTTTAATTATTGAGGTATTAATTATTGAGAATTATTGAGGTATAAGTCATATAACATATAATTCACCCATTTAGTGTGCAATTCAGTGGCTTTAATGTATTCACAGAGTTGTGCAACTTACCATGGGCATTTTAGAACATTTTCATCACCCTAAAAGAAATACCTTAGCCATCACTTTTCAATATAATTAACTTTTAATGATAGAAGTTATCAAACAAAGCTGATAAGTTAAAATCTATATGTATAAGATGTGTATAAGAGACAGGATTATGCTTATAGAAAACTGATTCAGGAGTTAAATTAGTTTAATATAGTTTAATCTAAATTACTTTCTTTTTTAAAAAAGAGACTGTACAAAGGATATATTGTAGCACACAGGGAATATAACCAATGTTTTATAATAACCATAAATGGAGTATAATATACAAAAATCTTAAAATCACTACATTGTACACCCGAAACTAATATAATATTTGTAAATCTACTATACCTCAATTCAAAAAATAAAATGCAGCACACAAAATGTTTGTGTATTGTTTCAAGGGGTTAACAGGTATAAAATTCAAAATGTGAGAAATGGTGATGTGTTATGTTAATAGGAGGTATATATGTAACTTGAAAATCTAGTTCATTGGACAGCTAGAGGACTTTTCCAAATGTAGTCAATAATATCTTGTTTGCTGTCTTTCTGATGACCTCAACTTGCTTTTGTGACAGGACCTCAAGGGAGAGAAGGGAGACCGGGGAGCCGTGGGACAGTCCGGACCCCCGGGACCCTCCGTAGGTCACTTAGAATCATATTGTTTCCTTGAAACTAATAGTAGAAACGTGGAGCATATTTTGATGTATGATCTACCTTTAAGGCTTAATAATAGCTAAAGCATGATAGCATTTTACTGTGGGGATCATAAATACTAGAATTATTTTATGGCCGCTTCTAGCTGAAATCCCTGCACTGATTTACATGCACCCTCTGTCACCCATCTTGTGATTTATCTTCAGCATCTAATTTTATAGCATCTGTTTTTAATTTGATATTCATCAATAAGATGTCTTACTTAGATAACCTATCATTTCAAAAATTTCAATGGAAGGAAAGAGTTAATAAAAATTTATGTAAGTCAAAGATCAGTAATTTACAACTCTCTAACTCTCGCTGATACAGGGGCCACCTGGAGAATCTTATGGATCAGAAAAAGGTGCTCCTGGAGAACCAGGCCCACAGGTGAGTTTGGAAATCACTGTCCTGTGCAGCCTAAATTAATGGAACCCGGGTCTTCTGCATTGCAGATGGATTCATCTGGGCCACCAGGGAAGCCCAAAATTAGTCAGTACTCAGGACTTCATAGGTGGAAGTGTAAGATGCTTAGGGCTTCCCAGGTGGCGCTAGTGGCAAAGAACCTGCCTGCCAACACAGGAGACATGAGACAAGAGTTCCATCCCTGGGTCAGGAAGACCCCCTGGAGGAGGGCATGGCAACCCACTCCAGTATTCTTGCCTGGAGAATCCCCATGGACAGAGGAGCCTGGCGGGCTGCAGTTCATGGAGTCACAAGGAGTCACACAGGACCAAAATGACTTAGCCCATAGTACCCAGCAAGCAGCACTCTCATTGATTAAAAACTCTAAAAATCATACACTGGGGAAAGTATATTTTTCTAAGAAAAATATTCAACTAATGTTATTTTTAATTTTATAATGGAAGGTAAGTGCCATAATAGTTAAACAGCTCTGTCTCTTTGAACACTGTAAAATTCCTTTTATATGTATATTTAAATATAGGCACGTCTGCAGTTCAGGGAACTGGCAACATTGCAAATAAATACATTGACTGTGAACGCCTCTCTCTGAATTTTCCTGCTTACTTCTCTGATCAGTGCTTCCCTGATTTTCTTTCTAAGCTTGGATGGCTAACTTTAGTTTAGCCAGGACATGGAAACATGTGTCCATTGACAGATGAATGGATAAAGAAGATGTGGTACATATATACAGTGGAATAGTGTATGTGTGCAAAGTTGCTTCAGTCATGTCTAACTCTTGCCTGGAGAATCCCATGACCCTCCCTAACTTCCCAGGCTGACTGGCTTCTGCCTTTCCTGGCAGAAGAAGGTCATCGTCAGTTCTGCAATTAATAGTCTTTCCTTCTAATAACTGAGGGAAACCTCAGTTAGGCTTTCTTGCCTAAGATCAAGAGATCGTATCATTTAAGCTTTTCGTGTTTACTAAAGTATCCGTAAATTACATGTTTTTCTGTTGTTTTTGTTTTAGGGAAAGCCTGGAAAAGATGGTGCCCCCGGTTTCCCTGGCACTGAGGTAAAGACGTGACTTGGTCCACTGATGTAATGAAAGTCAGTCCTATTAGACCAAGAGGGTTTCTGAGAGTCACTCATGGTGGGCTACAGTCCATGGGGCTGCAGAGACGGAAACAACTGAGCGGCTGAGTACGCATGCCCTTTTAGTGTTCCACCCTCTCGGTGGAGAGAGGTCATCTGAACACCCCCTTTTTCCCCCCTAAAAAGGAGTTTAAAGCATTTTGCTTGCTGCAGAAGAAATTATCAGTGTGTCTTCTGATCTCTTCACTTTGCTCTTCTCTTAGGGAGCCAAAGGCGACAAGGGTTTCCCTGGGTTAAGGGGTGAAGATGGCATTAAGGTAATTCCCTTCCTGACATCTGCTTTCAGCTTTTATTGTTGGTTGGGTTTTCTCACCGTTTTCCTCCCCACATCCTGAAACTCAGTGCAAGAAGCTGCAGTCAGAGTTCACTAAAATACCTCAGCATATTTGTAAGGAAGAAAGGAGAGCTGTGGCGGCTTTATTTAAACACTTGAAGAGAAAGATTTTAAACCTCTTCTGTGTAGTGGAAGCTGGCTTAGGACCAGTGAGATTTCAGCTTCCCATGAGGAAGGAGTTGGAAGGGACCTGTGACTGGAGAAGTATCGACTCATCAGAGGTCAAGCATGGTCTGAACCCTGTGAGTCGCAACCTGGGTCACGATGAACTGAATGGTCATCATTGGTGAACTGTGGACTGTGTTTCACATCAATTTATTTCTGACAACACATTACAGATTTCAGATAATTTTCCTGTATAGGTATATTTATCCAGAGTTAAGATTTTTATCCTACGATATTATAGCTTTCTGTAGAATTCTGGAATGCCCTCTTCAGTAAGAGAGGTTGACAGTAGCTGGGACACTGGGAATTGCCTGCAACTCATGGCCTGGCTTCCCTGTGTGAACAGGGAGAGCATGCAACGATGCAAACATCCTTTGAAGGGAGTGGAGGAAACCTAGAGAACAAGAGCCACTTCTTCCAGACCTTGTAGATAGGATTTCTGCCTCAGACATGGCCCTCCAGGAAAATAATCAAAAGTCAATATCCCTTTCATGCTAATTTGACTTGTACGTTTCATAGAAATAGCATCAGTTTTACATAGATTTGTTTAACTATGCATTTTTGTTTCTAAGTATACCTGACATGTAAATACTTTTGATTAGTGTGCTCATAATTTGTAACTGTCTTTCAATACAGGGGTGGAAAGGAAACTCTGGCCCTCCAGGATTTCGTGGTCCAGTAAGTATAATGAAGGACAATATTAATATTATGCTTGATCAAGTCTTTACAAATATCAAGGAAATTTTGAATCAGTGTCCCTTATTAATTGCTAATGATAGAGATTATAGTATTTACCTTTTTATCAATTCAGGGCAAAAAAAAAAATAGCTATCGTCATTATTTGTCCATTCGATAATGGACAAATATTTTATCTGGTCCTACTTGGTCCCTGGAATGCACTGGCAATGCCCATCCTGGGCTGCAGAGAAGAAAAAGCCTTTGTCTAAACAGGCCCGGCCTAAGGTCATCCTGCACCTTTGAGTGGCATAGGAAGGCAGCAGTGAAGGACAGCTCAGGTCCTGGGTGTGTGGGAGAAGGACTTCACCTTCTGGGCCCTGTTATGACAGCCCTGAACTATGAGGCAGCAGAAGCTCAACTTTGGGTTTAATTCAGGGCCTGCAAAAACCAATGACCCCCACCCAAGCTTCCTTGGTGGTTCAGATGGTAAAGAATCCACCTGCAATGCAGGAGACCCGGATTTTATCCCCAGATCAGGAAGATCCCCTGAAGAAGGCAATGACAACCCATTCCACTGTTCTTGCCTGGAGAATTCCATGGACAGAGGAGCCTGGTGGGCTATCTTCCATAGGTTGCAAAGAGTCAGACATGACTCAGCAACTAACACTTTGACTTTTAAGCTCCTTAGAGGCAGATGATCTCTCCTTCCCGAGTGGACATGGATTTGATGTCCATCAGCTCCTGGCAACAGTGTGGCCACGCTGTATATAGTGACTCTGTAGCTTGAGGAGATGAGTGTAAATGGGACCCAGGCTCTGAGTTGCAGTACCTTCCTTTGTTGCCTCAAATGATGGTGGTTCTCACACTCAGAGTGCAGAGTAGAACTCCCATTTAAGACCTGCAGGTGTGACAGAAAGGTCCCTGGTGGCAGAGGAGTCATTGGGGGAGTGTGTTTGTGTCCTCCTACAAATGCAGTTCCCAGACCCCCCAGGCCAAATAAGTTAACTCAGTAACTGAAGGAGGGTCCCAGAAATTAGCTTCTTTACCTTGCAAGCAAATGATTCAGATGACAATCCCAAGATCCTTTTAAGGGGTTGCTGGGAAAATGAAAGGCTATTTTACTTTGCCAATACTTGGCAGGTACATACATATCTTGATGGATTTTATGATGGAGGAGTTTATTGCACTGGAACTACTATTATTATTATGAATTCTTTCTTTTTTTCACTTTATGCATACAGTTTTAACTACAAAGTTCTTGTTATAGTCCTTTAAACAAGTCAGTAAGCTAATGGGCCTCATACAACATATGAAAAAAGTTTTTTAAAACTTTTATATTTCCATCTTTTTTTTTAATGCTCAATTCCACATAGTTCTGCAGCTTCTACTGACTTCAGAGGAAGTTCTGCTTTGGAAGGAGATGGTTAAGGAAATGAGCAAAAGGTCCATTGATCACTTAAGAAATACTAATAATCCTCAGTTCTTGGACTAAGCAAACATTTGTCTGAAGATCAATGCTGTCCTGAAATTTAGAGAAACAGTGAAGTATTTTTTTTTGATGTATACGTCCCAACGTATAAATAAATTTTGAAATAAATTTTGTCCACAGGGCAAGCATTTTTAAAAAATGAAATAGAATAGAATAAAAAAATATCAGAGTTGATCATATGTTGTAAGAAGTTACTCTTTTGTAAAACTTTAATTTCTATATATATACTCACACATATATAGATATGTATATGTATATTTAAGAGTGTGTATATGATTTGGGCTACATCATAAAATGTATTTCTAAATGAAAGCCCATGAAATATGCACTGTCATGATACCAGGTTAACTTTTAAATTTATCCATCCCATATAGCTAACTGCCATGTTTTTCTAACACATAAGCCTGTGAATTCAGGAAAACAAAGTATCATTTTAGTCAAAAAAAAAGAAATTGAAGTAATTGTATTTGGCGAGTTACCATAAATAGCTATCTTTTTTTTTCAATTTCATTTTCCTTTAAGACAGAATATTATGACGCATACCAGGAAAAAGGAGATGAAGGAATTCCTGGCCTACCAGGGCCAAAGGGAGCTCGAGGCCCGCAGGGTGAGAATAATTTTCTTCCTAAAGCATCTGCTGATCATCATGTGTCTTTCATTCATGGCAAAATGTGTTTTAAGACATGTGTTTGTAGACCTAGAATTTACAAGAGGAAAGGGGCAGTCTCCTAATGTTCATAGGTGGTGGTATTTTTTGATGTTTCCTAATTTTCATATTTTCCTAAAACAATTCCTTAGGTGGTATATAGTAGACAGTAACTGCTTATCTCTTGCATAATTAAATATCTTTAAACATAACATTCGTATCTGATAGGAAGACACTAACATAGCCAGAGGGCAGGGAGAGGGAGTGTCCAAAACCAGCAGTCCCAGAAGGATTACAGAAGAGAAAGTGGAGCCCCGAGCAGCTCTCATTTGAGCAAATCTACACAAATAGGGACAAGAAGGAACTGAAGCCCTTGGTTCCTGATTTCCAGGACCATGAATTAAAGTCACATTGACTTATATTCTGTCCCTTTTGATGTGTTGAGATGATCTTGGCTAATAAGCTCTTATATCTCACTGCACATTGAAATCCCCAGGAACTGCTGAATAAGAACCATGTCCCCATTTCTTCCCCATGATTCTGATGTAATTGCCTAGAGGAGGGCCCTGGATACTGGCAGGTCATAGAAGCTCTTTCGATTAATTCTAATGTGTAGCAGGCTTGAGAACCACTGATCCAGGAAAATGACTGATATAAATAAGATTTCAAAGGAGAGTTTTATTTAAATGTGTAGAAATTATCATTGTTTTAAACAAACGGACAGATAATTATTAGACACAGGTTTTTAAAAATCTGATACGCTCACTACAAATTACTAATATACGTCAAAGAGTTAGAACCCTACTCGGTGTTGTAGCTATAAGTGATCTGAGATGGATCCAGGCCAGACTTGAGGTTGTTGACAATTTCAGCTATTTGACCTTCTGGCCTCTGAATCATCCCAGCAAAGTGCCAAACACAGAACAGCTCTTAGGAAATGTCTGTTGAGTTATCTGAAGATGATAAAGCACTATAGTTTACTTAAAAAAAAAAGTATAGTTGATTTGCAATATTATATTGGTTTAAGGTGTACAACATAGTGATTCAATACTTTTGTAGGTTATACTCCATGTAAAGTTATTAAAAAATAATGGCTGTATTTCCCTGAGCTATATAATATGTCCTTATTGTTTGAGTATTTTATACATAGTAGTTCTTGTCCCTTAATCCCCTACTCCGCCCCCTCCTTGTTTTTGAGTGTTTTCTTTGCAGTTTGTCTAAATGACTGAACTTTTCTCATGCTTACTTATGTGAGGGTAGAGGCAAAGTATGAAAAATGTATCAGCAATTATCATTATATTGCCATCTAAGATTTCAATAACAGAAGGAGATATTTCTATCTTCGTAAACAATTACGGTTATGTGTCCTCAGGTCCCAGTGGTCCCCCTGGAGCCCCTGGAAGTCCTGGTATGTACATGTTTCTCAGATACCAATACAAATACTATTAAAAGGAAAACATGCTGCTTTCGAATGAGTTTACATTATTTACATAAGAGTGATGTTTCATTAATTGATATACAAGTGTTTCCAACCTCTTCATCATTAACTTTTTGGGACCTTCAGGGGAAAAGGGAGGAAAACCGACACAAAGTGATATAGAAATGCTCTTTTTTACTTCTCAGCAGTTTTAACTACTACTGAGCTTCCCAGGTGACAGTAGTGGGAAAGAACCCGCCTGCCAGCACAGGAGATGTAGGAGACGCCGGCTGAGCTCCTGGGCTGGGAAGATCCCCTGGAGTAGGGCATGGCAATGCACTCCATATTCTTCCCTGGAGAATTCCATGGACAGAGAAGCCTGGCGGGCTACAGTCCACACGACTGCAGAGTCCGACACAGCTGAAGAGACTTAGCACGCACGCATTTTTAACTGTCAGGCAGTAACTTTGGTGTGGGAGCAGGAGGCTTGAAACTCAGAAAAAGGCACAGAGAAAGAAAAACATTAATTTTGTGGCAATTAGGTGGGTTAAAGTAATAGTTTTCATAATGTATCACAAGTTGCCTAAAGGATACATAGATTACAATTTTTATATTTTAACATATATTGTTTGTGGTACATACACAATTCTGTAAAGTGTAGAAATATTCATGAATCATTAGAGTGGTTGCCTCTTGAAAGAGGAAGAATAGGGTCAAGGATGTTAGTTAAGGATTAACCACAGTGGCCTCAGTTTTAACTGGCATTCTGTAATGGGTCATCTTGTAAAAAGGAAACAAAACAAGAACAAAATAGCGAAGATTTGATAAACCCTTGCATTGATTATATTTCATTTTTTCTCTATACTATGCTGTATATTTTTTAAATAATTTTGGAAATGAATTAAGATTAAAGGGAGTGAAAGGCTATATGTATATTATGATTTTATTGTAAAAGAAAAGAAAAAATGTATACATATTATGTATACTTGCATATACATGGAAAAGTATATACCAAACTCTTAGCAGTAGGTATTTCTTGAAGCTGAAATGATGCAAATGGAGATTTTAGAGGTCTGACCAAATATTAAGAAAGAGCACCTTCCAGTAGTCTTCCCAGGTGGCTCAGTGGTAACGAATCTGCCTGGAATGCAGGAGACGCAGGAGATGTGGGTTTGATCCCTGGGCCAGGAAGATCCCCTGGAATAGGAAGTGGCAACCCTCTCTACTATTCTTACCTGGAGAATTCCATAGATAGAGGAGGCTGGTGGGCTACGGTCCATAGGATGGCAAAGAGTCGGACATAACTGAAGCTACTGAGCACGCAGCGCACAAGACAATTGGCAGAAATAAACTTCAAACGGGCTTCCCTGGTGGCTCAGTAGTAAAGAATCCTCCTGCCAATGCAGTAGATGTGGGTTCTATTCCTGGATCAGGAAGATCCCCTGGAGAAGGAAATGGTAACCCACTCCGTTATTCTTGCCTGGGAAATCCCATGGACAGAGAGCCTGGTGGGCTATAGTCCATGGGGTTGCAAAAGAGTTGGACGTGACTTAGCAACTAAACAACAACAACAAAAGTTCAATTATAGTTTTCTCTCTTTCTTATTTGAGACACTGAAAGATAGGCATCTTGCAGTGGCACCCCACTCCAGTACTCTTGCCTGGAAAATCCCATGGATGGAGGAGCCTAGTGGGCTGTAGTCCATGGCATCGCTGAGAGTTGGGCACGACTCAGTGACTTCACTTTCAGTTTTCACTTTCATGCATTGGAGAGGAAATGGCAACCCACTCCAGTGTTCTTGCCTGGAGAATCCCAGGGACTAGGGAGCCTGGTGGGCTGCCGTCTATGGGGTTGCACAGTCGGACACGACTGAAGCGACTTAGCAGGAGCAGCAGCAGTCTCTAAAAAAAAAATTGCAAAATATTTAGCATGTATTGAGTAATTTTTCTTGAAATCCTTTTGAATCAAGAGACTACAGTGAATCCCAACTTCTGTTTCATTCCCTTGTAATAAAGCACGTAAGTTACCTTGTGGGAATGGAGTGGTCTGAGCTCTGCTGTATTGTGATAGTTGAACCAGGTCACAGGTGAGGGAGGGAAGAAAATTCACTTTGTTTCATATGCTCTATATACTTTTCGATTGTACAACGTTTACAAGACCATCTCACTTTTGCAATTGAAACACATATGTTAATCAGGGGAACTTTTTAAATACAATAAATGATTATTTTTTCCAAGGGTCGTCAAGGCCTGGCCTTCAAGGAGCCCCTGGAGTACCTGGTGTGAAAGGAAGTAAAGGGGAGCAAGGGCCCCCAGGAAAGACTGCAGCAGGGCCTCCGGGGTCCCCTGGCCGTCCTGGTTCTCCAGGTCCTATGGGGTTCCCGGGACCTCCAGGCCCACCAGGTAAAGATGCTTCATGGTGCCCTTCTGTGTGCGATGCCCAATGACAGGGGTGTGCCCATTGGGGCAGTGAGCCTTACATGCAGCTTGGCCATCCATGTGGACCTTAGGTGTTATCTTTCCACTGGTGTTTCATTTTATTAGCTGCTGTGAAAGCATGACGGCTTGGCAAGATCAGCCCAGCAGTAGCCCGAAGACAGAGAGGGAGGCAGGGACAGAGGAGTGGAGCAGAGAAGGAGTAACTGTTATCACATTGGCCTAGGCCAAGTGCAACGTCTTGTTCAGTCCCTGGAGACCATCTTCCAAGAAGCTGTATAACTTTGTCTCACGATAAACTTTTCCTAGGGACCAAGAGGCAAAAGTTTCTCCAGGGATAGGACTAACACCCTACTACCACCACCACCACCACCACCACACACACACACACACACACACACACACACACAACACACACACTTCCAGACTCTTTTTCCATGGCTTCCAGGGCATCCCATGCCTTGGCATCAGCAGGAAAGCCCTGGAGCAGGAAACTACAGGTGAGCAACGTGAACCGAGGCAAGATGCTGCCAAGTAAAGTGGATCAGAAACCACAGAGCTGCCGCCTAGAGGATGCGAAATGGTACCTGGAAGTTCTGATGAAGTTGTCCTTTTCTCCCCATCCTATGACAGAGCCACTTCACAAAATGTGTCGGCTGATAGGCGTATAGAACCTCAAGAACATACAGATCACTCCATGTGTTTTAAAATGCCTTTCCTGGCAGGTACCTAGGAGGTCTTGTTTTATACTCAGCCCTCCTACTAGCCTTAAGAATCTTCCAGAGATCTTTTTAAGAAAGGAGGAATCATTATTTATAGACAATATTATTAAAACATAAAAAATTAAGAAAATAATCTGGAAAACTTAATAAAGAAATTCAGTTAAGTACCTAGTTATATGAACAATATTGAAAAATAAATAAAGGGAGTTCCCTGGTGGTCTAGTGGTTAGGATTTGACGCTTTCACTGCTGTGGCCCAGATTCAATCCCTGGTCAGGAGAACTAAGATCTGATAAGCTGAACAGTCTAAATAATAATTAAAAGCTTTCCTCCAGGCTAACAACCATCTAAGAAATTATCCTATTAATAGGCATAATGTCTAAGAACAAACCTGTTAAGTTAAGGAGTGAGTCTGTGGAAAACAAAGCAAAACTAAACTAAAATGCTTCACTATGTGTCAGAACTCTTAGCCCTCTGGGTTTTTTTCCAAATGTGCTTTGTGTCCTCATTTTATTGATGACAAGCCTGATGTACATAACTCTTGAAGCTCAGGAATGTTCGAGTCAGAATCTGGAACCCGGGGCACCTACAATAGAATTGCATCCTTATTAAAAAAAAAAAAATCACGTGTGTGATGTGAAAGGAAAGCTGGTCAGTCTTTTCAGTTGCAGATAACTTTCACAAGACAACTTGCAAAACAGAGATGGGAAATGCATATAAAATAAAGACATTACTAAAACACTTGCTAATTGAAAAAAATACTTAAACAAAAAATTAGCTTTGGTGTTGTCTCTTTGCAGGTGGTATTGTTTTTCGCGAAGGTCCACCTGGAGTTGGTGGACTTCCAGGCCATATAGGGTCGCCAGGTATCCCAGGAGTCGGTGGACCCAAAGGTTAGTTCAGTCAGTGATGTTTGGTCAGAATGAATCATTCTCATCACCTTTATCATCACTTATTTTATACTTCCCAGAGACAGTGATCCCAAATAGCAGACAGTCACAGATGGCTTCTTTTCCAAAAGGATTACCTAATAGTATTTATTTCTCTGGAAATCAATCATTTATTTAGCACCTGTGCAATAAATCATTGGCTGTTCGTAGCATGTGAGTTTTATCCTGCACTCAAGGAGAGAAAAACTAAGATAGTAAATGAGTTTGTTACTGGGCTCTTTGGATTTCCTTTCTATAATGAAAAAAAAAAAAAAAAAACCTCAGATACAATAAGCAGATATAATAGATGAATTATTTTTTATGAATATACATGTCCTAGATATGTATGAATGTATACATACTTTTCACTATATGAAAAAAATTAGATGTAACAAATGATCATGTGGTTGGAAAATTTCAATCCTTTCTGGGGACTTGGTGTGGGTTTGTGAGTGGGGTTTTGAGTGACGCAAGTGTGTTCTCTTTGCAGGGGAGCCAGGCCTCCTGTGCACACAGTGTCCTTGTGTCCCAGGGTCTCCAGGGCCCCCTGGATTGCCAGGGTTAGAAGGCGAAAAAGGATTCCAAGGTAGGACAGTTCCCAAGTGTTTTTGCAAGTACCAAGAGGCTCCGCTCACTGGACAGAAAAAAAAAAAAAAAAAGACATCCGATTGCTCAGTGTCAGGATGTGGTCTACGTGAATTTGGAGGGAAACCTTCAAAAACACTCTGTTAACATAAAGAAAGCCAAAAACCCCATAAAACATGGCATTTCCCTCTATTGCATTTTAGTTGCTGACTACCTGAGACAAGCCTGAGCGGAAAGGATGAGGCAAAGAACAGGGGAAGTATTTTTCTGCAGCTTCTAGTTGGTACCCAAGTCTCTGGGGTAAAATGGTAAAAAACCAAAAGGAAAGGAGGAGAGAAGGAACAAAAGGAAAGCTACCATAGTTTTTCTATGTCCCCAGTCATCTCTGACCCAAGGCTTGAGATGCAGGTGGGCAGCTCATTGCTGCTGCCCAACCAGTTGAATTGCTATATTTTCCTTGGTTTCCTTACGCTTGAGGAACTACAGCTATAGCTTAAAGAAGATGCATAAATGGTAAAACTGTTTTGATTACTATAAAAGAATTCTCCTGACTCAAATCTTGCATAAAATAAAATATGATAAACATTTGTTAATAAACTGACCTTAGATCCATTCAAAAGACCCTCTAAAGGGATCCTCTTTACCAAAATATTTAAATACCCAGAGGAACTATACAGTTGTACAGCAAAACACAATTTAGCAACAGATATCCAGAGCCTCAGAAAGGTTTTACCTCTTTGGACCTGGAGGTACACTTTTAGGAATTTATTGTAAAGGAAATCATTGGTTAAATTTATAGAACAAAATATGGGATATTTATCATAGGACTGCTTACAACAGCTAAAATTGAATAAAACAATTCAAACGTCTGAAAATAAAGACTTCTCTGGTGGTCCAGTGGTTATGACTTTGACTTCCAGTTCAAGGGGTGAGTTCGATCCCTGGTCCAGGAGATAAGATCCCACGTATATCTTAGGCAAAGAAGCCAAACATAAACCAGAAACAATATTGTAACAAATTCAATAAAGGCTTTAAAAATGGTCCATGTCAAAAAAAAAATCTTAAAATAAATGTCTAAAAATAGCTGTTTGCTGAATAAATGACCTGGCAACCCACTCCAGTATTCTTCCCTGGAGAACCCCATGGACAGAGGAGCCTGGTGGGCTGCAGCCCATGGAGTTGCAAAGAGTCAGACACAACTGAGCAACTAAACACTCACACACACGTGCACATGCACACTCACACACACGTGCACATGCACACCCACACAATAAGCTACAGCCATTTAAAGTGAAGCTATAAATCCATATTTATTGACATATGCATGGTATGACACCAAAAAAGTATATTATAAACCCCTATGCATTTACAGATATAAAATTTTATGAGTAATACACATGAAAATTTTAGTGAATATTATCTTCTGGTGGTAGATTTATGTATGATTCTTATTTTCTTCTTTCAGTATAATTTTTTTACCATGAATATCCGTTACTTTTATCATTAGAAAAAAATTAATGTATTCCTTAAAATTATAAAGACAAGAATTTTAGGAAGCTAAAATTGTCATCCTCCACTGTGTGTTTTAAGATAGAAATTTTCTTTCTTCAGAAGAAAACACCCTATTTTCCTCACACACTGCATTACCCTGGCTACTCCAAGTTTGTGTTCAATGACTACTTAATAATTTAATGCTTTGCAGGAGAACCAGGGGCAGCTGGCATTAAAGGAAGCCCAGGGTCCCCAGGAAGTGCTGGTCTTCCAGGATTTCCAGTAAGATTTCATAGTTTTGAAGCTTTATTTAGGTTCAATTTGGAGCACTCTGGAGATAATTGTTGTTGTCCATATAGGTTGTCAGTTTGGTGCCTCAGAAGGAGGCTTACTTAATAGTAAAGCACTTAGTTGATACTTTTGGATTGAATGAATTAATGAATGATGTGTGAATGAATAAGTGAATTCATGAATTTATCATCATTTCAAATGGTATCAGAGACAGAAAGTAGATCAGTGGTTGCCTGAGGCTGAGGTTGGGAACAGGGATGGACAGCAATATGAGGGAATTTGGAGGGGTGATAGAAATGTTTCAACACTGGATTGTGAGGATTGCAGCACAATGGGTAAATTTACTAAAAATCATTGAGTTGTAGTCTTACAAAGGATTCATTTTATGATATTTAAATTATACTTCAATATAATTGTTAACAAATTAAAATCAGAAAGTTATATTTGGATAAGTGCATTTAAATCAAATTATCCATGGATACCTATTTTGGGGCTTCCCTCGTGACTGAGACAGTGAAAGAATCTGCCTGCAATGTAGGAGACCTAGGTTTGATCCCTGGGTCAGGAAGATCCCTCAATAAAATCGTTAAAAATTTAAAACCAGAAAGTAATATTTGGATAAATGTATTTGAATCAAATTATCCATGGATACATATTAAAATTTATCAGTATGCAAACATAATCTGACTTATGATAATGGTGGCATCATATTGAATTATATTATTATAGGTATTGCGTTGAAGTATACTAACTGAATTTTTTTATAGTTTTGGAAGTAAAAATGAAGCCAAAAAGCTTGACATACTTGTGGGTCAAAGAAAGTGTCTGGAAAATAATTCATGTTCATTCAAATTGAAAAGTTCTTACTGACATTTTTTTAATATTGATAAGAACAACTGTACCCAATGTAATGCAGACATTTCTGTACTATCCTAGGGATTCCCAGGTGCTCAGGGTCAGCCAGGACTTAAAGGAGAAAAAGGTGAAACATTTCGGCCAGAGGGACAAGTGGGTGCCCCAGGGGATCCGGGACTCCGAGGACATCCTGGAAGAAAGGGCTTGGATGGCATTCCTGGGACTCCGGGAGTGAAAGGGTTACCAGGACCTAAAGGAGAACCGGTTGGTACCCAGCAACTTTTTCCAAATTACCTTCCTTCCGAATGAAGGGCTCTAAAGTTAAGACATCAGCTGATCTCGTTTCAAAAAATTATTGGTCTTTCAGCACAGTTCATTCCTCAAACCAGAGCAAATATTTATAGTATTTTGACAAAATAAATATGTAGCACTCAATATCTTTTTTTCTCAATGATTTTTCAGCCCAAATAAAATTCCACATTGACAATGATCTTGTCTCATACACAAGTAATAATTCCACATTTGTATCAAATGAGTTTAAAATAGGGAAGTTCGAAAAATGATTAGTAACAGAAAATTTTAGTATTTTGGGGACATTGTTCATTCTTTTAAGTAAAAATAAATGCCAAAAGGACAAAATATTTAGTGTAGTCAAAAAAATCTAGTGTTGTTATTTACAGTATTTAAGCTTGTGTAAATCCTGTCTTTTCATGTATAGAATCTCTCACATGTTCAAGTGAGAAGTTCTTACTGACCTTTATTTTTAAATGTCAATGAGGCAGAGGCTGACCACTTATCACATATATCTGAGAGGTTCACAAGGCATGCTACCCAGCGTGTCCAAGGCTTATCAGTGTCATCCAATCAAAAGTGTTCTACCTTGTACAGGGAAACTTGGAAACAATTTAAAGCTTCATTCACAAACCCTTTAATATGAGAATATGAATTGACTCCCTAAATGTAGAAATGATATGCAATCTTTCCTACATCTTTTTGTGTACAAAACCTTCTTTGGCCAGAGCAGCTAGCAGTGTCAATGTTTCAGACTCATCTTTGGCAAACTGCCAGCTGTCCCTCCAAAGTGGTAGTTATGCTTAAAAAGGGCTGGAGTACAGAATTCTTTTGTTCTAGTATTAATACAGTCCATGAAAGTGAAAGTGATAGTCACTCATTCGTGTCTGGCTCTTTGCGACCCCATAGACTGTAGCCTGCCAGGCTCCTCTGTCCATGGAATTCTCCAGGCAAGAATACTGGAGTGGGTTGGCATTCCCTTCTCCAAGGGATCTTCCCTCCCTGGGGATCAAACCTGGGTCTCCTGCACTGCAGCCAGATTATTTACCATCTGAGCCACCTGGGAAGCGCAATAAAGTCCATATGATGCTCCTATTTGCATCTCCCTATTTTTTTTATTAGTTCTTATTATGTCCCAGAAAGTAAGGGAGTATCAAGGAGCTGTTTTGAGTCTTACACCCTGCCATCATAAAAGAGGGACTACTTAGCCACCTGTTGACATTGAACAATGAAAGTCCAGTCAGATGGACTTCCCTAGTGGCGCAGAGGGTAAAGAATCTGCCTGCAATGTGGGAGACCTGGGTTTGATCCCTGGGTCAGGAAGATCCCCTGTGGAAGGGAATGGTTTCCCACTCCATTATTCCTGCCTGGAGAATCCCATGGACAGAGGAGCCTGGCAGGTTACAGTCCGTGGGGTTGCAAAGATTCAGGCACAACTGAGTGACTAACACTTTCACTTTCACTTGGGGGGAAAGAGGAACTTCGGTTATTTTGTCAAATTCAACTTTAAAAGATACGACTCATTTTCAAAGCTAGAGATGATGAAATTAACAACAACAACAACAACAAAAGATTTAAGAAAAAATTAATACAGACTCAATACCTCCTCTGTAATGAAGAGACCTGGTGAAAACCAATCAAATGACGATTTGTAGTACTGTTGTGTTTTTTTAGAAATGTGACATGAACATGAATGTCAACTCTGATGCCATTTGTATTGTTATGGGAAAGAGGAACTTCGGTTATTTTGTCAAATTCAACTTTAAAAGATACGACTCATTTTCAAAGCTAGAGATGATGAAATCAACAACAACAACAAGAACAAAAGATTTAAGAAAAAATTAATACAGACTCAATACCTCCTCTGTAATGAAGAGACCTGGTGAAAAGCAATCAAATGACGATTTGTTGTACTGTTGTGTTTTTTAGAAATGTGACATTAACATGAATGTCAACTCTGATGCCATTTGTATTGTTGGCCAATTTGAGCTGAGTTTTCTGGGCTGTTACATGCATAGCATCCCATTGTAGGACATCTCAAGTAGGACTTTTTAATGACATGTTGTTGGATCCCAAAAGGCAGGAAACAACAGACCTCATTCAGTGCTTACTTTAGAAACAATGCCTTCAGTAACAACTGCCTTTTGATTCAGGATCTTCTCAGTGATGACCTAACTGGTATTCATATTCATGTGAGATTGTGTAAGGAGATACTGGATGAATCACTATCCAAACATATTCCTATTGATACAGGCCCTGAGCGGTGAGAAGGGGGACCCAGGTCTTCCAGGGGATCCTGGTATCCCTGGGTTCCCAGGACCCATAGGACCGGCTGGACCATCAGACTATGGACCACAGGGAGAGCCTGGTCCAAAGGGAGCCCAAGGACTTCCTGGAGCCCCTGGACCACCTGGAGAAGCCGGTTGGTTAGTTTTCTTTCCAGTCCTGTTTTCCTGTGGAGGGGGTTGCTGGTTCCTAGAGCTAGAGGGAATGTGACTCCCCCAAGACTATGAATATATAGAAACTTACTTCTAATAAGAAGACTGTGTCAACTTGTGGACTCTGGGAAAGAACATGGAGGCTGCGATAGAGAGCAATGTTACTGAGCAATGCTGCTGGGCAACGCAGCTGAAATCTCTTAGGAATGGTCTATATCCATTCCTGATATAGATAAACGAAATGAGTAGATCCTAAGAGATGAGTGGAAGTCAGTTATGACAAACAAAGGGGAGGCAGAAACCGGTAGGATTGCCCTTGAGAAGCCCCTTCCTGGCCCCAGGGCCCACTCATGTTATTGCAAGTTGTTCTTTTTGATCCATAACCTCATAAGTGATTTATGAATAAAACTTCAAAATATCTAAAGCAAATGAAGAAAAGTTGTATTAACAATAGTCGTAAAGTGCCATTATCTTTGGGATCTATGTGTACTGAACACAGCTGTGGTATTCAGGAGGGACTGGACCCTCATGTTCACCCACGGTGGAAAACATGGCTGAAAATGAGAATTTCCTGTTACTGACAGTGTTAAGTAACGCTGCACTGGTGACTTTTTACTTCTAAAATCACTTTAATGATTCAATACCAGTGGTCTCCAAATCTTTTTATAGCATCCCTCACCAGGAATAAAATTTTGAATGCAGTATCCCCTATAGTACTTGCATACATTTATATATACATTCCTCGAACAACACTATATAGGAGTTAGGGGCACCAACTCTACATGTGTATAACTTAGAGTCAGGTTTTCTGTGTGCAGCTCCTCCCTATCTGTGTAGTTCAACCTAGCCTGTCATGTAGTACTCTAATATTTACTATTGAAAAAATCTGCCAATAAGTGGGCCCATGTTGTTCAAGGGTCAACAGCACATTATAAATTGCATGCATGCATTTCTGTCCATACACATATGTAAAGCTTATTTTATGGTTATATGGTTATATGAGCTATATGACTATTTTTTCCTGCACCTTACTTTAAGGCTGATATTCTAATCCAAAGATTGGCACACTATAGCAGACCACAGTCTAAATCCAGCCCACCGCCTACTTATGTATAATCTACAAGCTAAGAGTGGTTTTTATATTTTCAATTTATTGGAAAAAAAATTTTTAATAGTATTTTGTGACATGTGAAAATTGTAGGCAATACAATAGACACTAAAAGTTGTATTTCCTATTAAGTTTTATTGGCACACAGATTGTTCCTCACTATTCTCACACTAGGAAAGCAGAGTTATTTCAACAGAGACACATCTGGACCATAAAGTCTAAATTATTTACCATCTGTCCCGTTAACGAATAAGTTTACCTTCTTCTAATTCATCTTCAAATCCTCCTCTGTTCTTTCAAAGGGAATTTTAATGAAGGACTCCATTGTCATAAAATATATTATCATCAAATTTGTCCCATCACATTACTATAAACTTATTTTTTCTATAAGTATATGAATATATAGGTAGTTCTAATGAGTAAAAATTATTTTAATATTGGCCACTGTTTTCAGAGGGCTTATCTAGTGGCTCAGCAGTAAAGAATCTGCCTGCAATGCATGAGAATCAGGAGACCCAGGTTTGATCCCTGGGTTGGGAGGATCCCCTGGAGGAGGGCACGGCAACCTACTCCAGTATTTTTCCTGGGAAATCCCATGGACAGAGGAGCCTGGCAGGCTGTGGTCCTTGGGGTTGCAAAAAGTTAGACACAACTGAAGCAACTGAACATGCACACACTCACGCACTTTGGTCAGAACATTATCTCAAATCTTTACATGGGAGGCAGTGATTATTTCTTCAACACATGAGGAACTCGGATTAGAAAACATGCCCAAACTCAGACCTTACAAAGAGCAGGGCCAAGATACAAGCCCAGTTCAACTTGTCAAGCCTCAGTTTGTGCTTTATTCAGTAAACTTTCCTGTGAAAACTAGTCACCCAATAAATAAATACCCTACCAGTATTCACTAGCAGTTAGGCTGAATTCCATATGTCAATATTTTTTTAGAATAGGTTCTCTTTTAATAGATCAGCATCTTGGACTATTAACTAAAACCAGGCTTAGCCAATAAGAGATGCTTATAAATATTTGTCAGTTGAATAAGAGAGTTTCTATGAGCTGGTCATCTTTAAGCCATGTTTGAAGCCTATGGAAGCAGAGATTATTTTTTATATCCCTTGGGGTATGTTTATGAATTCCTTATAATTCTTTTTCCCTTCTGAACAAATAAAAAGTTCAATATGCAAACCAATCTTATGCTGTAAATTTTCTTAAGGTCCTGAGGGAGAAACTGGTGTTTCAACACCAGTCCCAGGGCCCCCAGGACCCCCTGGGCCTCCAGGCCGTGCTGGTCCCCGGGGTCCACCTGGTGAGTATCCCCTTTGCCACGTCTGGTACATGGGAACAGATGGCACCCTGACTCTCCTGGCTATAACTCTCCCATTAGAAGGAAAATAGATTCATTGGCTCCAATAAAGAGCTCAGGTCACAGGGGACAAGCCAACAGACAGGAGACTTGCTGTTGTCCTTCGAGGTTATCTAGACTATTCCCATTAGTACTTCTGATTCCAAAAGAGAATCAGTACAATTCCTTAAGAGGGATCGGAGAGAAGAACAGACTTCCTGGATTTCTGGTGGAGGAGCAAGCAATGTGAACTGCTGGTTGATTGGGACAGTTCCCATAGCTTCTTCATTTGAAAGCTTAATTTCTTTGCCAACATCATCTAAAACTTAACATAACATTCATGGTTGGGGGGAGGAGGGCATATAGTTCAAGATATCAAAAATAATTCATTTTAGAAGTTAAATTATATTTTCAAAATTATTGGCAATATCATATATTAATGCATATATATGGAATCCAGAAAAATGGTACCGATGATCCTATTTGCAGGGCAGCAAAGGAATTGCAGACATAAAGTTCAGACTTTTGCACACAGTGGGGAGAGGAGAAGGTGGGATGATTTGAGAGAGTAGCATTGAAACTTGTACGTCACCATATGTAAAATAGACAGCCAGTGGGAATTTGCTGTATGATGCAGGGAAGCAAAGCCACTGCGCTGTGACAACCTAGAGGGCCAGATGGGGTGGGGGGTGGGAAGGAGATTTGAGAGGAAGGAGACATGTGTATACCTATGGCTGATTCATGCTGGTGTAAGGCAGAAACCACCACAATTTATAAAGTAATTATTCTCCAATTAACAACAAAATTTTTAAAAATTATTTGTGCTTCCTAATGATAAGCTCATTAGATAGGAATGAGTAGGAAGTTGGGGTTATTATTTCTTAATTTCCAAAAAGGTCTGGGACAATGCAGAAACAAACATCTTGTTTTATGGCAAGATACAGGGAAGGTGGTAACATGGATGTCTGTGTGTTTTCAAGGTATCCCTGGATCCACAGGAGAATGTGATCTGGGTCTCCCGGGGCCTGATGGTGAACCAGGAATTCCAGGAATTGGATTCCCTGGGCCTCCTGGACCTAAGGGTAAGTTTTCAAAAAATTTTAAACACATTGTGGATATTTATAAAATGTAAACACATGTAATGAGTAGCATAGGAAATATCCATTAAATCCTTCAAAATGATGTTTTCCACTAGTCTTAAATGGGGAAAAAAAATCTTACAGTAATTTTAAGCAAAAAAGAAAGAATTCACATTTTATGCAATCTCATCTCAATCGTATTTTCTAAAATGCACAGAAAAAAACTGGAAGGAAATTCACCAAAATGGTAATAATGATTCTTTCTGATTGTGGGATTGTAAGGAATTTATTCTTCTTAGTAGATACCTGTACTTTGTTGTTGCTGTTGTTCAATCACTCAGTCGTGTCCAACTCGTTCAACCCCATGGACAGCAGCATGCCAGGCTTCCCTGTCCTTGACCCTCTCCCAGAGTTTGCTCAAACTCATGTCCATTGAGTTGATGATGCCATCCAACCATCTCATCCTCTTTTGCCCCCATCTCCTCTTGCCCTCAATTTTTCCCAGTATCAGGGTCTTTTCCGATGAGTCAGTGCTCACATCAGACAGCCATGTAAAAATTCATTTGGCTGTACACTGTATGTGAAATATACTTTTTTAAAAAAGGCAGCCAAATTGTCAATTAGTATCAGTGGTTTAAACTAGAACTGCCAGAATTTAGTGGCTCTAAACAAAATTACAGAAGGTAATTTTTTTAAACTAGGAACCAATGTAGTCTAATTTGGAATTGACTTTTTTAAAGTGCAAATTTAGCAGTTGTCTTTCTCATTTTTCAAACTTTCATGAAAACACCTAAGGCTGCGTGCCTTGCAAAAGCACTTTAAGATGACCAAGCTACTGTTTAGGCTCTATTAAGACTTATCTTACAACCTTTATTATTTTTTTCTCTAGGAGACCGAGGATTTCCAGGAACCAAAGGATCACCAGGTTGTCCTGGAGAAATGGGAAAGCCAGGCTTACCTGGAAAGCCAGGCCTCCCAGGAATCAAGGTCTTGGAGAATTAAAATTTAGACAAATATAGGGGAGTAGATGGGCAATTACAGTTGGCCAGTTCGTATGCCCCTGCCAGTCAGGATGCTCTGTGTGCAGAAATTATCAATGTATTTGTAGATGACCAAGACACTGTTTTTTTTTTCCAGGCCTCCCAGGAATCAAGGTCTTGGAGAATTAAAATTTAGACAAATATAGGGGAGTAGATGGGCAATTACAGTTGGCCAGTTCGTATGCCCCTGCCAGTCAGGATGCTCTGTGTGCAGAAATTATCAATGTATTTGTAGATGACCAAGACACTGTTTTTTTTTTAAGTTTCTTTAAATTATTCCTCCCCTTTAGAAAGGAGATAGAAGGTGTAAGAATACCAAGTTGCCTCTCTATTTCTTCCTTAATCTTCGGAAGCATTCAGAGTTCTTACAATGGAAGAACTTTAGAAACAAACATGGATAGCTGTGAGAAAAACTATCAAAAGGAGAGATATCTAGACTGTTTGTAGAAAATTCCAGAGTGTTCTTAAAAAGTGGAGGCCAGGAAGAATTAGTAAGCACAATTTTATTTAAAAAGTCAGCAACTGGAGTTGAAAAAGGGAAGTGGATGGAATGGTGGTGACTATGCAAAAAGGGGTGAAGAACTTCCACCTTGGAGATATTATTTTCAAGTAAATAGCTCTAAAGACCAGTCTAAGTCAGTAAGGATTTGAAAGCATGATGCAGTGAAACTAACATCGTTTTTGTGCTCTAGGGAGAGCCAGGACTAGCCATGCCTGGAGAACCTGGAGCGCCAGGTTTGCCAGGAGAAAGAGGCAGCTCTGGGGAAAATGGAGAAACTGGACTCCCTGGACTTCCGGGTCTCCCTGGAGTTCCAGGAACTGGGGGGCTTGATGGACCACGAGGTACAGTAGCAAGTATGGTTACCTTTTTCCACTGTGAGCTCAGCTACAATGCTGCCATTTGAGTGTGTAAGTGCTCTACAAGTGAAGAATTCTTCTCAAACAAACTTCTAGCTCAATAAATAGAATGTGGGAGGCTTAATTATTTTTCCATTCAACTTTCCATTCCATTGCTGCCCTACCTTTGTTCCCCCTTCCTTCCTTCCTTCCTTCTTTTCTTTTAACCAGTGTCCTCTGTATTAGACATAGGACTATGGTACTATCAATGGTACTAAATATAAGTTCCATTCAGGGGGGAAAGTTATAGGAGAATGACTGGAATAGCAGTACTAAGACCCTGGGTTTGGCACCTTATTGTGTTTTGGACTCTCTTTTGCAGGGGATCCAGGGAAGCCTGGGCCACCTGGAGAAAGAGGACCCCCAGGAAGGTGCACAGAGGGCCCCAGGGGAGCTCAAGGACTTCCAGGCTTAAATGGACTGAAAGGGCAACAAGGTAGGGGGAGGCCCTTGAAACCAATCATCAGGTGGGCAAGTGACATGGGACTCCTACTCTGAGCTTTGCTGCCTAACATGAGAACTGTCCAGTAACAAGTCCTGACCACTGTTCAGTGGGAAAAGTGATTTCAAAAACAGAAACCTGTTGTCATAGATTCATTGCAATGAGTAGCACCAATAGAGTGAGACCTGAAGTTTCCTGAAGTTACAGTAAAATTGGTCTGTGTCTTGTATGCAAGAAAATATGAACACTGAAATTACATACAGATATATATTTACATATATACATATAAACTCTCAAAAATATTTTACCTTGAATACTTTCATATGTATATTAAAGTGGTAAATTTATCCTAATTATTGAAATAGAGTATATGTTTACAAGTTACAAACTAGAACATATAGTCAGTTGCTTTACAAGCAACATAAAAGATAGAATATGAAAATAAATCTAATTAGGAAGATTAGGTGGTCTTGGAAAATTTACTATTTTTTTGGCTTCTCTCAGCCCGATTGGGGGAGGGGGGAATCCTTTGGGACTCAGCTACCACACTTCTAATATGTTCACAAGCAAAATTTTAGCTAAAATGTTAATTGTTGTAGTGGTGCTATTATTGTTTCCAGAAGCATCTGAGACTTACCAGATGAGTGGTTCAGCACCAATCCTGCAGGTTAAAGACTGAGCCAGTGTCAGAAAGTGCATACTCAAGATGTGCCTGCAGGACTAGAAAACAAATCTAAATTCTACACTATCATCACTTCATGAAGCATTGAAACACAGAATCTTAAAGCCAGAAGGGATCTTCGAATTCTACAAAAGGGGAGCTAAATCAATCAATTAAATCAATCAATTAGATAAATGTGTGATTTGCTCAAATCACAGAGCTAAATATTTACAGCCATGAAATATATCTGGAGTTGGTGGGGAAAGCAATTGTGTGTTCATTTTTTCATTCATTTATTTATATACAGGCAGAAGAGGTGAAACAGGGCCAAAGGGAGACCCAGGGATCCCAGGCTTGGATAGGTCAGGATTTCCTGGAGAACCTGGACTACCAGGAATGCCAGGTCACCGAGGGGAGATGGGACCACCTGGTCCAAAAGGATATCCAGGAAATCCAGGATTTTTAGGGCCACCAGGTACCCTTGCTTTTGTTATTCTTCTTCCCTCTTCTTCCACATTTTCCTTTTAAGTTATTGTTTTGTCAGTCATGTTTCTACTTGTTTGCCTTAGCATGAATAGAATGCTATATTTCTAATTAAAAAAAATAGATATGCAACAAATAACAGAGGTTTACTATATAGCACAGGGAACTATACTTAATATCTTGTAATAACCTAGAATGGAAAATAATCTCAAAAATAATATATGTGTCTATGTATGACTGAATCACCCTGCTGTGCACCTGAAACATTATGAGTCGACTATACTTAGCTGTGAGAAAAACTATCAAAAGGAGAGATATCTAGACTGTTTGTAGAAAATTCCAGAGTGTTCTTAAAAAGTGGAGGCCAGGAAGAATTAGTAAGCACAATTTTATTTAAAAAGTCAGCAACTGGAGTTGAAAAAAGGAAGTGGATGGAATGGTGGTGACTATGCAAAAAGGGGTGAAGAACTTCCACCTTGGAGATATTATTTTCAAGTAAATAGCTCTAAAGACCAGTCTAAGTCAGTAAGGATTTGAAAGCATGATGCAGTGAAACTAACATCGTTTTTGTGCTCTAGGGAGAGCCAGGACTAGCCATGCCTGGAGAACCTGGAGCGCCAGGTTTGCCAGGAGAAAGAGGCAGCTCTGGGGAAAATGGAGAAACTGGACTCCCTGGACTTCCGGGTCTCCCTGGAGTTCCAGGAACTGGGGGGCTTGATGGACCACGAGGTACAGTAGCAAGTATGGTTACCTTTTTCCACTGTGAGCTCAGCTACAATGCTGCCATTTGAGTGTGTAAGTGCTCTACAAGTGAAGAATTCTTCTCAAACAAACTTCTAGCTCAATAAATAGAATGTGGGAGGCTTAATTATTTTTCCATTCAACTTTCCATTCCATTGCTGCCCTACCTTTGTTCCCCCTTCCTTCCTTCCTTCCTTCTTTTCTTTTAACCAGTGTCCTCTGTATTAGACATAGGACTATGGTACTATCAATGGTACTAAATATAAGTTCCATTCAGGGGGGAAAGTTATAGGAGAATGACTGGAATAGCAGTACTAAGACCCTGGGTTTGGCACCTTATTGTGTTTTGGACTCTCTTTTGCAGGGGATCCAGGGAAGCCTGGGCCACCTGGAGAAAGAGGACCCCCAGGAAGGTGCACAGAGGGCCCCAGGGGAGCTCAAGGACTTCCAGGCTTAAATGGACTGAAAGGGCAACAAGGTAGGGGGAGGCCCTTGAAACCAATCATCAGGTGGGCAAGTGACATGGGACTCCTACTCTGAGCTTTGCTGCCTAACATGAGAACTGTCCAGTAACAAGTCCTGACCACTGTTCAGTGG
Source organism: Cephalophus harveyi (assembly GCA_006410635.1). Classification (NCBI taxonomy): domain Eukaryota; kingdom Metazoa; phylum Chordata; class Mammalia; order Artiodactyla; family Bovidae; genus Cephalophus; species Cephalophus harveyi. The sequence goes on along the minus strand of SJYT01054958.1, from coordinate 88,998 downwards.
GAAAAGTGATTTCAAAAACAGAAACCTGTTGTCATAGATTCATTGCAATGAGTAGCACCAATAGAGTGAGACCTGAAGTTTCCTGAAGTTACAGTAAAATTGGTCTGTGTCTTGTATGCAAGAAAATATGAACACTGAAATTACATACAGATATATATTTACATATATACATATAAACTCTCAAAAATATTTTACCTTGAATACTTTCATATGTATATTAAAGTGGTAAATTTATCCTAATTATTGAAATAGAGTATATGTTTACAAGTTACAAACTAGAACATATAGTCAGTTGCTTTACAAGCAACATAAAAGATAGAATATGAAAATAAATCTAATTAGGAAGATTAGGTGGTCTTGGAAAATTTACTATTTTTTTGGCTTCTCTCAGCCCGATTGGGGGAGGGGGGAATCCTTTAGGACTCAGCTACCACACTTCTAATATGTTCACAAGCAAAATTTTAGCTAAAATGTTAATTGTTGTAGTGGTGCTATTATTGTTTCCAGAAGCATCTGAGACTTACCAGATGAGTGGTTCAGCACCAATCCTGCAGGTTAAAGACTGAGCCAGTGTCAGAAAGTACATACTCAAGATGTGCCTGCAGGACTAGAAAACAAATCTAAATTCTACACTATCATCACTTCATGAAGCATTGAAACACAGAATCTTAAAGCCAGAAGGGATCTTCGAATTCTACAAAAGGGGAGCTAAATCAATCAATTAAATCAATCAATTAGATAAATGTGTGATTTGCTCAAATCACAGAGCTAAATATTTACAGCCATGAAATATATCTGGAGTTGGTGGGGAAAGCAATTGTGTGTTCATTTTTTCATTCATTTATTTATATACAGGCAGAAGAGGTGAAACAGGGCCAAAGGGAGACCCAGGGATCCCAGGCTTGGATAGGTCAGGATTTCCTGGAGAACCTGGACTACCAGGAATGCCAGGTCACCGAGGGGAGATGGGACCACCTGGTCCAAAAGGATATCCAGGAAATCCAGGATTTTTAGGGCCACCAGGTACCCTTGCTTTTGTTATTCTTCTTCCCTCTTCTTCCACATTTTCCTTTTAAGTTATTGTTTTGTCAGTCATGTTTCTACTTGTTTGCCTTAGCATGAATAGAATGCTATATTTCTAATTAAAAAAAATAGATATGCAACAAATAACAGAGGTTTACTATATAGCACAGGGAACTATACTTAATATCTTGTAATAACCTAGAATGGAAAATAATCTCAAAAATAATATATGTGTCTATGTATGACTGAATCACCCTGCTGTGCACCTGAAACATTATGAGTCGACTATACTTCAATTATATATATACACAAAGAAAAAAATAAAACCTCACAACAACAAAAACAAGCAAAAAAAGACTTTAAGACCTGTAACAATAAAACTCCTAGGAGAAAAATAAAATTGCAAATTCAATCTCTTCATTTCTTATAGATCTATTCAGACTTTCGATTTCTTCTTGAGTCAATTTTGGTAATCTGTGCCTTTCCAAGAATTTGTCCTTTTTGTCTAAGTTATCTAATTTTGTGGCATATCATGGTTCATAGTATTCCCTTATAATTCATTTTATTTCATCACTTTTTATGGTTTGTATGTTTGGGGGAGAATGTTTCAACAGTCTTCTCATGGTGTAAGGACCTCGCTGATTTCTGCTCACCCAGAAGAGCCCAGAACAGCATTGACATATATACACGACCATGTGTAAAATAGGGAGCTAGTGGGAAGTTGCAGTATAGCACAGGGAGCTCAGCTCGGTGCTCCGGGATGACCTAGAGGGTTGGAATGTGGTGGAGCAGGAGGGAAGCTCAAGAGGGAGGGAATATGGTTTCTCCTGTGGTCATGTATGGATGTGAGAGTTGGACTGTGAAGAAGGCTGAGCGCCAAAGAATTGATGCTTTTGAACTGTAGTGTTGGAGAAGACTCTTGAGAGTCCCTTGGACTGCAAGGAGATCCAACCAGTCCATTCTGAAGGAGACCAGCCCTGGGATTTCTTTGGAAGGAATGATGCTAAAGCTGAAACTCCAGTACTTTGGCCACCTCATGCGAAGGGCTGACTCACTGGAAAAGACTCTGATGCTGGGAGGGATTGAGGGCAGGAGGAGAAGGGGATAACAGAGGATGAGATGGCTGGATGGCATCACTGACTCGATGGACGTGAGTCTGAGCGAACCGCGGGAGTTGGTAATGGACAGGGAGGCCTGGCGTGCTGCGATTCATGGGGTCGCAAAGAGTCGGACATGACTGAGCGACTGAACTGACTGACTGATGTGTATACTAACAGCTGATTCCTTTTGTTGTGCAACAGAAACTAATATAACACTGTAAAACACTTATACTCAAATTTTAAAAAGTTTTCAAAAAATTGAAAAAGGACTCAATCTGCTAATTAGCCTTTCATTTATACTACTTAGCCTCTAGTATATGCCATCACTGTTCCAGGCCCTAGAAACACGTTGCTGAATAAGACTCCACCTCCGACAGTGGGGACACAATAACAAATACATTGAAGAACTAAATTCATCTAGAGACAAAGGCTGTGAAGGAAGTATGATAAGGGAATGTAACAGAAAGTTATTGATCAAGGGTTGGAAGGAGGAAAGGCTCCCAAACTTCAGCCATAGTCTCTCCTCACCCACAAGTGTAATATACTACCAATGACTTCTACATCTGTGATGTAAGAAAAAGGCCATTTCCTGACCCATCTCCTAGACTATTGTGATTATTTTCCTATTTACAGAAACCATTTTTTCAACTTTCTTTCCTCTAAGGATACTTTATTTTATGGAGTATTTGCTTTTCTCATTATTTACAACATGTGCTGCCTTGTGTTAATTTCTTTCCACAGGTGAAAAAGGAATGATGGGGATGATGGGGTTTCCAGGCAACATTGGTCCCCCAGGGCCTCCTGGGAACCCAGGCACCCCAGGACAGAGGGGTAAGTGATGGAGTATCTTCCAGCTATTAGAAGGTATGAACAATATTCATTTAATTAGTAGAAAAATAAATTATATTTTATTCTTTGAGGAGAAAGTATTTCTGAGGGAATTGTATATTTAATTTTGCAGGTGTCTGTATTCCTTTTTCCGATTTGAATAGGGGCATATTTTTCTCCCTATAGGCTTTGACCGCTACCCTCATGTGGCTGCCTGTTTGGGAGCAACTATTCATCAAGTTCTTAGCCCTATTAACCTTTTTTGGTTTATTTGTCTTGTTTTATGATAAGCACTGTGAGCTTTTGAATCCTCATGGACTTCTAAAGAATTAAGGAACTGATGCTGTTATTCCTGTCTTTTAGGGAGCTTTGGAATTCCAGGAGTAAAGGGCGCGAGAGGACCCCCAGGAGCCAGGGGGCAGCAGGGAGAGAGAGGAACTCCCGGGTCTCCTCAGCTATTCCACTTAGTAGGGGACAAAGGGGAGCCAGGAATCAAAGGTAAATACTTCTTTACATTTAGACCAGAACATCAGAGCTGATTCTGGGACTAAGAAATTATCCAGGAAAATCCCTTTAGTTGACATATGAGCACAGTGAGGACCAGGGTTTAATTTTGCACCCAAGCTCACAAAGCCAGTTGATGGCTGAGTTCCACTAGAACTGGGTTTTGTGTGCTTTAACAATAATACATTGCCTCTTTAATCATAACTTTTTATTTCTAAGTTAATTCTGCATTTCAGTCTGCTGTCTTTAAACTATCACCAGTCAATTTTTAGATTCTAAGCCTCAAAGCCCCACTTTGGCCAAGAATGGTGAAAATGAAACCTTTAGAAAACTCCACATAAAAAAATTCCCTGGCTGGAATAGAAACCTCCACTTCAAATTCTCTATTCAATCAACTGCCAGGATTAATTTTTCTGATTGCATCTAAATACTGCTTCTCATGCTGAGACTTTTACAGAATCATTACTGAAGAGAAAATATGTTTTGATTATAAGTCAATGCCTTAAAAAGGCTGAGAATTGTTAGCTATAGCTGTTAAGTTCAAATTCAAATCCATTCACATTATTTCAAATTATTTAAGTTCTTTGTATGACAGGTTTTGTTATATGATCAATGCAATCAATATTAAATCAAAATTTAAGAAAGTCTGCCTTGCAGTCTTCCTGATCAAACTGAATAACTTTAGTAAAACAGAATTGCTGGGTAAAATTAAATGTTTTCAGATCAAACTTATATAGCAGGGAAGATAATGTGTTTGTAGTTGCAAAACCATATAAAGCTTTAGGTAATTTGTAATCAATTTTGAGAAGTCAGATTGTATTCAATAAATATTTACTTGTTTTTCAGGTAGGGATTTACAGTCCAAGTACAGATTTGATTTTAAAATTCTGTATAGAATTCTGTAGAACAAGCTGGCAAGCTAAATAGCCATCTCTCCTAGAATTAGGAAGGGCTTCATATAAGTGACTTTGACCAGTGTTCTGGAGAGTGATTGAATCCAACTGATTCTCTAACTTTAAAAAAAAAATGGCTAAGCATTGGAAAAAACTACAATCTTTTTTTCTATAAAGGAAAATGAGCAAGTCAAGGTCTTTGGGGCGTGTGCATACTTGCTAAGTCACTTCAGTCATGCCTAACTCTAAGGTCTTTCGAATGGCCCTCCCCTAATCTGCTGTCAAAGAGATAGTTTAGTTCTAGGTGCATACAGAAGATTGTGTTGCATTTTTAGCAATGAAATAGAAAGTAGTATTAATTTTATAAAACTCCTCTAGAACTGGTCTAAGTCAAGATATAAAAAGAAAAAAAAAAATACTGGCACAAATGTCCAGCCTTCATAAACAAACACTGCTTTGCTAAATTATCCTAGATGATTTAAGTAGTGTTGCAAACATTTTGGGAAAAAAAATATGAATAGCATATCTGTGCCTGCACAAACTACAATTTGGCTCTAACATCATGAATGCACAATGGAGACTAATTTATAGTTAAAAAATTGTTTCTGTGAAATATAGAGGGACGCATGTTATTTCTATGCTTCTAACAAAGTACATACTGTTCATGGGGGTTCTCAAGGCAAGAATACTGAAGTGGCTTGCCATTCCCTTCTCCAGTGGACCAAGTTCTGTCAGCCCTCTCCACCATGACCCGCCCGCCTTGGGTTGCCCTGCAGGCATGGCTTGGTTTCATTGAGTTAGACAAGGCTGTGGTCCTAGTGTGATTAGATTGACTAGTTTTCTGTGAGTATTGTTTCAGTATGTCTGCCCTCTGATGCCCTCTTGCACCACCTATCATCTTACTTGGGTTTCTCTTACCTTGGGTGTGGGGCATCTCTTCACTGCTGTAACAACAAAAAGAAAATGAATAATACAATAGAACTGTTGTGTTACTTTTAGCAAAGACCTGTAAAGCCCTTCCCACATGCAGGTACTATTCCAAATTTTACAAATATTGACTCATTTAATTTTCACAACAACACTATGAATAGATGATTGCTATCATCCCATTTTACAGATGGGAAATAAAAAGTTCAAATTACTCAGTGTCATTCTGATAGGAAATGCAGAGATGGACCTCACTCTGATGTGGTTCCAAAGTCCATACTTGTTGAGGGCGAATGGATACATGTGTATGTATGACTGGCTCCCTTCACTGTTCACCTGAAACTGTCACACCATTGTCTGTTAATCAGCTATACTCCAATACAAAATAAAAAGGTAAAAAGCAAAGTCTATACTCAGCCTTCTCACTCTGCTGTCGGCTGGGTACCAAGACACTGAGCTCTGTGGGGGATGAACAAAGCAGAGAACACCTCAAATGGGGTAGTCAAAGAAGCCTCCATGAGCACAGGAAACTATATTAATATCCTGTAACAAACTATAATGGAAAATAATATGAAAAAGAATATATGCATATAACTACTGAATTACTTTGTATACAACAGAAATAACAGAACATTGTAAGTCAATTACACTTCAATAAAATAAATTTTTAAAAAAATCCTCCATGAAGGAGTATTTAAATTGTGAGTAGGTTTCAAATGAGCAAGGAATATTCTTGGCTTAAAATCTTTCCAAGTCTCCCCTTGCTTTAAGAATTCAACTTTCTTAGACCGGCATCCAAGTTTCCCTACCACTTGCCCTTCACCTACCTCTCCAGCCACATAACATTTATCTACTCAACAATTATTTTTAGAAGCTACTGACTGGGCATTTTACTCTGTCCTAAAGACAGAGAGGTAAGCAAAGCAGTGCCAATATCCTGGTCATGAGGAAACTAACAGCTCAGTGGAGGAAAGTGGCAGTCATGTCTCTGAAATGATTTATAGCCAGGACCAGGTAATAAATATCTTAGGCTTTGTGGACCACCTGTGACCCTAGCTGCCTATTCTTCTTTGATGTTTGTTTGTTTATTTACAACCCACAAAAATGTGAAAGGCATCCTTGGATCTCCAGCCATAAAACATTGAGCCGAATTTGGCCCACGTCGTTGGCCACCCCTTAAAATACAAAGCAAATGAATAAACTAAATAATACATATTTTAGATTATGATAAAGGACATATATGGAAAAAAACAAAAGTTACAAAAGAAAAAATTCTCACCTCTTGCCACTCACTACCCCTTCACACATGTATTTTCTTGTCTAGGAATTCCTGCTCCATTGCATGCTTTCTCCATCCAGCTGGCTCCCACTTGGTCTTCAAGACTGAGCTTAAAAATATCCCCTCTTCTTGGGACTTCCCTGGTGGTACAGTNAAAAAACAAAAGTTACAAAAGAAAAAATTCTCACCTCTTGCCACTCACTACCCCTTCACACATGTATTTTCTTGTCTAGGAATTCCTGCTCCATTGCATGCTTTCTCCATCCAGCTGGCTCCCACTTGGTCTTCAAGACTGAGCTTAAAAATATCCCCTCTTCTTGGGACTTCCCTGGTGGTACAGTGGCTAAGACTCTGTGCTCCCAATGCAGGAGGTCCAAGTTGGTTTCCTGGTTGGAGAACTAAGATCCTTCATGCCTCATGGTGCAGCCAAAAATAAAAACCGAATAAAAAATTTAAAATTCCCCCTCCTCTCAGAATTCTTACCTGTAGCGCATTGTGCCCAGCTTTGTTACAGAAACTCTCTCACTGGGCGGTGATTTTTCATTTGGCTCTCTCCAATTAAATACTAAAAACTGGGACAAAGGGAATGTGATTTACTTATGTCTCCAGTACTCAAAACAGGACCTGTCTATTAATTAGTACTCAACCCATATGTGAATGAATGAATATGTAAGCAGGGAAACAGACAAAGGAAGTGACTCTGCTTGAGGAAAGGCATAAGCCAGGCCATGCGCAGATTGTAGAATGCTCTAAGCGCCACAAAGGGAATTCATCGTTTACTCCGTAGGCAAAAGAGAGGCCATGAATATTTTTTGGCAGGAGAATAATGTGATCAAATCCATGTTTTAGGAAAAGCAGGATGGTGTTGTGGGACTGGGTTCAGATCCCAGCATTACCACTAACTGATGCTGTAACTCTGCATTAGTTCATTGACTTCTTAAGGATTTTTTTTTTTTTTTTTTTTACTGATTTTTAAACTGAAGAACAAATGACATTGTCCATGTTGTACAATCGGAATAGCTTCTCCTTTTAAAAATAAGTATCTCAAACTTGATAAATAGCTGATCATGATAATTTCAGTTGTACTGAAGGTTTGGAAAAATATTCAACCAATAGCATTAAGTTATACAGGGTATTGGGAGGTACTACATTTTTTTATAATAAAAGTGTTCATAACACAAATGTTTCTCTCTGGTCAAGGAATACTTATTAGTGGAGAAATAGTTAATGCTTGATAATTGCTATGTTAAAAAAAAACTTGGACTGTTAAAAGTCCATTAATAATCTAAGTCTACAGTGTTACCCAGAGTGTACTATACATTATTATTGTTTGGAGAATGAATGAAAATTACTCTAGTGGAAAAAAACAACTGAACCACTCTAAAAAGAATCCGGTTGGGAGATTATAAAATCCTCTATGGAACAAACAGTACTTTATTAAAAGCCAGAAAGAGTGTTTTATCAATGGGTACATACAAAAAACTGCCATTAATCTATGACAGTGATGCTAATGAGATCGTCATTTTCCAGGTAGAAATTTCGTTTATTTCACTGCATGAAAAGGGAGGATTTTCTAGCATTTTTATTTCGCTCTTTGTTGCAATATGCTTTGAGTAAGATAATCTCCTTTATTTTTCATAGAAAAATAAAAAGCATGTACATTGCCTATGCAATTTAAAATATAAATTTCATTGATTTAATTTTAATTGCTATTAAATATACAAATATCAAGACATGACATGAGAACCTACGTTGTCCTGCACAGTAGTTAATAACTATGTCCTATAAATGAGTATGACCAGGAGAATTCCATGTTATGGCAAGGTGGGCAAGGTGAAGCTTAGAAAAAACATTTGCTCAGTTGTAGTCCAGTAGAAGTCAGTGCTCAGGTGAATGTCAAAGTCAGGCCATATTTCACAGCAATGACAGCCTTTTCACTCCATTTTTGGACACTGTTCACATTTCTAAAAGAATGCCCACCAGGTACCCCTTGCTGCCTTCTGAATTTTTTCTTTCCCTTTTGTTTTTCCTTCCATATGGCTTTCCTTCCAGTTCTCTTTCCATTCTTCAAAGTAGTATCTACCACCTACTCTGAGTTCAGCCACATCCTGAACCAGAGGGATAAAAAGATAAATAAGTCAGCCAATTATTGTTTCCAAGGGGTCTTTATTTTTGCCTCTCTTCTCATTTTAGAGTTACATTTGCTTCCCCATCTAGAGCTTCAAACTATTGAAATTTCTGTAACTTTCTTCTTCCAAATCAAAAAGTTACTTGTTTCTTTTTCCATTGGATCATATTAGAAATATCTCATATTTATGGGCAAAGGATGTTAATGGAATAAGATTGTCCATCACAGACAGATTTTCATATTTTCAACATCCTGGGTTGTGTTTACCCTTAAAAAATGTATCAACCCATAAGAATTGTGTGCTCTAGCTAAGACCTTTTTTTTTTTTTTTTTTTTAGGATATAGGTCTTGAGAAAAGGATTTGTGAATGTGTGCAGAGTTGAGCTTGTGGAGAGAGACAGTTTGAGAAACAGTTCCTTGGTTGGTTCCCCACTTGGCCATTTACTAATTATATGAAGCTGAGACCCTCAGTTTATTCATCTGAATTCTGTAATGGGGATTAAGGCAGACACAATGTGTAAGGTGTCATAAGTTAATAAGTCTGTGTTATAATTCTTAGGCTATTTATGCCATAAGCTTCTTCTCTTTATGTACTTGTCTGCTACTGCTGCTAGAGAGTTGTATCCTTAGCATATATTGTTATTTCTAGATAATTGTTTTTTGCCAGTGTGTATGGCTAAAAAGTAGTGAGAAGTGTTTTGAGTTGGCTGATTGTACCTCTGAAGATCTGATTGTGAGCATTTCTTCCCACATTCACATTGCAGTGTCATTAAAACAATAGTTTGAAATAGGTCATAATGGGAAAATTTATAGTGTATAAATTAACAAACAGTACAAATTAAGACTTTGTTTTCTTCTGGAAAAAAATGATTTTTAACTAGCACACCAGTGCAAATAGAGCAGAGATTGAGAGAAAAACCCCTTTCTTCTTTTCTCAAAAAGAATCAGTTTGAGAAAAGAATCAGTTCAGTTCAGTCACTCAGTCATGTCCAACTCTTTGCAATCCCACAGACTGCAGCACGCCAGGCTTCCCTGTCCATCAGCAACTCCCAGAGCTTGCACACTCATGTCCATAGACTTGGTGATGCCATCCAACCATCTCATCCTCTGTTGTCCCCTTAACCTCCCTCTTCAATGTTTCTCAGCATCAGGGGCTCTTCCAGTGAGTCACTTCTTCCAATCAGGTGGCCAAAGTGTTAGAGTTTCAGCTTCAATATCAGTCCTTCCAATGAATATTCAGGATTGATCTCCTTTAGGATGGACTGGTTGGATCTCCTGCAATCCAAGGGACTCTCAAGAGTCTTCTCCAACACCACAGTTCAAAAGCATCAATTCTTCGGTGCTCAGCTTTCTTCACAGTCAAATTCTCACATCCATACGTGACCACTGGAAAAACCATAGCCTTGACTAGACGGACCTTTGTTGACAAAGTGATGTCTCTGCTTTTTAATATGCTATCTAGGTTGGTCATGACTTTCCTTCCAAGAAGTAAGAGTCTTTTAATTTCATGGCAGAAAGTGAAGAGGAACTAAAAAACCTCTTGATGAAAGTGAAAGAGGAGAGGAGAGTGAAAAAGTTGGCTTAAAGCTCAACATTCAGATAACTAAGATCATGGCATCTGGTCCCATCACTTCATGGCAAATAGATGGGGAAACAGTGGAAACTGTCAGACTTTATTTTTGGGGGCTCAAAAATCACTGCAGATGGTGATTGCAGCCATGAAATTAAAAAAAAATGCTTTAGAGGCTTCCAAATTTGCCTCTATTTTAAACACATTATTCAGTTTGTAAAGTAATTTTTTAAATAAATAAAGTAGTCCTCTATTCCCCGTGACAACATCAGTGATGAAATTTATTGTATGGTAATAAAGTTTCCTTACGGCATTTGGAAATCTATTACCGTATTGTCACAGTAGCCCCTTTTTTCCTGCTGGCCTTGGTCCTAGGATGATTTTGTTGTTTGAACTCCAGGCCTGCTGACCAAAATATAATTTTCTCTAATTGTACATTTTCTGAGTTGCCAGTCCCTTCCCTATTTGAAGGCATAACGGCAGCTAAACAAGTACCTAAACCAGCTGGTCTGGTTGCTCTGGATTCATTCATTTGTGCAAGCCACAGTGTTCATTGAGCAGCTACTGTGTCCAGAAGCTACACAGAACCTATGACTATTTATTTGTTCTTAAGGCCCTAGAGGAGAGCAGGGAAGCATTGGGAATCCCGGTGAGCCAGGACCACGTGGTATCCCAGGAAGCACGGGAAACATGGGAGTGCCAGGTAACGCGTAAGGTCCTATTGTGAGCCTACAACCTCATGATGAGTCCTAATTCTACATTTTCTGTGTTGTCACTTTGGTTTTCCACTTGGTAGAAAGTTGGTGTAAAACAATTAGATATGCTCTTAGACAAAGGTACTGTATGCAGCAAGAACATGAGAATGAAATAAATATTTACACTGTGCAGAAAATCATCCATTGAGGCTACCTGATGCTTTAGAGCTTCTGAGAAACCAGCTTCATGGGAGAAAGATGGTTTGTGCAAAGGTCAGGAATAGAATCCTTCAAGATCTCTGCCTTTACCTATTTTACCTGATTTCTTTCCTAATTTCAGGTGCTAAAGGAATGAAGGGAACTGTGGGGCTCCCGGGTCTAGCTGGAAGTCCAGGCCTCCCGGGTATTCATGGTCTCCAAGGAGATAAGGGAGAGCCAGGTTATTTAGAAGGAGCAAGGCCAGGACCACCAGGACCAAAGGTATGTAGGCCACTAAAGTGTTTACATTTTGGTAGTGGAATGAGTCCTTTTAAATATCAACAAGTATCTGGATTCATTGTGGGCAAGGAAAATTGAAAACATTACTGTATTTTCAGGCTTTTGTCTGGGTTTTTTTTTTTTTTTTTTCTTCCCCTCTCTCTCTCTATAACTGAGGATGTCTATCACACAGTTTCAACTTCTGAGTTTATTTTCTCCAGTTTCAACCCCCAAGATATTTCTTATAACTGGCCCTGCAATTTATGTATGCTTCCTGGTGGGCTTCCCTGATGGTGCAGACTATAAGGAATCCGTCTGCAGTGCTGGAGACCTGGGTTCGATCCCTGGGTTGGGAAGATCCCCTGGAAGAGGGCATGGAAACCCACTCCAGTTCTCTTGCCTGGAGACAGCCCAGGGACAGAGGAGACTGGTGGGCTGCAGTTCACGGGGTCACAAAGAGTCGGACACAACTGAGCGACTAAGCACACACACACACACATAACTGAGGATGTCTATCACACAGTTTCAACTCCTGAGTTGATTTTCTCCAGTTTCAACCCATGAGATATTTCTCATAACTGGCCCTGCAATTTACATATGCTGCCAGAGGAAGTCGGTGATCACAGGTCCATATAAGATGCCCAGGCAGTGTTTGTTTTACTTATGGAGCAAAGTGGTCAGTCTCTGCTCTGGATTCAAATCACACATGCTTACAAAAATAAATTTCCCAACTTTATAATAAAAAACACTTATTAAACATAACAAAAGATATAAAACAAAATAAATTTGGAGCATTATTAAAAAGCAAACACACAAAAAAATACTAAGATACATTCACCTTTCTTAATTGTTTTAGAACTTTATTTTCATTGCATTACACAGAGGATTTATTTATCCTGTCACAGTTTTTTCAGTGCTTGTGCTCTGTCAAATCCTCCCTTATATGTTGTATCAGCAGCGACCAAAGGTCTCAGTGGGGCTCAGTTGTTCTTTAGGTTTATCTTCTTCCAATCTTTCTGTCTATAGCAACTACACTAAGATTCAGAGCGAGCCTGATAGAGAATAACTAACAGAAATTCCCACAAGCAGGGGGTTTTAACTTGTAGTTCCATGGACCCCTGGGGAAGCTATTGGATCCAAAGAAAAATTGAATCCAGATCAATTTCATCGATCCTGAAATTGAATGAAAACTGTTTAGAGATGGGGTTTTTTGTTTGTTTGTTTTTCTTTTGTAGGAGTCTGTTATTTGTCATCAGACTTTTAAGAGTATATAATTCCAAAGAATGTAAAAATTGTTAGTTAGGGGACTTTCTCCCTGACTCTCTTTTGAGCCAATAAAATACCACCTTTCCTAAAGATTTCCTCCAGCTATAAATCAACAAGAAAGAAAAATTTTTAGAAACCACAAAGTCCCAAGAAAGTAACCCTTTATTACTTGGAATACAAACAAATTTCCTTTGCCCTTTATTTTAAACTAGATCCTCAGAAAGCCAGGGAGAGATTCTTTCCATTTTTTCTCTATGAGCAATTGTATTTGACTTAATTCATTCAATTAAATAACAGTTTCATTCAGATTTAAATTTTTCATAGGTAACTACAGAAGAAATTTTTTTAAAACTGTACACCGAACACAAAATGAGCTGGCTTTATCATGCTGGCAAATCTTAGTAACAGAGTAGTATTTTAATCAGCTACCTTCAAGATTTTGTAAATCACTATCAAATCCATATGTTCTGGCTTATCATAAAAGTGAGGTACAGATTTAATGAATAGAAAACCATGGAAAGTTTTGGGTTTTTTTACATTTATCTGCATGCAGAGTATTTGATGAACACATATCTATTTGTTCTGCTTGCTTCTTACACCTGAGTTAAACATTACAATTTGAACTTATACATTTGTGATTAACATGTCTCCCAGTGGAGTCTAAAGTTCCCTGAAGGCAAGGATTTTATCTGTCACATATCTGTATGCAATTAGCATCATATTCCTGGCTTCCTGGGCACAGGACTCTCTGTAGCCACAGAGGTCCATGCTGATAAGGACTCCATGCTTGGTTTAATGCTCTGCCATTTCTGTCTTGAATTGCTTTTAAAAAGTTTATTTTTTAAAAAACAAGAGAGGTGCATTTTCATTTTGCACTGCACCCCACAAATTACATAGCCATCTTGTTTCCAGCAAGTTTTCAGGGTGCTGGCTCACAGCAGACATTTACCATGAATTGCTAAATAAATCAATAAATGCAAACTAACATAGTTTATACTTAATTCTGATCACATATCCTGCTTATATGAGAATTTTAAAGGTGTTTGACTGAATTTAAGGGAGATCCAGGATTGCCAGGTGACATGGGCAAGAAAGGCGAAAGAGGGCCACCTGGCGCACCTGGACGTTCGGGGCCTGCTGGACCAGAGGGACTTCCTGGGAGTCCCGGACCCCCTGGCCACCCAGGTGAGCCTGGCTTTGCAACCTGAATGCTGGAAGCCTGACACGCGTATGGCCCTCGCTTCCTAGAATAGTGAATGGAAAGCTGCTTAGCCTTTTGTACTACAGTTGCCTTCTTTCACCTTTCATCTTTAAAATCAAAGACACTACGGAACAGCAAATGAATTGCAAGGAGCCCATTTCAGTCCAGTTTGGTGACCTGAAATCTTAAAGCCTCTTGTAAACAAAATTTTGGGAGTGCTGCCTCACATGAATTCAACCTAAAGACATGAAATGTTAGCTCAATATACTTAGGATATTTGTATTAGTTTCCTAAGGCTTCCAAAGCAAATACACAGACTGGGTGGCTTAAACAGAAATTCGTTTTCTTACAGTTCTGGAGGCTGAGAGTCTGAGATCAAGGTGTCCCAGAGCTGATTTCTTCTGAGGCCTCTCTCCTTGGCTTGTAGGTGGCCTCCTTCTCCAGGTGTCTTTCCTCTGTGTCACAATCTCTTCTTATAAAGACATCAGTCATGTTGGATTAGGGTCACCATCTGCCTTGGTGACCTCTTTTTAACTTAATTACTTCTTTAAAGACCCTGCCTGGGAATTCCCTGGTAGTCCAGTGGTTAGGACCCCACTGGGGGCCAGAGTTCAATCCCTGGTCAGTGAACTAATTTCCCACAACTGGGGCAGCACAGGCAAAAAAAAAAATAAACAAAGACTTACCTCCAAATGCAGTGATATTTTGAAATAGTAAGTGATGAAGACTTTGGCAGATGCATTTGGGGGCAATACAATTTAACCTGTAACACTGTTGATCTGAGACTTTTTTTTTTTTCTGACATGTTTTCAGTTCAAACATTGGGTTGCTTTCTTATTAATATTTGGTTGTTATTTGGGTTTTCACATCATTTGATCAAAAACAACTACTCAGTCACTGGTTTGCAGCTTAGGTCTTACCTATAGGCAATATTTAAACTGTTTTTTCCAAACATGGAAAGTTTCAGTGGATTTGCTGCTAAATCCCAGTTAAAGTAATAAATCATATATTCAGCTGTCCTATCTGGGGTACACATCCCTTTGAAAATGAGTGGACACATCTCTGCTGTGCTTCTCTGGGGAAATAACATCCAAGACAAAATCCACTGTGACTGGTAGCAAGAGCAACCCCTGAAGGCCAGCTTGAGCACAATTGACCGTAACAACTAGCGTTTAGCCATTGTTGGAATCATTCATCTTGTGGTTTTCTTTTTTTCTTTCCCTCTCTCTTCACTTACAGGGAAATCTGGTCCTGGTGGTGATTTGGGGTCCAAAGGAATCAAAGGCTTCCCTGGCTTTCCAGGAATAAAAGGCCCTCCAGGTTCCATTTTTATATTTTGTCTAGTTCCCTTTTTTGAGGGAAGCATGTTTTTATGTGGTTGGAATTTCTTTCTACCTACCTGTATCTCTGACCCACAACTGCTCCTTGGAAGGTAGCTTCCAGTTACCCAGTTTCCAGACAGCAATGTGGAAAAGTGAGGTTAGGTATAATTCAAAGATCGGGCTTCCCAGGTGGTGCTCGTGGTAAAGAACCTGCCTGTCAATGCCGGAGACCTAAGAGACATGGGTTCAATCCCTGGGTCCGGAAGATCCCCTGGAGGTGGGCATGGCAATTCACTCCAGTATTCCTGCCTGGAGAATCCCTATCAGAGGAGCTTGGTGGGCTTCAGGCAATAGGTTTGGTAAGTCAGACATGACTGAAGCAACTTAGCTTGCTCTCTCTCCCAGTTCAAAGATCAGCCAACCTATGCAAAGTGAAAATCCTCATGATAGCACTAACCAGTCCATGGCTTTCACTGTGAATTTAGCTTCATGTCACTACAGTTCTGAAAAATGAACAATTTTTACAGAATTCCACATATCTGGGGTTCACATCAGGCCATTGATAGGAAGTAAGTCCTCTCTGTGAATGGCTTTTTTTTCCAGGTCCTCCAGGATTGCAGGGAAATCCTGGACCAGTGGGTGAGAGAGGTAATCAAGGACTTGATGGAATTCCTGGTCCAGCCGGAGAAAAAGGAGAAACAGGTATAGCTTGCTCACCATGGATACACCAGTTTTACTTTTCATAGAATGATTAGTGACACTAACTCTTCATCATTCTAGAAATTCTTCCCTGACAGAACTGGTGACCTTTAAGTTGTTCTGGGTTGCAATAATTCTGTTACCAAAGTGAAGGTGACCAAATAGAATAAATTTTATATATAGGTCAATTTCACATTAGGGAATATATATGTGTGTGTGCATCAGTCGCTCAGTCATGTCCAGCTCTGCAACCCCATGGACTGTAGTCCACCATGCTCCTCTGTCCATGGGATTTTTCAGGTAAGAATACTGAAATGAGTTGCCACTTTCTACTCCAGGGGATCTTCCCAACCCAAGGATCGAACTCACATCTCTTGTAGCTCCTGCATTGGCAGGCAGATTCTTTACCACTGTGCCACCTGGGAAGCCATATATAAATATATATATATATGCATGAAGATGAATATATATTGTGTGTGTTAGTCACTCAGTCATATTTAATTCTGAAAGGTTGTTGCTGAGCTGTGAAAGACACTGGGATTCTTGGCCTCGGGAGGAGAGGAATTCAAGCTAGGACCAGTGACGAGGCTTGATTGCTCAGAGCTTTTGTGTGATAAAGTTTTATTAGAGTATAAAAGAGAAAAAGAAAGCCTCTGACACAGACATCAGAAGGGGGCAGAAAGAGTACCCCCCTGCTAGTCTTTAGCTGGATGTTATATAGCTACCAGCAGGCAGATAATTAGAGAAAGGGAATGTCTCAAAACTCAGAGAGAGGCACCAGGCCCCTCACCTACAACATGCATTTTGAGATAACATTGGCACAAGATGAGTCATCCTGGGCCCTAAAACGATTGACGATTGGCATGAATCTTGAAGAAAGGCAAGTTTCCAAGTAAATATATAGTTTCATTAACATAAATTAGGAGAACAACATATGAGTAAAACATACTGGTTTGTTGAGCCCTTATTGGTTCTGAATCTTAAGTTGAACTGACTTGAAGAAAGACAGAGTCTAGGGTAAATACATAGTTCATTAACATAGCTTAAGAGAAACATTTCCATAAGAAAAATGCATTGGTTAGCTCATGGTTTGAGAAAAGTTAAGTTCAGGTGGAACCAAGTGTCATCATGGCAACACAGAATTTTAAGAGAAACCTCCTTTTAAATTTGTATAGAGAAGGGAGAAAATCTGACACTTGTAGTTTGTTTCCTCCTGCCGCTTAAGAGAGATAAAAAACGTCTGACACTTGCAGCCTATTTCCTCTGTTTGCAGCCCCTAGCCTTCCTGCCTGTTACCCTCTCAACTCTGCAGTCCCATGGACTGTAGCTTACCAGGTTTCTCTGTCCATGGGATCCTCTAGGCAAGAATACTGGAGTGGGTTGCCATTTCCCTTCTCCATAATATATATGATATAAATTAACTGTATATATATAACATATTGAAATACCAACATTTTCTCTTTCAGGCTTGCTGGGAGCACCTCCAGGTCCAAGAGGGAAACCTGGTCCTCAAGGTGAGTGGTTCTTCTTCCCAAACCTGATGATCTACATTTTCAAGGACAGAATCTGACTTAATAGCCCTGACAGATACACTTAGCATTCTGAATTAAAGAAGTCCCAGTGGTAACACCGAATATTTATATTCCTAGCATTCAAGTAAAAATGTTCCATTATTGCCATGGAACAAACTAGACACTGTAATCCAACTTTCAAATTTCCATCTATGAAAGTAAAAAGACTTCTTCTGTATTTCCTTTCTTGTTATCAGCATGATTTAAATGGATCACCTCCTAAAAAGATGGAGGTGGAATTGATAGCTTCTCAAGGAGTTTCCTCTCCGTGCTATTCTGAGCTGCAGTAGTAACACTAATCTTTGCCACCTTGTTCTCTTCATTGGTTTGATTCCAACCCCTGGAGCCAGTGTGTGGCTCACGCTACTGTTTCTTCAGGGCTTTCTCATAACTCTCTCAGGATCTCAGACATAGCAATTTACTGAACATGTCATTAAGAGCATACACGTTTTTTGTTTGCCTCAGACTGTTGCCAGACCCTTCAAGCATTTCAGAGCTTGCAGAGAGCTGAAATCATCTAAATTCTTTTTTTTTTTAAGTATATCACAGGCAGAAAAAAGAACATGGTAAACAAAGTGTTAGACATTCAGTTTTATTTTCATCATCACTTTAAGCATTCTCTGCATAATATATAACTCTCCAAGCCCTTACCTCTGCCACCACCCTCATCCTCACTTTTCCTTCTTCCATCTTTTCCTATTGTCATGCCATTTACTATTGGATTGGCCAAGAATTTCATTTGGGTTTTTCCATATGATGTTATAGATTTTATTCCTAGAATACTTCTAGAGTAACACAAAGATGGGAGAGAGGAGGGGGAGATTATTTTCAATTCATAAAACATTTTCCATTCATGAATGTCAAGGCACGATTTCTTGAAGGTTTTCTGAGATTAAAAATATTAGTATTAAGTTGTGACCTTCTGGGGGAGACTTCTTTGGTAAATCCAAATTTCACATTTCTCCCAGACTGGTGTTTATCTTATGGGGGAGAAGTAATCAGAGGACAGAACAGGAACAGCAACTTTGTCGTTACTTTGTCAGGGTTTGGCTGGGCAACACTTGAAATGCACAAACTGACCCTGAAGTTTAGCTTTTTAATGCTCTGTTGAATTATCAGTGATTAAATAAAGTCATTGTAATTAAAATTCACCAGATAATAACAGACAGAACACTTTAGAGCTTATACCATGCTTTTCATCTGCATATTCTCTCATTTGATATTTAAAGAACTTGAGTTAAGTCAGATATTACCTCTATTTTTAAAATAAGAAAACGGTGAAATGACTTTACCAGGAGCAACAGACAGCTGGAGGCAGAACTGAGTCTAGTCTGGACCCTGTCTTCATAGACTTACATCTCTTACCAGACTTTTTTCTTTGCAGGAGGCAAAGGAGACAGGGGAGCTCCAGGCTTGCCTGGCCTCCCTGGCAGGAAAGGGCCAGTGGGAGATGCTGGGCCTCCAGGGCCCATTGGCATGACAGGACCTCAAGGGGCACCAGGCTTTCCTGGTGTAACCATCCCTGGCCAGAAAGGAGATCGAGGTCCACCTGGCTCCAGAGGAAACCCAGGTAAAGAATCTACTTTTAAATATGATAAAAGAATAAAAATAACATTTGACATCAGAAGCTTTCAACCCACTCATGTAACAATCTTGCTTCTTTTTCCGTCTGGTCTTCTCTGTTTTCCCATGCCCACCTGTCCTCACATAGGGTGCATAAGGCTGTTGGTGTGGAGGCAGAGGGACCTGTTTGAAAAATTAGTAAATACTGGCACTTCCCTGGTGGTGCAGTGGTTAAGACTTTGCCTTCCAATGCAGGGGGTGCAGGTTTGATCCCTTGTTGGGAAACTAAGATCCCACATGCCTGTGGCCCCCAAAAACAAAACATAAAACAGAAGCAGTATTGTAATAAATTCCATAAAGACTTAAAAAATGGTCCACATCAAAAAATATATATTAAAAAAAAAAAAAAAAAAATTAGTAAATGTCAAGTTCATGAGCCTAGGAGAGAGAGAGAGAGGCATCCATTCACCAGTACTGACTGAGCCCCTACTGTGTGTAAGGTGCTGGGTTAGGCACTGAATCTGCTCTAACAAACCGTCATCAAGATGTAGTTCCTGCCTCATGCCTTGTGCCAGGTAACGTTAAGGTGCAGGGTTTGCTCTTCACTCAAAAGGGCAGTAACAGAACCTGAAAAGCTCCCTGAGTGGTAATACTGACAGGCTTTTTGTGAATTCAGGCATGCCTGGTCCTCCTGGACCTCCAGGGAGTCCTGTAGAAGGCATAAAAGGAGACAAGGGGTTGATGGGAGAGCCTGGCCAACGAGGTCCACCTGGAGCTGTAGGAGACATGGGGCCACCAGGTCATCCGGTAAGTGGGAAATTAATTGGATGTCTGACCAACCTAGACAGCATATTAAAAAGCAGAAGTATTACTTTGCCAACAAAGGTCCGTCTGGTCAAAGCTATGGCTTTTCCAGTAGTCATGTATGGATGCGAGAGTTGGAAAAGAAAAAAACCTGAGTGCCAAAGAATTGATGCTTTTGAACTGCGGTTGTTGAAGAAGACTCTTGAGAGTCCTTTGGACTGCAAGGAGATCCAACCAGTCCATCCTAAAGGAGATCAGTCCCGAATATTCATTGGAAGGACTGATGCTGAAGCTGAAGCTCCAATTCTTTGGCCACCTGATGCAAAGAACTGACTCACTGGAAAAGCCCCTGATGCTGGGAAAGATTGAAGGTGGGAGGAGAAGGGGACAACAGAGGATGAGATGGTTGGATGGGATCACCGACTCAATGGACATGAGTTTGAGTAAACTCTAGGAGCTGGTGATAGACAGGGAGGCCTGGAGTGCTGCAGTCCATGGGGTTGCAAAGAGTCAGACATAACTGAGCGACTGAACTGAACTGAATTCTTCTAAGTTGACTTCCAGGATCAGATGTACCTGGAAGCAACACAAGTTTCCCACTTGTGACGTTTCTGTGCAGTGAACCCAAAAAATGACAGAGTCTGGAAGGTTCAAAGAATCAAAGGACCTTAAGAGTTGGGCAGATTTGGTCTCTAAGAGGCCTGTGAAAGCTCAGCCTATTTGCAGCCTTTCTCTATGTCATTCCCAACCTCCTCTTGTTTAGACTCTGAACAATTCCATGTTGAAGCTTGGAATCATTCTAGATGACAACAAAAATTTTCTCTATTAATAGGCTCTCAAAATCATCTTTGCCGTCCCCTAAATGTCTAGTTTTCCCCGCAACATACTTTCCAGTATTTATGAATAGCTGTCATTTCCTTCTGAGTATTTTCTCTCCCAATAAGTACATGTTTTCCCCTCAATTTCAGCTTAACCTTTCATCAATATGCCTCTATTCTGAATGTATCCTAGTTTGTCAATACCTTAAGAATGCAGACCCTGAGATAAGCACCTTCCAGGAATATGAATTCAGTACCCCCAGAGAGCAGCTAGAGACAGACGAGTCTCAGTATCCTGAACATTCTTGTTTTATAATCCAGCCTGTTACAAGTCCACATGGGGCTTCGCAGCTGGCTCAGTGGTAAAAAAAAATCTGTCATCCAGTGCAGGAGATGTGAGTTCAATCCCTGAGTCAGGAAGATCCCCTGGAGAAGGAAATGGCAAACCACTCCAGTATACTTGCCTGGGGAATTGCATGGGCAGAGGAGCCTGGCGGGTACAGTCCACGGGGTTGCAGTCAGACATGAGTGAGCTACTAAACAACAATAAAAACAGAATTCCACATGGGCTATTTGGCTGCCTAGTCACCACATTATCATCAGACATTACGTTTATGGTCAACAAAAGCCCTTGTGCCTTTTTCACGTGAACTGCTACTGAGTTTCCTCCATTACTTGTTGTCTTATCCATTTGTGTATTTGTGACTTAAGTGCAGAACTTTCACATTTACCTTTCTTAGATGTCATCTTGTTCTTTTAGGCTCGTGCTCCCAACCTATTAAGATCTCTCAATCATAGCATCTCACTCAACACCATAGCCACCTTCCCTAGCTTTGTCTCAGCAGCATATTTGAGAAGATTTCTCTGTTTACCTAAAATTCTTGGAAACTAATGAGGAAATCAGAGTTATGTCATAGAGAGTATGGGTTATCTTGTGATGGATAATGAGGTTCTTGGACCTGGTTTATTGTCAGGAAACATGTTAAGCTCTCTTGGTATATGGTTTCCTGAATCTACTTTTTAACAACTCTTTTTTAAAATGAGATACTCACCTATCTCCAGCATTAGGTATTTCTCCTGTTCTTCATAATTTTTTGAAAGTGGCAAACACTGATCTTATAATCACATTGAAATTCTTCCAGGAACACTGGGATGCGGAAAGTCTGCTTTGGAAACGCAGTCTCTCTTAAATCCTCTGTCATGTAGGCTTCTGTATTTGCACCTGAAAGACAGTTCTTATTGTTGTTCAGTCACTGAGTCGTGTCCAGCTCTTTGTGACCCCATGAACTGCAGCACACCAGGCTTCCCTGACCTTCACTATTTCCCAGAGTTTGCTCAAACTCATGTCCCGAATCAGTTAGGCCATCCAGTCACCTCATCCTGTCATCCCCTTCTCCTCCTGCCCTCAATTTTTCCCAGCATCAAGGTCTTTTCCAACTAAAACTGACTCCTTGCCCTTAACAACTCTCTCCTTGCAAGAAACAGCTTCCTCCCCACCTGAGGACAGGGCCTGGCACCAGACCTTTCTCCCTGGTTACCTTTACCTCTGGAGAACAGGCCAGACTTCAGAAGCCTGAGAATCCTTGATCACATGCTCCAGTTTTCTCTCCTTCCTTTTTTAACCTCACACCACCTTATCTAAGAAATAGGACTGTTCCTTCTTTGGTCTTCAGGCTCCAAAGATAGCTAGCTCAAGGACCAGTTTTGTTATTGTTGGCATTTTCAGGACCTTCCATTCTTTGTTTTCAAGTAATAGCATTCTGTCTTAATTCATACAGACAGTGTAAGACCGGAGGTGACAAACATTCTGACAAACAGCTCCTTTCGGAAGCCCTGTTCCCTCCCCTCTCCTCCTATGGCCCTGCTTGAGCATCTCATGGCCACAGGGGCAATTAGTGTGAGCCTCATAAGATGGGAGCATCTCAGCCCAGTCAGATCATTGCATCCTTGCCAAGAGTGATGTCAAAACTCCACTGACACTCCCTTCCTACTCCCGTTCCTGGAACCTGTACTTCTATCATTCTGACCAGAGTAAGTTATAACTCTGAGGGCTTAGTTAGAATGATGGTGGTTGTTACAGTTCAATAGCTTATCTGTTGTCTTTGCAAGAATTACAAATTATAATTTTCATTCTGGCAATCTGGTACCTGTTCTTCCGGAAAGATCTCCGAATACCGGGCAGTTCACTTTGGAATACAGAATATCCAATTGTATCCGATACACTAACATACATTTACATCAGAAGTTATGTTCGCTCTTGTGTTCAAATGTAGTTTTAACTTCTTTTTTTACTGAAAAATCATAGTCCTAAGGTGAGGTCTAGGTGGCACAGAAGTTACGGGAGGTGATATAGTGGATTAGAAGGTAAAAATGATGTCTGTCAACTTTGGATCATTCTGATCCAATATGATAAAATATCTTATATGCTTTAAAAAACTATAATTAATATTGTGATTTTTAAAATGTGTCTTTGGTTCTACTTCTTCTTATTTGAAACATAGGGAGCACCAGGTGTCCCCGGTCAGCCAGGGGCCAGAGGTGATCCTGGATTCTACGGATTTCCAGGCATGAAAGGTACTGTTTTTGTTCAGTCCTCTGTGGATGCAAAGACAATGACCATGAGTCACATTTTAGGGCACACAGATGTTACTGAACCCGTAGTGTCAGAACAGGCTGGGTGCGAATAGAATGAATGAAGGAGAATGAAGCAGGAAGACTACACCAGCACCCAACCCCAGAGGCCTTAAAAATTAAACCATATCTTAAGGATGGAAACTCTAGAAAAGCTTAAAACAGAAACAGTTTGAAGTGGTGACCTTTGAGTGTACTGATGTGTGTTGGGCTAGAGAATGGGGAACTACATCAACAGCAACAGTGTTGCTCTGAATGATTTATTTTACTTTGTGCCTGTGTGATAATTGTAAAAAGCTGAAAATCTAAAAGAATATTCACAAACTGATCATGTGGGAGGGTAAGTAAATTTTTATATGCAGATTTAAGCATTTGGTTTTTTATGGGGCACATGTGTTATGTTTTTTAATCAGAGAAAACATAATTTGAAGTTTTAAGTTTAAAACATTCATACACATAAAATTTAAACTCCAGGTTTTCAGAAAATCCCCCATAATGGTACTATTCAAATGACATTTTGAATATTAGATGTATTGTCTTAGCAGGTTGAATCCACTGGGACTCTTTTGTGTGTGCAGGGAATTGATAATCATAGTATAAATAGCTGCTAAATTAGTATTAACCAAAGTGAACAAAACCACATTTCCATGAAAGACACTTTTCCAATTCTGAGAGAGGACAAGGTGGAGGTCAAAGATAGCCTTTTCAGTTTTCCTATCACTGGCTCTTCAAAGAGCAAATAACTAAGGAGAAACCAAAGCAAGAGCTTCTGAGAAATCTCACTAGCCACTGCGGGGGTGAACACTGGCCTGGGGACGATGTGGAACATTTATCACTCTTCCAAGTCTCAAAACAGGAACAGCTAAGACTTGAAAAATT
Source organism: Cephalophus harveyi (assembly GCA_006410635.1). Taxonomy (NCBI): domain Eukaryota; kingdom Metazoa; phylum Chordata; class Mammalia; order Artiodactyla; family Bovidae; genus Cephalophus; species Cephalophus harveyi. Next base: position 64,820 of record SJYT01054958.1, on the reverse strand, counting down.
ATAGAAATGCTATACCAAAGAAAGAAATATCCTGGTGAAATATTTAGATGTATATCGAGGGCATGTGTGCATGCATGCTAGGTTGCTTCAGTCATGTCCAACTCTTTGCGACCCCATGGACTGTAGCCCGCCAATTGTTTCTGTCCATGGGATTCCCCAGGTAAGAATACTGGAGCGAGTTGCCATTTCCTCCTCCAGGGAATCTCCCCAACCCGGGGATTGAACCTGTGTCTCTTATGTCTCCTGCTTTGGCAGCTGGGTTCTTTACCAGTGGCACAACCTGCAAAGCCAAGGAAGATTCCTAAATAAGAAGTATTAACCAGTTCTTTTAAAATACTTTCCATGAAATACATTCAGCTATTCTCTTAGATATAAGAATGTCCATCATCTGGCATCACTAATGAGTTTGAACTTCTTTATTTGGAAATTTTTATTCCCCAAAAGATTAGGCATCTTCTGGTAGATATAAGCAAATATTAACATATCCTCAAGTTCTGATATAAGTGGATAATTTATAGTGTGATTGCCAGTTAACTTTTGATAATATAATTATTTTACTGTATTTCTCCTATGAATATCATATTTAGTATTAAGTTCCCCAATTAGATGTTATAGCAACCCACTCCAGTATTCTTGCCTGGAAAATCCCATGGACAGAGGAGCCTGGTGGGCTACAGTCCATGGGGTCACAAACAGATATAATTTAGGGACTAAAAGCAGCAACAACAATTAAATACAATATGTACATTGTGTCAAGATTTTTAAAAAGAGTGTTTCTCCAAACCAATGTTTCTTGGTAACTTTTTATTCATGTCAAAGACTGGGAGAGAAACCTTACTACATTGATAGTTTTCATCAAACAAGATATTCCATATAAGTTCATGAGAGTTCCTAATATAACTAACTTTGGGCCACTAGTAAAGCTAGAGTAATAAGCTAAGAAAGTAGATAACTATGACAACCAATATAACTCACTAGGAAGTGCTAAAATAAGATTTAATGTCACTTCATATTTCACCTTAAATATTAAATTGGTTTCTGAACTTAAAAACTAAGAACTCTTCCCCTTCAGTGCTAAGATACTAGTCCTTAATGCGTACTTCTAGATTACATTTGTAACAGATACTACACGTGACCAACTGGGTCCAAATGAAATGCTTGACATTGCCTTTTTTTTTTTTTTTTCAGGGGAGAAGGGTAATTCAGGATTTCCAGGACCACCTGGACCTCCAGGGCAAATTGGGCCAAAAGGACCACCTGGTAAATATACTATTTCCTTCATATTGCTCTCAGTGAAGAAAGAGTAGCTCATCAGGAAAGCCATCATCATTTTCTGTTCATGCCAATAGGTGTACGTGGAGAGCCTGGCACAGTGAAGATCATCTCCCTTCCAGGAAGCCCAGGCCCACCTGGTTCAGCTGGAGAACCAGGGATGCAAGGAGAACCCGGGCCCCCGGGACCACCAGGAGATCCAGGTGTGGGATCACCAGGAAGTAGTTGAACCAAACTTCTTGTAAAGAGATTTGGAAACAAATGATACAACTTCACAGAAAATGTTACACATTATAGTGTTTTTAATAATCAGCTTTCAGTCAGTTCAGTTCAGTCACTCAGTTGTGTCTGACTCTTTGCAACCCCATGGACTGCAGCACGCCAGGCCTCCCTGTCCATCACCAACTCCCGGAGTTTACTCAGACTCCTGTCCAATGAGTTGGTGATGCCATCCAACCATCTCATCCTCTGTCGTCCCCTTCTTCTCCTGCCTTCAATCTTTCCCAGCATCAGAGTCTTTTCCAATGAGTCAGCTCTTCACATCAGGTGGCCAAAGGACTGAGCTTATTTTACTCTAGGCCAGCAAATAAAAAGAAATTTTGACCCTATTGATAACTGGTGTTTATAGTATAAAGTTGAGCAAATACACTACAGGGCACTCAGGATTGTTTTTTATTAAGGTAAAAGTATGAAGTCTTATCTTCTCTGAAAACTGCCAGTCTTAGAGCTCTATTTCTAAATGACTTCCTGAATAAACCTGAGTTCTATGTAAAATATTTATACCTTTCCAACGCTTTGCACAGCACTTGGAAAATTAATAAATGCAAATGTACTTACTATTATGAAATCTTTTAAAATTATTGGTGCATGGAAATTGAACTAACCCCTTTCTGTTGGCCTAGCGTATTGTAATAGACCTCTGGATGGAATTTTTGTGTTCTAGGTTTACCTGAATCTCCTGAGAGATAAGAGAGATTTTATTACTTTGATCAATACAAGGGCATAGTGAATTCTGGAGTAGCATTAATCTAAATCGTAGCACAGTACTAAAATGCTGTATTTCATATACCCCTAGTTCATTTTTTAGTTTTCTTTTCTCCCTTGGGAAGTACATTATAGCATGTTGGATGACCAGTTGTCCCAGTCTGCCCAGGGATAAGGGTCTCTTCTATTTGTAGGACTTCTGTTATTGACACTGGGGAAGTCTCTGGTAAACTGGGATGGTTGGCCACCTTGCCTTTTATCCTATATGAACCATTCAATACAATGTTGGTTTTTTGCTTTAGGACCCTGTGGGCCAAAAGGTAAACCAGGAGAGGATGGTCCACCAGGAACTCCTGGACCAATTGGAGAAAAAGGCAACAAAGGTTCTAAAGGAGAGCAAGGTGAAAAAAAAAAAAAAAAACAGCTGGCTGTTCTTCACTGAGGGAGAGCTATTCTGTTTATACAGAGAAAGGAGACTTGTTTTAACTTATGAGAACTCTAAATATTTCAGCGCGTGCAGTGCAGAGAAGACTAAGCTGGGGCAAAACATTCTTTTTGAAGTAGACAATCAAGAGTTATTGGAATATACCATTATTTCTTTGTCTTAATTGGGCAAATATACTCCTGATTTTTAACCTGCAGGCTCATAGATCTATTGAAACACCAATTCTATTTTTAAGAAAGCTGATACTGCATACTTAGTTAATAACATCTACCTCTAAGTGTGGCACCTAATTTTGATACCTACTGTAGAAAGTGATGATCTACTTGTTTAAGATTAAGGTTTATAGGCTTCAATTAAGAATGGGTTTTACTTATTGGCATGTTGATACACATGCATCTTATGAGATAAGAGCATGGCAGAGTTAATAAAGTATGTAGATTGATACAGAATTTGCAAACTATCATACTTATATAACTTTGCTATTGTAAAATAAGTTAAAATTACCTTATAAATTCTCTACAATTTTTAGTATTAATCTAATTTACAACAGAAATATATGAACTGCACATTTTTTTCCAAAGAAAAGAAAAACAGTGGCACCTAAGTTATAGTTGGAAAAATATTACTTTGATATGAATAGAAGAGCAACTTAGTATCATTATTCAGGAAAGCCATCTTCTGACTATGCCATTCTTGAATACAATTCAACAACTCATGTGTGTGTCCTTAAAAGGGGCCTCTTTTAAATACTTCAGTCTGAACGTAAGCTTATATGTGTCAATTTGATATGCCTAAATCAAAGTCTACCTTCTGCAAAAGTTTCAAAAGCACACTTCTAGAAAATATCTAAATGTCCAAATCTTAATTTTTAGGATTGATTCTTTGTTAAAGAAAGAAAAAATTCAAAATGTGATTTCCCAATTCATTGGCATATGCCCAGATCTCCTATGACACAACTGTATAAAGATTAGAGATTTGTCTTTAAAAATTCAAATATAATGCTAGCTAATAATAATAATTGAATAATTGCTCATGATTTAGTACTGTCCTGAGTGCACTTTAAGACACTATTAATCATTCGACTTTCGTCAAAGTGTGTTTTTCAAACTGGTAAAAGCAAAATTCCTATTAATAATTATATGAATTTAAAGACTTTACTGGCCACATCTGGCTTTCAAAATGGGGCCATAGCAAGATTGAGGATACTACAACACAAGCTGTGTTGAGAATTACTAGCAAGTAGACAGAGATGGTCTTGATGCCAGGTACCACTGGGCAACATAGAGATGAAGAACTGATCTCAAAAAATTCAGCATCAGATATACACAAATATTTATAACAAGAGGCATCTGTAATAAAATAGTCAACATTTAAGAAAGTTCTTTGGCCATTTTATAAACCATACTTCTTTAGGGCTCCTTTCTACAGTTGAGGCTTAATAAATATATGTAAATATTTGAATTAGTATTTTGGATAAACAAGTTTGAGGTTTTGTTTGTGTTGCCACATGTATAGTGTGTTTTCTAAAGGACCACCTGGAGCCGATGGCCTGCCAGGCTTGAAGGGGAAACCTGGAGACACTGGACCACCTGCAGCGGGGACAGTGATGAGGGGCTTTGTCTTCACCCGGCACAGCCAGACCACAGCGATTCCCTCCTGTCCAGCAGGGACAGAGCCACTCTATAGTGGGTTTTCTCTTCTGTTTGTGCAAGGAAATGAACAATCCCATGGACAGGACCTGGGTAAGGCCCCTGTTTAATTTCTATCCACTTCGTTCCATATACAGACAGTACATTTTTATGGCATGGGGTACTTCCCTCTGAAGTTAAGTGTAAACAACCTGAGTATCTTTAGCACTTTTGTTTTTATTTTGTTTTTTAATTTTTACAATGTTGTGTTCGTTTCTGCCATCCAACAAAGCGGAGCAGCCATAATTATACATCTCCTCCCTCCTTCCCCTCCCTCCATCCCATCTTTCCAGGTCATCACAGAGCACTGCTACACAGCAATTTCTCACCAGCCATCCATCTTACACCTGATAGTATATATCTGCACTGATGCTACTTTCTCCATCCATCCCACTCTCTCCCTCCCCTCCTGTATCCACAAGTCTCTACATCTGTGTCTCCATTCCTTCCCTGCAAATAAGTTCATCAATACTTTTAAAAGAGAGTACATGAGACATTGGCCTCATGTCTAATATTCATTCTGGATTGTAAGCTCTAGAAGGAGCCAATCTAGTTGGTCTTCTTCAACAAAAACAATTTTTGCTTAAATAACCTGTCTGCTGTTCAGGCTTAAAAGTAAAATCTGTTCCAAAGCTTGGCCTGGTTATTGACCATCATATACATACGAAGAACTGGGGATACTTTGAAGCAAAGACATTTTCTCAAAGACCTCCACTAGTCCTCAAGTTCTAAATGAATAGAAAGGGCCCCGGAAAGTGTTAAAGGTGGAAGAAGGAAGCAGGATTTATGTCCCTATTGGATCTTTAATTCTTATCAGTATTAAAACTTTTCAATCACACATTTTGCAAATAGCTCTTTTGTGTCATTTTTCTCCAGTTTTTGCCACGTTCTGTTTTAATTAGCTTCTATCTAGTAATGATAATCAAAATAATTGGAATTCACTGAAAGTGATACCCAGTCTGATGTTTTATTAGGAACACTTGGCAGCTGCCTGCAGCGATTTACCACAATGCCATTCTTATTCTGCAATATCAACGATGTATGTAATTTCGCATCTCGAAACGATTATTCATACTGGCTGTCAACACCAGCTATGATACCAATGGACATGGCTCCAATTACTGGCAGGGCCCTGGAGCCTTATATTAGCAGGTAAAATCCCAGTCCCTTAGTTTCATGATGGCAACAGGTGAATCCCTTCCTTTGCCACAGAATGTAAGGCAGCACACCGTGGTGCAGAAAGTGGTGATGCAGCCGTATTTTTTGTTTCATGTTACAGATGTACAGTCTGTGAAGGTCCTGCAATAGCCATAGCTGTTCACAGCCAAACCACTGATATCCCCCCCTGTCCTGCTGGCTGGATTTCTCTCTGGAAGGGCTTTTCTTTCATCATGGTAAGGAGAAAAGGAACAGCACATTCACAGTAAACATTATCCATGGAATCTTATGTGGTCTCCAGGAATGATAGTTAGGCATCAGAATGCACAATCTGCTGTGAATATTTGCTTGAAAATCTGAAAATATGCTTTAAGTTTGTTTGTTTTTGTAAATAATGGAGCATTTTAAAAAACAGACTTCTCAGAAAGAGATTACCCACATATTCTAAGTAAGACCCTTTGAAGTTCCTATGAAGATGGGAACTAAAAGAGAAATAGCCTTTTAAAGAAAAATTCTCCAGATGCAAGTACTAAATGAAGAAATCTATGGATTGACATTTGTGATTTTGATACCTGCACAGATGTGGTTGGTGATTATTCATATTTTGTGTAACATCATTTATGATACCTTATTCTCCCTTCTTTACTCAATCACTAATTCAGCAAATATTTATTGAATGCCTACTCTGTGCTATGACCATTCTAGAAACTAGGATACCAGCAGTGAACCAAAGTTCCTGCTCTCATGGAGCTTCTTTCATAGTGGTAGACATATAAGTGAGAAGACAACATAACAGTAGAAGTACATAGTGAGTTCAGATGGTGAGCAGTCCTGTGGAGAAAATAAAGCAGAATAAGAGGAAAGACTGATAGGGATGAGGTCAAGAAAAGCTTTGTGGAGCAGGCCTCTGAATGACAAAAAAAGAACGTCAGACCTGGGAGGGGGGGGGGGAAGCATTCTAGGCAAAATAAACAGCTTTTAGATTATTTTCGATGATTACCCTTCAACTTGGAAGGCACCTGGAGTGTTATAGTAAATTTGGGTAAATAAGCACAAGAAGTTCAATTCATGCTTTCCTTTTTTTTTTTTTTTTGGTCTTCTATTACCAAAAAAAAAAAAAAAAAAAATTAGAGCATGGAAAATGTGAGCACTATGCACAGAATTCTTATTTGGATCCTCTTCTTGTGCTAGTTCACAAGTGCTGGTTCGGAGGGTGCTGGGCAAGCACTCGCATCCCCCGGCTCCTGCCTGGAAGAATTCCGAGCCAGTCCATTTATAGAATGTCACGGAAGAGGAACATGCAACTACTATTCAAACTCCTACAGTTTCTGGTTGGCTTCATTAGACCCCAAAAGAATGTTCAGGTAACTATTCAAAGTTAAGTTTAACCTGATGACTCAACTGTGTAACTATTCAAAGGTTGCCTGTGTTAGATTTTCATTCCCCATGTGCTGATGTACTCACGTTAAAAAAAAAAATCTCCCTGTGCCAATAAAATCCTGTTTAGCTTGGCACTCCCAGGGTACAAGTGGTCTAGAGTCGACAAGTAGCCCTGGTTTCTGCTACTGTACCAATAAAGATGAAAAAATTATTATTTTTGTCATCATTAAAAATATTTAATATTGATGTATGAATTTATAGACTACTGAATAAACTACTAAAGTGAAAGGGTCAGTTGATCAGTCATGTCTGACTCTTTGTGACCCAATGGACTGTAGCCCATGGACTGCGGCTCCTCTGTCCATGGAATTTTCCAGGCAAGAATACGAGAGTGGGTTGCCATTTCCTTCTCCAGTGGATCGTCCCAGCACAGGGATTGAACCTGGGGCTCTTGCATTACAGGCAGATTCTATACTGTCTGAGCCACCAGTGGGCTCAAAAAAAACAAAAAACAAAAAACTATTACATGATCTACTAATTTTAATTTATCATCTTGGAAGACTTTTGAGTATTACAGAGAATTAAAAAGGGAGCAGTATTTTTTTCAGGAAAAAAAAATCTGTAAGTTTGTATTTGTAAGTTACTGCTAAATACAATTAAAATGATAAAGTGTTGACATATATATCTTTTCAAAAACATACCTCCCTGAAATAAAGTTTAGGTGAGCTACCATATTTATTAACAAAACTCAGACCCAGGATGTATTTCCCTTTTATCTATAAATTGATGAGATTTTTGGTGTTTTTTTGCTTTTATTTCAGAAAACCCATTCCATCAACTGTGAAAGCTGGGGAGTTAGAAAACATAATAAGTCGCTGTCAAGTGTGCATGAAGAGGAGACCATGAAGAAATAAAGAAAAAATAAAACTGTTACTTTTCATCCTAAATAACCAAGTAATATTGCAGAACATGCACTTATTTAAGTATCTTTCTCTCTTGGAACAGCAGTACAAAGTTTCTATTTGTTTCCCCACACAACAAAGCCTTCTTTTAAGTTAGTCCTGTGATACTGGTCTCTAAATCTGTACTGTATCAAAGTTCCCTAATGCAAAGCACTAAGCTTTTCACAAAGTATCACCAAAATCTTGTATTCCACTTTTATCCAATGCACTAAGTAAATGGCGATTGTATAAAGTTTGATACTACAAGTGAAGAGCTATTTGGTCCACGGGATTCCCAGGATTCACCCCCTTTCTATTCCAGTCTTGGAGACTCAGGGAGGCTAATCCTGTTTTAGATTGCCTGATCACCTGTTTCCCAAAGCTTTAGACCCTGGGTAGGGAAGGGGATGAAATGGGATATTAGAGCATCATGAATAAACTAGACTTTCAAACCTGGTGAGTAATCTAAGACCTAAGGGAACCAGAATTGAATTGAGGCTCATGGATTGTCTAGTGCTTTTTCAAACACACCCAAGACTAAGGCCAGAAGGGGGTTGCCCTGAATGGAATAATAATAGCCTTGGAAATACTGTATGGTTTTGGTTTACATTTTTTAAAAGACATTTTTGTTTGTCCATTGAATTCATTTCACTACAGCAATATAGCTTGCTTATATTCAAATAGATACAATTTTTGCCCTTAGTAAATTAACTACACCCACACAAATAACAAATTCCTTGATATGCACTTTATCCCCATCCCTATAAATGTTGGTGCATACCTTATAAACTAGCAGTTCAACAACCCATGGAATAACTGAAGGCACTTGTTGGCTAATCAGGCTCAAAATATTTTTCATTTGCTCTAAATATTCCATTTAACCTGGGTGTTCAGAGATGTATTCTCTTGTTAACTACATAATTCTTCCTTTGTTAAAGACGTTTTTGATATTACATATTCTTATAAACCATTTGAAGAGTCCATTGTGTAAAAATTTTGATGTACAAATTGTATAGTTTGGTGGTTGTTATGTCTTAAAACTTGCTTTTCAGTGTGTTGATACATTCCCAAGTTTACCTAATTCAACTTAAGATTTTATTCAACACCAAGTCATATCCCAGGCACTGCACTAAATTATAGACACTAGGGGATGAAAAGAGACTTGTTTCTGATCCAATATCTCAGAGAAGGTAACTTACTGTTTCTGTTAAGAATTCTACATGTCTAAATTGTCTTTCTTCCTTTTTTCCCTTTGTTCTTATATTTCATCAGAATAATTCAGCAGGCCTCAATAAAGGTTCAAAAATAATATTTATGCCCAGGGAAAGCCCAGGACATCTAGCTTCTCCTAGGCATTAATTACAGAAGCCAAGGTCTGAAAATGTTAAGAAAATGAAAATCTACAAAACCTTAAAGACCATTTATACTTGATAGTAGCACTATTTGATTAATCTCAGAGGCCAGATGTCCAGAGATAAAGCTCTGCAGATGCTTCTTAATCCACCAAGGTGGAGTTGGTGGTGCTGATATTTAAATTCAGGTTATTGTTTCAACCTCAGTTGCTTTGTAAATGAAGGTGTGACCCCAGAGGAAAGCACAGATGGTGACCTTGGTTGGCATCCTTCACTGCTCATGTGACTGCTGTGAAGTGACTTTTACATTGAAGCTGAGAAGTGCATTTTACTTAGATTATTTGCTTAGACTCACCTTATACTAAGACTTTTTTTTTTTTTTTTTTTGCTCTAAAAATATCCAACTTTCTTAATTGTACCATAATGGCATAGGGCTAGCTGATCTACACAAACCCTCTGTAGGTCAGCAATTCTCAAAATGTGGTCCCTGGACCAGCAGCATCAGCAGCATCTGGGTACTTGCCATCAATGCAAATGCTTAGCGTAGACATTTAGAATCAGAAACTCTGGGGGAAAGGCCCAGAAATGCATATTTTAACAAGCTTCTCCAGGTGATTTCTGGTTGAGAAGAACTGTTCTAGGCAAACATACAAGAAACTATTCTACAGACAGTTACCAGTTAAGGCCAACCAATATTGCTCCATCCATAGCTCTCTTTAAAAGTCCAAAATCACAAGTGACCTCAAGGTCATCTAATTTTACTAATAAGTTAAAGCCCTATATTGGTGCTAATGGCAAGTGACTGGCCTCTGCTTGTTCCCAGGCTCCCTCTTTTCTTGTCCCATTATCAGTGTTTAACTTCTGAGGAAGAAGACAAGTGATGCTAAAACATTAGATCCCAATGAAGTCATATTGAAAGTGCCTCAGTTCCCCTTCTAAGACTGAGCATTGAAACACAGCTCATGAGCATTACTTTCCAGATACCCATCAGTAGTTTATAAAGTTATGAAGATTTAACTTTGTAGATAAAATGTAAATAACTTGTTTCTTTTAAATCTGGGGCTTCAACTTTGGAATTTCACAGTGTGCTGAAATAATGGGTTTCTCAGAGGTGTTTTTGCAAGATAAACATTATTAAATAACTTATTTATAAAAGTATTACAATAATTCTAAATTTGAATTTTATTGCTAATTTAACTTACAAAGATTTTTCTATGCATCCAGTGCAACTTACTGCTACTAAACTTAATTTAATATTTACTCTATAACCAAATGAAATATATTTAAAATATATTGAATATTTTATATTATTATATCTTGACAGAATTACAGTGTTATACTAATATTTCTGTAATTACACCTTAAATATTATGTTGTTGTATTGTCTAAGAATAAAATGGAAAATTTTATATCTGGTCTTATTTTTTTCAAAATATAAACAAATTAATTTTTTTGGATTGTAAAAATAGTATATGTTCACTGTAAAAAATAACAATAATTATGAAGACTATATAAAAATTGCCATGATCTAACCCCTCACCCCCATCCAAGAAAATTAAAGTATTATCATCTCAGACTTTTTTCTTGTTGACATATTTTCAAATCAATAGGTAAGAACTAATCAGTATTTATATGGATTTTTCTACATAAATCCATGAATAGGCTGACATTTAGTTTTATTATGGATGTATTATGAACATTTTATTTCATATTTGTCCAGTTGTTTCCTCAGGATAAATCTCTAGGAGGAAAACTGCAAAAATCAAAGGAGTTGCAATCTTAGGCCTTTGAGAGATATATATATATATTTTATATACACACACACATGTTCTCCAGAAACATTGCTAGCATTTCTAGTTGCATCAATACAATGTTATGAAAACATTCATCTCCTTATGCTTTTACCAATATTGGACATTGCTGTTCTTTCACAATTTTGCCAGTCTCAATTTACATTTTGCTCATTATCAGCAAGGCTGAACATTTACCACTTTAAATTAGTATTGGGGATTTTAATATATTTTAATTAATACTTGAGGTTTTTTTTCCTGTGAAAGGCCTAATCATATCTTTATGCATTTCCTATTGAGGTATTTAAGGAGTTTTCATAAATCAAGAGGAAAAGGTATAAATTACAGAAGTTATAGATCATATATTTTGATGTTTCCCATTTTAATGTACCCTATTCAAGGAAAAATATTCATAACATTTCAAAGGTAGAGAATTGGTAAAGATGAATGCCCTTAATATACAAAAATCTGAACTCTCACAGGTAAGGAACTTTTGGGGTGTGTCAGACGACAATGAAGATATCATCATATGAAAACACAGAATGAATGGTGATGCTGGGTAATAATTCTAAGAAAACCAAGAAAATTGTTGCCCAAATATTTAGAAACAGTTTCATAATTGGACCAAAAAATTAATTAGAAAACATTTTGATCAAAAAGTATACTAATCCATTTTAATGAACTTATTTTTAGAAGCAGAAGAATGAATGCTGTGTTGAGTTCATTATCTCTACTTATAAGCCTGTTTATAAGGAAGAAGTCTTATAGAAAGAAAAGTCTTCATTGGTCTCTAAGGGATTCCTTGTAACTTATTGACAGGGCAGTTGCAGAGCACTTAGTGTGGCTAGTTCGCCTCAGTCTTACCCAGCTCTGCTTACTGGAAACTAAAAGACAACCAAACATAGAAGGCAACTGATTTTGAATCATCATCGACATTGTTCAGTCAGTTGTGTCTGACTCTTTTCGACCCCAAAGACTGCAGCATGCCAGCCTTCCCTGTCCTTCACCATCTCCTGGAGTTTGCTCAAACTCGTGTCCATTGAGTCAGTGATGCCATCCAACCATCTCATCCTCTGTTGTCCCCTTCTCCTCCTACCTTCAATCTTTCCCAGCATCAGGACCTCTTCCAATGAGTCGATTCTTTGCATCATGTGACCAAAGTATTGGAGCTTCAGCTTCAGCATCAGTTCTTCCAATGAATAGTAAGGGTTGATTTCCTTTAGGATTGATTGGTTTGATCTCCTTGCAGTCCAAGGGACTCTCAAGAGTCTTCTCCAACACCACAGTTCAAAAGCATCATTCTATAGCACTCAGTTTTCTTTATAGTCCAACTCTAACATCCATACATGACTACTGGAAAAACCATAGCTTTGACTACATGGACCTTTGTTGGCCAACTGATGTCTCTGCTTTTTAATATGCTGTCTAGGTTTGTCACAGCTTTTCTTCCAAGAAGCAAACGTTTTTTAATTTCATGGCTGCAGTCACCATCTGCAGCGATTTTGGAGCCCAAGGGAAAAAAAGGTCTGTCACTGTTTCCATTGTTTCCCCATCTATCTGCCATGAAGTGATGGAACCCGATGCCATGATCTTCATTTTCTGAAGGCTGAGTTTTAAGCCAGCTTTTTTCACTCTCCTCTTTCACTTTCATCAAGAAGCTCTTTAGTTCCTCTTCACTTTCTGCCATTAAGGGTGGTGTCATCTGCATACCTGAGGTTATTGATATTTCTCCCAGCAATCTTGATTCCAGCTTGTGCTTCAGCCAGCCTGGTATTTCACATGATGTACTCTGCATGTAAGTTAAATAAGCAGAGTGAAAATATACAGCCTTGATGTATTCCTTTCCAATTTCAAACCAGTCTGTTGTTCCATGTCCAGTTCTAATTGACTTGCATACAGATTTCTCAGGAGGCAGGTAAAGTGGTCTGGTATTCCCACCTCTTAAAGAATTTTCCAGGTTGTTGTGATCCACACAGTCAAAGGCTTTAGTGTAGTCAATGAGGCAGAAGTAGATGTTTTTTCTGGAATTCTTTTGCTTTTTCTATGATCCAACAGATGTTGGCAATTTGATCTCTGACTCCTGCCTTTTCTAAATCCAGCTTGTACATCTGGAAATTCTCGGTTCACATACTATTGAAGCCTAGCTTGAAGGATTTTGAGCATTACCTTACTAGCACATGAAATGAGTACAACTGTGTGGTAGTTTGAACATTCTTTGGCATTATCCTTCTTTGGGACTTGAATGAAAACTGACCTTTTCTAGTCCTTCGGCCACTGCTGAATTTTCCAAATTTGCTGGCATATTGAGTGCAGCACTTTCACAGCATCATCTTTTAGGATGTGAACTCAGCTGGAATTCCAGCACCTCCATTAGCTTTGTTCATAGTGGTGCTTCTTAAGGTCCACTTGAGTTTGCACTCCAGGATGTCTGACTCAATAATCACACCATTGTGGTTATTCAGGTCATTAAGATCTTTTTTGTATAGTTCTTCTGTGTACTCTTGCCACCTCTTCTTAATCTCTTCTGCTTCTGTTAGGGCCATACAGTTTCTGTCCTTTACTGTGCCCATCTTTGCATGAAATGCCCCTTGATATCTCTAATTTTCTTGAAGAGATCTCTAGTCTTTCCTATTCTTTTGTTTTCCCCTATTTCTTTGCATGTTCACTTAGGAAGGCTTTTTCTCTGTGTTCAGATGGGCATATCTTTCCTTTTCTCCTTTGCCTTTTGCTTCTCTTCTTTTCTCAGCTATTTGCAAGGCCTCCTCATACTGGGCTCAATTTAACCATTCAGATAAATACTACCCTCTCTAGGTTTTTGGAGACTTTAAGGTGTTTCTAAAAATGATAACACTGCTCAAACCTTTTTAGAACTATTGCTTTGAAATTATCCTTAACTGTAATTTATCAGTCAAATAAGGAAATAGATCTCATTACTTTATACCCAAGACCTACAACATGCTCAATATGGTTGGTCCATGAAAACAGTGAGATGAGTAAGATATAGACCTTGGTCTCAAACATGGAACTTATCATCTGGTAGGAGAAAATAAAGCAAATACATAGATAATTATAATATGCAACAGACTGTGACAAGTACTGTAAGAGCCAATAAACAATGGTTCATAAGCTGGAGGCCTCATAAAATCACAAAAGTGGATATTTTAGGTGGTCTTTCAAGGTTAGTTAGAATTTCAAGAAACAGAAGTTGACCAGAGACAGAATGGCATTATAGGTGGCAGAAATAGATAAAGGTAAGTATCAATAGCTAGAAAAGCAAGAAGTAATCTCAGAGAACAATTAATGATCAAGAATATATACATATATATCATTCACACATGTAGTAAATTAAGTGTCATGGCAGGAGGTGAGAGCCATATTAGAGTTTAGAACACCACGGTGGACTTGTACATCATTGGTTGGTATTAGAGACCCACTGAAGACTTTGAGCCAAAGAGTAGAATGATCATACAGATGGTAACATGGAAGATTCAACACTTCAGGATCACAATCTTCATTTGAAACTTATTTCAGTTTCCCTGGTGGGGAATGGACAGGAGTAAGAACCAAATTGTTAGTACTAAGAAGTAGAAGGATACTAGTGGAGCAGCAAGACTCTCATTTCTAAAGGTTTTGGTCATAGCTTATTTAGTCTCTAAATTCCTCCAAAAGGTTGGCTTGGAATAGCTGATCATTCCTAAGATCATCTGCACTTAAAGGATGATTTGTCAGTATTAAAAAGGGGCCCAAGAAGGAAATTCTCAGAAGACTTCCTAAGTTGTTTTATTTTTTTAATATAAATTTATTTTAAGTTGTTTTAAAGAATGGTTAACATTTCTAGATGTTACCAACATTCAACATTCAGAAAACTAAGATCATGGCATCCCGTCCCATCACTTCATGACAAATAGATGGGGAAACAATAGAAACGGTGACATACTTTATCTTAGTATGTCACTGCAGTCACCATCGGCTCCAAAATCACTGCCGATGGTGACTGCAGTCATGAAATTAAAAGACGCTTGCTCCTAGGAAGAAAAGCTACGAACAACCTGGACAGCATATTAAAAAGCAGAGACATTACTTTGCCAACGAAGGTCTGTCTAGTCAAAGCCATGGTTTTTCCAGTAGTCATAAATGGATGCTAGAGTTGGACTATAAAGAAAGCTGAGCTCCAAAGAATTGATGCTTTTGAACTGTGATGTTGGAGAAGACTCTTGCGAGTCCCTTGGACTGCAAGGAGAGCCAACCAGTCCATCCTAAAGAAAATCAGTCCTGAATATTCATTGGAAGGACTGATGGTGAAGCTGAAACTCCAATACTTTGGCCACCTGATGCGAAGAAATGACTCATTTGAAAAGACCCTGATGCTGGAAAGACTGAAGGCAGGAAGACAAGGGAACCACAGAGGATGAGCTGGTTGGATAGCATCACCAACTTGATGAACATGAGGAAACCCTGAGAGTTGGTGATTCCCTCTGAGAGGGAAGGCCGGCATGCTGCAGTCCATGGGGTCGAAAAGAGTCGGACACAACCGAGTCACTGAACTAAACTGAACATCTCTGCTGCTGCTGCTGCTAAGTCGCTTCAGTCGTGTCCGACTCTGTGCGACCCCAGAGACGGCAGCCCACCAGGCTCCCCCGTCCTTGGGATTCTCCAGGCAAGAACACTGGAGTGGGTTGCCATTTCCTTCTCCAATGCATGAAAGTGAAAAGTGAAAGTGAAGTCGCTCAGTCGTGTCCGACTCCCAGCGACCCCATGGACTCCAGCCCATCAGGCTCCCCCGTCCATGGGATTTTCCAGGCAAGAGTACCGGAGTGGGGTGCCATTGCCTTTAGAGTATCTTTAGACTCTAGAGAAGTACATGTTCATGCGTATGTTTTTAGACTCTATAGAGAAGTACATACTCATGCGTATGTCTTTAGCTGTTAACATCGAAGAATACAAATGTATTCCTTGAATTGGCTTCAGTCCGCCCCAGTGTTGAAGAACAAGGTACTGACTTTCTCCTAGAAAGTTAGTGGTTATGTGGTTGTCTGCCTGCAGTGCAGGAGATCCCGGTTGGATTCCTGGGTGGGGAAGATCCCCTGCAGAAGGAAACGGCAACCCACTCCAGTATTCTTGCCTGAAAAATCCCATGGATGGAGGAGCCTGGCGGGCTACAGTCCATGGGGTCCCAAAGAGTCGGACACGACTGAGCCACTTCACTTTCACTTTAAATGGTTAGACAGCAAACAGTTCTTGGAAACTAAACAGGGCTTCTAACTACTCTGAAACCTAACTTCTTTTCCGAGATCCTTACCTTTAAGGGTTAGTAAAGGAGGTCAGGGTAGGGATCACTGTTAAGGAAGACACAGAGGGCTTGAAAAATCGTCAAAATTGGAGTATAGTGTTTAAGAATCACTTGCAGAGCGGGCGAAATATGCAGATTATTAGGCCTCACACCAGTCCTGATTTTGATGCGGACAGTCCTGAAAACTAATTATTTAACTAGCTACCGAAAGTTTACCTTTTAAACACGAGAGGCGGTGGGCGCAGTTTGCCCACAACAAAGATGTCGCGGAATCGCCGTCGTACAGCCCCGCTCCTCTGCGTGGGCCTTACGTCCGCCCTTCCTCGCGTCACATGACCACGAACCTGTCTCAACTACAGCTCCCGGAAGGGGCCAGTCCCGGGCGTTCTCGCGTCTCTCTTTTTCTCCCCGCCCGCTGCGGGCGTCTCCGGCCGGTGATTTGCCCGGGCGCCTCCGTGCGCTCGGCCAACGGCCTCTGAGACCGCCCACCCGAGCACCAGGGGAGCCGGCGGGCGGCGGCCCTCGCCGGGGACCCTCCAGCGGGCCCAGGGGTGAGTGCTGACGTCTTCCCGACCCGGGATCCGCGGCCCGAGCCGGATGCGGGGCCTAGCACTGTGGCCGGGATCCTCCGGCGATGCAGGGACCGGCTGTTTGCCCAGCCGGTCCGTGGTGCGGTCTTGGCCTTCCCCAGGGGCCTCCCCGATTCAGCCCTGACCTTTCCTCCTTCTCGGGGCGTTGCTCCCCCCTTTAGCGTCTGAGGAAAGCACGGGAGAGCAGCGCACCCTGCTGCAGTCGTTCTGGGGCTAACCTTTTCGCGCTTTAGTTCTGTGCCTTCGTTTGGTCGAAAAATTGAGTTTTCCACGTAGAAGATAGTTTCTGGCGTGGGAAACCCTAAGGGTGACCTGAGAGCTTCAAGCGAGGCTTGAGTTACCACTCAAGCCTCTCATGCTTCCCAGCCAAGGTCCTGGTACCTTCCAGTATGACCTTGAACCCGACGCCTGTCTCTTTGAAAGTCGTTTTTGGTTTGTTTTTAATTTACTTTGTGTGTGGGGAGGAAGGACGTGTTGGAGAAGAAAAGCCTTGTTGGAAGCCCAGGCGCCCCGGGGAAGCCCCTGGTCGCGCCGATCGGAAGCATCCTTGCTGCAGGTGTGGACGTCGGGAGATGCTCCAGGTTTCCTTCCAGAAGCTGGGAATTGGAGAAAGCTCGGATTCCCCTTCCGTCAGCGTGTGACCTTCTTCGTCTGCAGGACGAGTTCCCCTTTTGTGGTAGAAGAAAACCCCGGGCTGCCTCCTACAAGAGGCTTTCTCGAGGGAGGAGAACCCTTTCAAAAGTGGTGGCGTCTTTTAGTTGCAGAAGATAAAAAGCCTTAGCGCCTTTGTTTCAAATATAGAACCAGTTGTATACAGGCCTCTCACCCCACAGAGGGACTTTAACTGAAGGATCTTAAATGTTTTCTCTCCCTAGATGGAAAAAACTTTTCTTTCGGTGTTGATTGCATCACCTAATGAGATCCCAAAGGAAAAACCCTTAGGAAAATAGATTCGGAGAGAATTAGAACGATTTAGTTGTACCTCGGAGTCTCTGCCCGTGTAATTAAATTGTGTGTAAGACCTGCTATCTTTTTGGTTGCAAGCACTTGTGAGTTGGTTTTGCTCTTTTGTTTTTTTTCCCAAAGGAAATTGTGTTTTCTGTCCCTTCCTGATAGGGCTACCGCATTTTATGATTACAAAGTTTAGCGGTTACTGTCTTCCCTTTGGTGTTGAAACCTGTTTCCTGTGGATTGATAGCCTTATTTTAAAATTCGTTAACTCGTATTTTCCAACTTTTCAGTGATTTTTCTTTAAAAATAAAAATGAATCCTGGGTTACTACGCTGTGCTTTTCTTATACACCCATTATTTAAATGTGAAAGTCAGTCAGTCATGTCCAACTCTTTGCGACCCCATGGGCTATACAGTCCATGGAATTCTCCAGGCCAGAATACCAGAGTGGGTAGCCTTTCCCTTCTCCAGGGGATCTTCCCAACCCAGGAATCAAACCCAGGTCTCCCACATTGCAGACGTATTCTTTAAGTATAGTTGCTTGAAAAGAGAACTGAAATAGGATAACCAGTATAAAAGCCTTGAACTAGGTCCACACAATAAGTGACAACAACCTGACTTTTTTTTTTTTTTTGTATTTGGGGAATTATAGAAATCTTTGTAACCACAATCAATCTGACCCAAGTTCTTTCTGTGACTTCCTGGGTTGTGTCTTTTGATCCCAGCATTCTAATGCAGAAAATGAGAACGTAAAGCTTGATTCATTATGTCCCCAAATTGGGGACACTTTCTGTCACGGGAAAGTGGATGTGACTTGACTCCAGGTGGTTTCTGGGTGAGGGGTCTTTGGAAGAGTTATGTTTTTGTTACCTGCTTTTGTGTGTGTGCATTAAAGGATTTTGTCTCTTTAGTTACATCACAGAGACTCATGTACCCAGTAGATTGGAAGTGACAGAACTGGAGTTAATGTCTTAACTCCAGATGAGAAATTTATTTTCTTTTTTGCCAAAAGATACTACCAAAAATGTCATAGTCTAATGGGGGGGTGGGGATGAGATTTTGATCGAATTTGCTTAAGTAGAAAAGCCAGTAATTGGAACAGTACAATGTTAAATCTTAGAAAAGTTTAATCTGCCTTGTAAGTAGCTCAGATTGGCTACAGGAGAATTTGGTTTTTCTAGAAGTTGTCTTTTCAGTGTCCATCTTTGGTGATTTAAATCCATGATACTTTACAAACTCAGAAAGTCTTATAAGCAAAGATGTTGCTGTAGAATGAAATGTTGAGACCCGTGGTATGTAGTAGTGGAAAGTTAATACGAAGGCTGAAATGTAGTAAATGGAGTGAAGAGAATAGCACATTTTAGGGAGATACTGTTCTAGCAATTTGCATCCCTTGTTTATTATTATAAAATTTCAGTTTATAATGTCTTAAGGCTATACTCCTTTTGAAGTGTCTCTTTCAGTGTTATTTCCAAATACAAGCTTTGGTGTGCTTCAGGTACATGTATATGTAAGTGTAAGAAAAGTGTCTCATTTCTTATTTAGAATGATGCACAGAAATTGATAAGAGGTTACCTCTGGGGACCTGAGTTGTTATATAGCATAGGATCAGTGGGACACTTTATTATTCTGTATGTTCTTGTGCACTTTGTACTGTGTGCATGTGTTACTGGTTCAAATTAAATACTGAATTAAAGTTATGAATAAAATTAAATAATGAAAGTAGCTGGATGAAAATTTCGCCAGTGCATTTGTTTCTCCTTAATTTGTGTGTGTATATATACACCTATATATACGCCTAAGTATTAAGATTCTGTTAAACATATATATATTTCATCAGCTATGTTTTTCTAAATTCAAATCAGAAATATTAACTAGTGAATGGTTGTAGGGTTCTGTCTCCAGGCCTAAAATTGGTGGTAAGTTTGTTCATTTTTTTCTTTATCATTTTAGTGGCTTTTTTAATGTAAGGCTATGCATCTTTAGTGGCTTTCATCATTCAGAGGATTTCCAGCAATGAATCTCTGATATCAGTATCATCTAGTTTTTCAGTTAGCTCCTGTTTTTTCTCCCCCAGGGACAAAAGTGGCTCTAAATCCAGCACGTGCATACTGAGGCAAGTTAATGGATTTAATATGAAGCACAGAAGCAGATAATGCCAAAGAGCAAGCAGTAATTGGTACACATTTGTAAGTAAAAATTGTCTCTTTTGGGTCTGTTGTGTTAATCTTTAAACCATCTGCATGCCAGATCCTTAAAATTCACACATTTTGGTAAAGAATAAAAGGTGCAAGTTAGCAGTCATAATTGACCAATTGTTAGGGTGTAGCCCCTTAACCAACCTCTAAGATTGCTCCAAAGCATGTCAGTGATGTGAAGTTTGAGATGTGTGGTGTGTCTCTGACATGGAGTTTAAGAAATGTTCCCACTGTGACTTAAATTTATACTCCTTAATTTTTTAATTGTCTTTAATTTTTATTGACCTTGACTTAAATATAATCTTTCGCTGAAAACTTAGTGTAATTTAGTTTTCAAAGTTATTTGCTTTTAAAGAAATCATTACTTATACATCAAATATTAAATTACTGCAGATACATTTTTCTGCCCTTTACATTATCTTTGTGATTTCTTCATTTGTACTTAGTCTAAAAAAGAAAAGGACC